>CM046876.1:479113376-479541698 GCA_025667525.1 Glebionis coronaria | reverse complement strand
GTGTGACATGTGATCTTAATTGCATTTTTATTTATAACATTAATAAAGGGACAATGTAGGAAATTTACTTTTTTTCATCTAGAAGCTCATTTAAGCCATTTAACATCTTTTTTAAGTTTTGCTTTACCTACTTTTTTACTTGTCTTTCAAATTCTCATCTGAAACAAATAGTAGGTGTGGGTCACACATTATTGCACTCTTTTAACATATTGATATGTCCCATGACACATGCGTCGAAGTTTTAAACTAGTACTTTTATCATGTCAATGTTGTCAACTACGTATTAAATTTTTTCCTAAATAATTGATGTGTCAAAAATGTTGTCGAAGTATTAAAAAAAACCTTTTTTACTTCATATCATGTTGTCGAAGTTTTTTTTCTGAGCATCCATCGAAGTATTAAAAAAGATACTTTTTTACTACATATCATACTATTTTATGTCGTCGAAGTGGTTAAAAAAAGATATTTTTTTATTATATATTAACTTTTTTACTACATAATCTTGATGTCGAATATTAATTAAATGTGTCACTAGTATTAATGTGTCACTAAAAATGTAATCTGAAACTAAAATTTTTAAAATATTTCACTAAAAAAGTGTCAGAAAAAACTATGTGTGTCTATAACCATATAAAAAAGATTAATGTGTCACTTAATATGTATAGAAAAGATAGTGTCGTAAATAATGTATGTCACTATAAATGTACAAAAATTTATTAATGTATCACTAAAAACATTATAAATGTCTTATTATTAAAATAAATAAATGGGTGTGTGCTTACATAAGTTATTTTCATTTGACTAGACAATTTGTTGTATGTACTTATCTAGTAGGCATATTTTTTTTCATTCGAGTTTTTTTTATGTCATTAATTTTTTGGAATACATATTATTTAGTTTTTTTTAGTTGGTAGTGTTTTATTCTAAAAACGTAATCAAATGATTAATTTTTTTAGTTAGTTGTGTATTTTTTCGAATACGTATCATTAGGGTATTTTTTTAGTTGGTTATGTATTTTCTCGGATATGTAATCACATGACTTTTTTTAGTTGGTTGTGTTTTTTCTGAATACGTATCACTTGGGTTTTTTTCGATTTGTTGTATATTTTTTCGAATACGTGCCATTTGGGTCTTGTTTTATGCATTTTCGGGTACGTATCACTTGCGTATTTTTATTGGGCTGTGTATAATTTAATACGTATTATTTGAGTCTTTTTTATTTGTTTATGTATTTTTTAAGATACGTATCACTTGGGTATTTAGTTGGTTGAGCTTTTTATACGTATCGTGTTATGTATTATTTAAGATACGTATCACTTGTGTATTTTAGTTGGTTGAGCTTTTTATACATATCACTTATTTTTTTAGTTAGTTGCATATTATTTAGGTCTTTCCCAAGATACGTATCACTTAGATTTTTTTAGTTAGTCGCGTATTATTTCGAAACATGTATCACTTAAATTTTTTTTAATTTGGTTGTGGTGTTTCTTCATGCGCGAGGCAGTATTTTTTAATTTGACTAAACATCAAAAATAATGGTGTACTAAAAAAGGGGTCAAAGAATATACGTCAAACAATATAAAAGATAGAAAAAAAACGGTGTTCAAACAATTAAACGTTAAGAATTTTACAATTGTTGGTTTTAATTTGCCATACATTTTCAACTTAATTACGAATATACCATATATCTCTTTATGATCAAGTGACATCATCATTAACACATTTAATGGTCTAAGATCGGTTCTTATTGTTTTTATTTTAAGACCGGTACTCATAATAACGCTCCTCTATATATATATATATATATATATATATATATATATATATATATATATATATATATATATATACTATATATATATATATATATATATATATATATATATATATATATATATATATATATATATATATATATATATATATATATATATATATATATATATATATATATATATATATATATATATATATATAGTGTAAGGTTATTTTTCAGAATCAAATAAAATACAGAACTGCGAGAACCACTTTTATATTATTAACAATGCATATGTATTTTCATTGTTATGTTTAAATTAACATTTAATAATTATTTTATTGCTTATAGATCCGAGTATGATGAGCGATATGAACAGTGCACATGTGTTTTCATATTATCCTACGAAAAGATAGTTATAATACATATAAAACAAATACATGTGCATGGTCCAAGGATACATGTTCCTAGTGACCTACGATAATGAAAATTCATATATTTCTACCTAATGAACTAACCCAATGAATATACATGTGCATTTTGAGAGTAAAAAGGTGGTTCTCGCAGTTCTGTACATTTATTTGGTTCTGAAAATAACCTCATCCTATATATATATATATATATATATATATATATATATATATATATATATATATATATATATATATATATCTCCCTCCCTCTCTCTCCCTCTCTCTCCCATTCTCCCCCTCCATCTCTATCCCCCTCTCCCCGCCTCACTCTCCCTCTCTATCTCCCTCTCCATCTCTCTCTCACTTTCTCCTCCTCTCTCCCTTACTCTCCCTCTCTCTCTCTCCCGCTCTATGTGTAGAATTTGACGTAAGACATGTATTTGCTTTTAGTTGTAGAAATCACATAGCGGTAGATAGTTAACGATATACAAATTGACGTAATAGTCAAAATGGTAAGCACAACTTGATTGGGTTAGCCCGGTGGCCGAACCCGTGACCTGATGATCAAACTCGTAACTTGACCGAATTGATCTAATAGTTGAACTCGTGACCCGATAAGCAATATGCTTTATACACTTTACATATTTACTTATATAATCAAAGTCAACATGTGATCTACTGAACTACTTGTTGGGAATAAATTAAGGCCAGATCACTTGAGCGCTGACAAGAGTAAAACAAGCGTTGACAGGAGCAAAACAAGCGCTGACAGCTCAAGCGTTGACAAGATAGAGTCAAGCATTGATACATTGAAGACAAGCACTGATGGGAAGATATACTCTACGCGTTTATTGTATTCTAGATTACTTCTAGTAAAGATAGGAACAACAATGTATTTTCTATATTTATCTTTACCTAGAATAGCTGATACGTAGATTATTGTACAAGGCTTCTTATGTCTATAAAAGAAGACCTTTAGGTTAATGTTTCATATAAGTTTTCATTCGTAAACTACTTTCATTGTAAGCAAGTTTGATATCATTAATCAAAGTGAAAGTTTGTTTATATCATTGTGTGTTCTTGTTTAAGTGTTAATTCCGCATAACACTTAGATTATCATAAGCATATACAAAGGTTTCTCTAAGTGTATTACTTGATCTAATCTCGTATACATAAAGCTAAATCGATCTAAGTTTGGGATCAACAAGTGGTATCAGAGCTTGTTGAGGAACTTTTGATCTTTAAAGAACACAAGAACCCTAAAAATCACCAAAACCCTAATTTTCTCAAAAACCCTAACAACATCATGTCTGAAACAATAACCTCCTCCTCCTCACCTTTACCAAACATCAAGATTCCCATGCTTGATGCGACCAACTTTGAATTGTGGAAATTCAACTTTGAGCAATATCTAGGGATCTATGACTACACACTCTGGGAGATCATTGAATATGGAAACACATTCGATAAAGCCCAAAAGATTGCTGATGCTATTACTCAAAGATCAGCTGTTGTTGGATGTTCTGAAGAGGATAAGAAAGAAAAACCTAAAGATGGTAGAGCTGTGGCTGCTGAAGACATAGCAAAGAAAAGGGTTGACATGAAAACCCTAAATATTCTGAAACTCTCGTTGGGACAAAAGAACCAGCATAAATATAGAGGTTATGATTCTGCTAAGCAGCTTTGGGCAGCTCTTGAAGTTACATATGGTGGTAATGCAGATACTAGGGAAGAAAAGAAGAAACAACTTATGCATGATTATGTTGTTTTTAAAGCACAACCCAATGAGAAGCTGAGTAGTGTGAGAAGCAGATTGCTTGACATTACAAGCAAATTGTCCTTCATGGGGACACAAGTTGGTGATGTTGACATCAATGCTACTTTTCTTAAAAGCCTTGGTAAGGTGTGGAAGATTGAGGCAAGATCCATTCATGCCAATAATACTTACAAAAGTTCCACGTTTGATTACATTTACAACAAACTGAGGCTGTTGGAAGATGAAACTCTTTTAGAGCATGGGAACAAGTCTACCAACAGTAATATGGCCTTCTTCTCTCACAGTGAAGGTCAATTCAATCAGAAGGACTCTTACATGCATCCAGTTACTGGATCATCATGTGTCAGCGCTGGAACAAGTCCTGTCAACGTCTCCTTTTCAGACGCTGACACATTCAAAAGTGACTCCCCAAGAGTTAAACCTGCTGGTTTAGATTTGGATACTATATGTGCTTATATTGCTTCTTTGCCCAATGGTTCAGTGATTACATATGAGGACCTTGAGCAGATAAGTGATGAGCACTTGGAAGAGATGGACATTAAGTGGAACATGGCTCTTGCTAGTATAAGAGCAAACAGGTGGAACAGAAGGTTTAAGAAGAAAATGACCTTCAATACAAAATACACAGCTGGATTTGATAAATCCAAAGTTGAATGCTACAACTGTCATCGTATGGGGCACTTCATGAGGGAATGCAGATCTCCTAGAAGATCTGATGCTGGTAAACCCTCAAGTCAAGTTGTTAAAGCTCAGGATTCCAAAGCCATGGTTGCAGTTCAAGGAATTGATGGTATGGGATGGGATTGGAGCTATCTGGCTAAGAATGTTGAAGAGGGTAAAGCTTTGGTTGCTGAGGTTGAAGAAGAAGAGCATGTTGAATATGCTCTCATGGCATACTCCTCCTCTTCATCTGATAATGAGGTATACAATGATGCTTTTTGTAGTAAAGGTTGTAGGTTAAACACTGAGAAGCTTAACAAAGAGGTGTTAAGATTATTAAGTGATGTGAGTACTGAAAAGTGCAAACTGTCTAATTACCAACTAGCTCTCACTCAAACTGAGAAGACAGTTTCTGAATACAAGAAAATGGAATTTGATTTAAAAGATAAAATAAATATCTTAAAACATGAGTTAAATGCTAGTATGGATATTAGAAACATCATGGAAAGGGTAAATGGTGAGTTACATGCTAAATTAGATGAGGCCATTAAGAATAAAGACAATGTTGGCCTTAAAATTCAAAGATTTGATAGAGCCACTCAAACCCTAGGAGACTGTGTGAGTAAACAAAGAGATCCTAAGGACATGACTGGGATTGGGATGAATGATTACTCTGTGGTTCCACCACCAGCTGGTGACTTCTATGGTGTCCAACAAAAGGACCTAACTTGGACTGGTTTGCTAGAATTCCAAGAGGAGGAATTCATTCCTCCACCAAGAGTTGTCACTCTAGTTGAAGAGTACCAAAAAAAGTTGACTGACCTGAATGAATGGAAGAAAGCTAACCCTACTTTGTTTGTTAAGGGTGGCTTGCTATGTGAAAGTCCCAATGAGTCAACACCCATTAAGGTTACTAACCCAATCACTGGCAAAGCTGTTGACCTAGGCTCAAACACTGATAGAAAACCTAGCATTAAGTATGCTGAGATGTATAGGAATACTAGGTCACCCAAGAGCCAAGTTAGAAATAATGGAACAGGCTTCTTCTCTTCTAGACCTAAGGTTGTGTCTAGAAAAGCTTGTTATACTTGTGGTAGTTTTTCACACTTGGCATATAAGTGTGTCAACGCTCCCAAAGCCAGTGCTGACAGGAACAAATTCAGCGCTGACAGGAACAAAGTCAACGTTGTTAGAAAGTCAAACGTTGTCAGACCCAAACCTTGTGTGCAGCAAAGTCCACAAGTGATTAGACCTGTCCCATTATTTACTAGAGGGTCTAACACTCATGGACAAAGACCATTTCAAAAGACAAATACTTGGTCTAATAGGCAATGGGTTTCTGTAGCAAACCCTAGGTTCAACGCTGACAAGGGTAATTTCAGCGTTGACAAGACCAATTCCAACGCTGACAGAAACGTGACCAGACCTAAATATTTGCAACCACAAGGTAAGGGGTCTAAAGCTTCTTCAAGCTTAACATGGAGACCCAAGAAAGATCAAAACCCTAATGATAATGGGATTTCAATGACCTGCTACAGATTTAATTACATTTCAAAGGTCATTACAAAACCTATTGGGGTTAACTGGGTATTTCATCCTAAAAAGGATGAAAATGGGGTTGTTGTGAGAACTAAGTCTGTTCTTATTGAACAACCAGATGAATCCAAGTCTTTTAAGACTTGGGTTCCCAAAGAAAACTAATTTGTTTTCTTTATGTGCAGGGCATTCAAAGACAGGTCAATGATTATGGATATTGGGATAGTGGATGCTCAAGGCACATGACAGGGAAGGAAGACTATTTGACCCACTTCACTCCCATTCAGGATGGTGATAAGGTTTACTTTGGAGGCGGATATGGTACTATCACAGGCAAAGGAACCCTTCTCACCAAGAACTTGCGTTTTGAAAACGTATTTTTGGTAAAAGAACTTGATTACAACCTTTTTAGTGTATCACAAGTTTGTGATAACAAAAATAAAGTTCTGTTTACTGATACTGAGTGTTTGGTGTAAAGCAAGGATTATAAGATCCCTGATGAGAAATATATTGATTATAGAACACCTAGGCATAAAGACATATATAATGTGAATTTGAATGGGATTAGAATGAATAATAATATGTCTTGTTTTTATGCTAAAGCTTCAGTAGATGAGAGTAATTTGTGGCACAGGAGACTAGGGCACATAAATTTTAAAAATATAAATAGGCTTGTGAGACTTGGCTTGGTTGATGGTTTGCCTAAGAAGGCATTCCACAATGACCACTCTTGTGTTGCATGTCTTAAAGGCAAGCAGCACAAGGTCTCATTCAAGTCCAAACAGGTGCATACTAGTAATAGACCTCTTCATATGCTACACATGGACCTCTTTGGTCCAACCAATATAGAAAGTTTGAATGGTAAGTCATATTTCTTTGTCATCACAGATGACTTTTCTAGGTTTACTTGGACATTCTTTCTAACTATGAAGAGTGACACAACTGATATTCTAATTGATTTTATCACTCAGATTGAGAAGAGGTCTGGCAATGAAGTTAAAATGCTTAGGAGTGATAATGGTGGTGAATTTAGGAATAAGAAGTTAGATGATTTATGTGCCAGGAAAGGAATTACTAGGCAATTTAGTATTGCAAGAACCCCACAGCAAAATGGGGTTGCTGAGAGGAAAAATAGAACCCTAATTGAAGCAGCCAGAACAATGTTGGCTGATGCTCATTTTCCTATAGCCTTTTGGGCTGAGGCTGTTAATACAACTTGTTATGTTCAAAATAGAGCATTAGTTAACAAAATTCAGAACAAAACACCTTATGAGTTACTTTGGGGTAGAAAACCTAATATTGGTTTTCTCAGACCTTTTGGTTTTCATGTAGTAGTTTTAGATACTAGTGATGCCTTAGGGAAATTTAGTGCAAAAGGTGATGAGGGCTACTTCATGGGGTATTCAGTGCAGAGCAAGGGATATAGGGTTTATCTTAAAGAGGAAAAACGTATACTTGAAAGAGTACATGTTAGGTTTTTAGAGAATAAACCTAGTGATCCTGAAAGTGGTCCAAATTGGTTGTTTGACTTGGAACCTTTGTCTAGAACTTTAAATTATATGCCTGTCACTAATCCAGACATTGTGAAGGTAACTTCAAATGTTATGGAAGAACAAGTTGTTGATGTTTCAGGTACACAGGTTCATGAAAAGGTTGGATCACAAGCAGAAAAGACATCTCCTATACAAGAATATGTTACAATTCCCATTTGGACAGATGCTTTTGCTGCTGCTGTTGCTGGTGGTAAACATAATGGTGGTCTTCAAGTACCACCAGATACAAACATGCATGGTCCTTCAGGCGCTGACAAAGGCAAATCTAGCGCTGACAAGACCAATTCAGACGTTGATTTGTCAGACGTTGACAACAACAGTTCAAGCGTTGTTAGCCCAAGCGCTGACAAACAAGGTTCAGGCGTTGACAACACTTCTGCACATCTTTTCTCTTCCATTTTTGAACAAGTTGAACCTTCTAATATATCTGAAGAGGTTCATCCTCATGTTGATGTAAGAGAGTCTGATGAAGAAGATATTGGCAACATGGAGAATGAGGTTGAGGACACCAGACTTTTTGAAGGAGGAGTTCTCACTTCCACTATGAAGAATCACCCCACTTCTCAAATCATTTGTGATATTATAACTCCAGTTCAGACTAGAAGAGCTCATCAAGGTCTTGGTGGGTTTATTGCCAATATACACAAGAAGGTTGATACCCCTCTTGTGCAAGCATGTTTGTTTGCCTGTTTTCTGTCACAACAGGAACCCAAGAAAATATTTGATGCTCTCAAAGAACCAAGTTGGGTGGAAGCAATGCAGGATGAGCTTCACCAATTTGCAATTCAGGATGTTTGGGAGCTGGTTGATTGTCCCAGATATGTCAGACCTATAGGGACAAGATGGGTTCTAAGGAACAAGAGAGATGAAAGAGGCATTGTGGTCAGAAACAAGGCAAGATTAGTGGCTCAGGGATATACACAAGAGGAGGGGATAGACTATGAGGAAGTCTTTGCACCAGTTGCAAGGATTGAAGCTATTAGAATCTTTTTAGCCTATGCATCCTACATGGGCTTCATTGTCTATCAAATGGATGTCAAGAGTGCCTTCCTCTATGGAACTATTGTTGAGGAAGTATATGTGATGCAACCTCCTGGTTTTGAGGATCCAGAGAATCCAGACAAGGTGTATAGAGTCAAAAAGGCTATGTATGGACTTCATCAAGCCCCTAGAGCATGGTATGGTACTTTGTCTACCTATTTGGTGGATAATGGATTCAAAAGGGGCACCATAGATCAGACACTATTTACAAAGAAGAAAGGCAAGGATGTATTACTTGTCCAGGTCTATGTTGATGACATCATTTTTGGGTCTACTGATCCAAAGATGAGTGAGGATTTCTCCAAGCTTATGACAGACAAATTCAAGATGAGTGCTATGGGGGAGATGAACTTCTTTCTTGGTTTACAAGTTTAGCAGAAATAAGATGATATCTTCATCTCCCAGGATAAATATGTGGCTGAGATCTTGAAGAAGTGATAGGTGTGTAAACACCCATCCTTTTACCACTTATTTCTTACTAAAAACAAGACCAAAACACGTATTTAATATCATTTGTTTGGAATTATGCGTGGTTTTTGTGTTTATTGTGTTTTCAGAGCCAACCGGATGAATATTGAAGAAAACATGGGATTGCACGGGTTTTATCGAGGAAAAAGACTCAAGACGAAGTCTATTGTCCAAGAGATGCAAAAGATTTGAAGTCATTGCGCCTATTTGAAGATTTATCGAAGAAAAGGCCAAAGACGGAAGATTCATATATGTCGAAGAACTCGAGTCTATTAAACAAAGGATTATAAGACGAGTTGGAATTATTCACCGACACTTCGCAAAATCCAAAGTCGGAAACGTTTATTTAAAGAAACGTAAAGACTAAAGAAGAAAGAAGAAAAGAAGCCCGATACCAAAGCCATACACAAGCCCATATCACACGCCTATATAAAGATCCCACTTCACAATTTTAGAGACACTTACTTAGTTAGTTTTTCATTTTTTTAGTTTTAGAGAGAGAAAGTTCCAAACTTTCTCTCACTAAACTTTTTCTTTGTTTTCATCTTTTAAATTTAGGCTTTCTTTAATCTTTGTACTTTGGATTTCATTAATCTTATTCAAGTTAAGCTTTTAAGTTCTTTAATCTTCTTCTACTTTTCTTAGTTTACCTAAATCCTTGATCCGATTGTCTCATTTCATACGGTTTGGATTTGTGGATGAGTTTGTGATAAAAGTTTAATCTTTCTTGTTTCTTTTTAAGCTCTCACACGTATAAGCTATAGGCCTTCTATGCTTATTGGCTTATTGCTTGTTTTAGCTTATTGGTTTTCGGATTTCATATATGTTTTAGTCATTCAAAAGTTTCGTTTATAAAGTTTATGAATTTACGTTTTCAAAAGTTGTCAAATTTAATCTTTTTGAAGTGTTTAAGTCTAGATTAAAATAGCTTATTGTTCGTGCTTATTGAAGTTTTAGCTTTTCACCATTTTCGGATTAGTTTTGCATTTCATCGCAATCCAAGGGTTCTTACACATTCCGACGGGTTTCCTGCTTTTGATCGCAATAACCCAAGAGGGTTTTACTTTGCGATCGGGTGTCATTTCCCCTTATTCCGATCTGGGATTGCGATCGCTCATTGCGATCGTACATTCCGACGGGACTAAGGTTCTATTTTATGTCGAAACTCTGGCCAATTTTAATTTACCATATTCCGATCTAGATCATTCCGATAAGACATCATTGCGATAGACCATATTCCGATAGCTTGCAGTTTTGTATTCCGATGGATTGTTTTGACACTTATTCCGATGGAACATTCCGATCTGGGATTCCGATGGATGGTTTTAGTTATATTCCTATGGCATGATTTTGACATTCCGATAGCTTTGCAATTCTATATTCCGATGGATTAAATTTTAAAGTTTTACAAAGTTTTAAGTGTTAGTTTTATTAAGTGTTCAAGTGTTTTTTTCATTTTTCCTTTAAGTTTTCAAACATTTATTTTTAACTTGTCAATTTAGTTTAATCTTTTAAAGCTTTAATTTTACTCTTCGACACTTACTTATTTGTCATTAGTCCAAAGTAGATAAACAAACCAACACCTTTTTTATTAACCAAGAACAAATCATTCCACTTAGAGCCGTGATCAATTCGAGGAGATACCGAGAACTAAATCCGAACCCTAGCAAAATCATTTGTATCAAATGGCGCCGTTGCCGGCTCTTCTCGTTAAGATCAACAGTTTTTTGTGAGAACTTGGATCTTGGGATCCGTTCACCGTGAACGTTACTTTTTCATAAAAATTTTCAAAAACACAAAAAAAATATAAAATTTTCAAAAATCCTAAAAATTAAAAAACATTAAAACCAAAAATATTTTTGCTTTGTTTTTGCCTTGTTAGTTCTTTTGCAGGTGCATGCGTACACGATCAACGTCTTATCAAGAGCCCGAGCCTCTCGAAGACTTAGACATGGCCGGTGTACAAAACAACAACAATAACCCACCTCAAAACAATAATAACAATAACAACCCACCTTTCAACAACAATAATAACAACAACAATGAGCCTCTACCGGATAATCGCCCGATGATTGAACTTCTGCAAGCACATGTAGATGGTAACGATGATCCAATTGTTATACCCGCGATTGCAGCCAACAACTTTGAGCTCAAATCCGGCTTTATCCAGATGGTCTCTGCTCAACCATTCTTGGGGCGTATCATTGATGATCCACATGACCACATCAAGAGATTCTTACAACTCACGAACACGGTCAAATTCAATGGTGTTCCACAAGAGGTAATCCGTTTACAACTTTTTCCCTTTTCTTTAGAGGGACAAGCCCGACATTGGCTTGCTAAGGAACCGCCACAAAGTATTCTTACGTGGACGGATTTGGAGACTAAGTTTATCAACTACTTTTTCCCACCCTCTCGTACTACCGCTTTGCGGAATGAAATCATTAATTTTGAACAAAAGTACGATGAGTCTTTTAGTGAATCTTGGGACCGTTTCAAAGATCTTTTAAGAAAATGCCCACAACATGGTTTTACCAAAGTGCACTAAATTAACACTTTTTATAATGGTTTAAGCATGAACAACCAAGATTCACTAAACAGTGCCTCGGGGGGTAATCTTTTGGCTAAGACTTGCAATGCTGATTGGGATGTCATTGAGAATAAGTCTCGTGTGAAAACCAAGAGTGTTCGGACCAATGTCGCTAGTGCTACTACTAGTGACAGCGACAAGCGAATTGACAAAATCACTGCGCTTCTTGAATCGCTTGCTACCCAAACCGCCAGCAACACCAACAACATCAATGCTAAAAACGCTCAAGTCAATGCTGTTAGCCAACCATGTGAAATATGCGGGGGTCCTCACTCTTACACCACTTGTACTGCCACCCAAGACTACCCTTCTGAGAATGTGAATGCAGCATACGGTACCTATCCTCAACCCGCTTATCAAGCTCGTCCTCAAGGTGACCGCAACCTGCTTAGCTACCGCTCCAACAACTATCTCTCACCACCCGGTTTTACTCCTAACAACCCAAACCAACAACAAAACCTCAACCGCCCTCCTCAACAACAACAACTATCTCGTGGACCATACATACCACCTCACAAACAACAAAATCCACCTCAAAGAAACAACCAAGTTTACCAGCAACCTGCTTATCAACCACCCGCATACAATGCTCCTTCCAACCAACCCACCGCATTACACCAAGACATTGGAACCTACATGAGGACTAATGATGTGATCGTGGAAAATCTCCAACAGGAAGTGCGCAACTTGAAAGCAGATCGGGTGAAACAGGGGAACGATCTGAGAGCTGATATGAGAAACACTTTGGATAGTCAAACGAATGACTTAAAGAACATGATGGCTAGTTTCTTCCAAGGTATTCAACCCTCTTCTTCGGGTACTCTTCCGAGTAACACCGTTGCGAATCCAAGAGGGGAGATGAAAGCAATCACCACTCGCAGTGGCAAAGGTACCAAGGAACCCGAGCTTCCTATACCTCCACCGGTGATTGTGACTAAGGAAAACAAGTCACCTGCTCCTATTCCTCAGCCTTCTACCTCCCCAATTTCTCCGCCTCTTACTTCTACCCCTCCTCCACCCAAGGATGTGAGTGATCCTATTCTCCCAAAGCCTTCCTCTTCTTCCGACATACCTTATCCATCAAGGTTGAGGAAAGAGAAGCTCAAAAGCAAGGATGATATTCAGGTTTCGAACTTTCTAAAAATGTTTAAACAATTGAATTTCAACATCTCCTTTGCTGAGGCTCTCGCTCACATGCCTAAGTACGCGAAAATGTTCAAAGATCTTCTTAGCGACAAGGAGAAGCTTCTTGATATTGCTAACACCCAACTTAATGAGAATTGCTCTGCAGTACTCTTAAGGAAATTGCCAACCAAGCTTGGTGATCCGGGTCGTTTCTTAATCCCTTGTAACTTCCCGGGAGTAGAGAATTACATGGCCCTAGCCGATCTAGGTGCCAGTATTAATCTAATGCCTCTAAGCGTTTGGAAGCAATTATCTCTCCCTGAGCTAGTCCCCACCAAAATGACTTTGGAATTAGCTAACCGTACGGTTGCTTATCCAGTGGGGATAGCCGAAGACGTCTTTGTAGGAGTCGACAACTTCACTTTTCTTGCCGATTTCGTTGTCGTTGACTAGGACATGGACCCTCGTGTGCCATTGATCGTTGGTCGTCCATTCTTGAGGACCGGTCGCACTCTCATCGATGTTGAAGCCGGTGAGCTTATCATGAGAGTGGGCGACGATAAAATCGTCTTCAACATGGGAAAGTTGTCTAAACAACCTTATTCATATGAGAGTGTTAATTGTATTGACGTTCTGGATGAGGCTTGTGAAGAACACTTTATCGATGCTTGTAAAAATATTCCTACCTCTCTTCCCAATGTTGAGACCGTTTCCTCTATTGATTCATCACTGTCTCTATTTGGAGAAAGTGATTTCTTTTGGAAAGATCTTGAAGCCACCATGGGAGATGTGAACTTAGCAAATGACGATTCTCCCACTGATTGGGATGAAGACATGCGTTTCTTTGAAAACCTTCTCAAAGAAGACAATCTTTCTCCACCATCTCCCACGGTTATTGCTATCGATGCTCCGACTTTGAAAACGCCTCCCATCGAAAATCCTCCAGATTTAGAACTTAAAGAGTTGCCGCCCCATCTCGAGTACGTGTTCCTTGAAGAAAACAAGAAGTCGCCTGTCATCATCGCGAAGGACTTGAAAGAAGAAGAAAAATCTCGCCTCATCGCCGTGCTTAAAGATCATAAGAAGGCAATTGCTTGGAAAATTTCCGATATCCGCGGAATTGATCCGAACTTTTGTACTCACAAGATTCTCATGGAAGATGACTTTAAACCCGCAATCCAGAGCCAAAGAAGGGTTAATCCTCGAATTCATGACGTCATCAAACAAGAGGTTATCAAACTTCTAGATGCCGGCTTGATTTACCCTATTTCAGATTCGTCGTGGGTAAGTCCCGTCCATTGTGTGCCCAAGAAGGGCGGAATAACCGTTTTTCCAATGAACACAACGAGTTGATTCCCACTCGTCTCGTTACTGGGTGGAGAGTTTGTATTGATTATCGCAAGCTCAATGATGCCACGAGAAAAGACCACTTTCCTCTTCCCTTCATGGATCAAATGCTCGAGCGTCTAGCTGGTAATGACTATTACTGCTTCTTAGACGGTTTCTCTGGGTATTTTCAAATTCCCATCGATCCCAAGGACCAAGAAAAGACCACATTCACTTGTCCCTATGGAACATTTGCTTACAAACGCATGCCTTTTGGTTTATGTAATGCTCCTGGGACGTTCCAAAGGTGTATGATGGCTATCTTCCATGACATGGCGGAAGACACTATGGAAGTATTCATGGATGATTTCTCGGTTTATGGTGATTCTTTTTCTGCTTGCCTTGCCAATTTAGAACGTATGCTTAAGCGGTGTGAAGACACTCGCCTTTTTCTTAATTGGGAAAAATGCCATTTCATGGTAAAAGAGGGCATCGTGTTAGGACACAAAATTTCCAAAGCCGGTCTCGAAGTAGACCGTGCTAAAGTCGATGTTATCGCTAAGTTGCCTCCACCTTCAACAGTGAAGGGTGTGAGAAGTTTCCTTGGTCATGCGGGCTTTTACCGTCGATTCATCAAAGATTTTTCTCAAATCGCTCGCCCGATGACCGACCTCTTGGAAAAGATACTGCTTTTATCTTTTCCAAAGAGTGTATCGAAGCCTTCACCTCGCTTAAGGATAAGCTAACTAAGGCACCCGTCTTGGTTACCCCTAATTGGGAGCTGCCTTTTGAGTTGATGTGCGATGCTAGCGACTTTGCTATTGGAGCGGTTTTCGGCCAAAGAGTGAACAAACACTTCCAACCAATCCATTACGCTAGCAAGACAATGACTGGGGCTCAATTGCATTACACGACAACCGAAAAAGAGCTTTTAGCTGTTGTCTATGCCTTTGAAAAATTCCGCCCCTATCTTGTCCTTTCCACCACAATCGTTTACACCGATCATTCCGCGTTGAAGTACTTGTTGACTAAGCAAGATTCCAAACCAAGACTTCTTCGCTGGGATTTGGTACTCCAAGAATTTAACATCGAAATTCGCGATAAAAAAGGAGCTGAAAACCTAGCCGCGGATCATCTCAGTAGACTTGAGGATCCTTACCAAGGGGATCATCCGAACAAAGAAATCAATGATTCTTTTCCCTTGGAGACCTTAATGTCTATCAACTCGACTTCTGATGAAACCCCGTGGTTTGCGGACATTGCAAACTACTTGGCGGGTGGAATTCTCGTTGACGGGTTAACATCCCAGCAAAAGAAAAAGTTCTTCAAAGACATTACGACTTACTTTTGGGATGACCCGTATCTATTCAAACAATGTGCTGATTTGATCATTCGCCGATGTGTTGATGGACCAGCAGCTTTAGAAATCCTTGACGCTTGCCACAAAGGACCCACCGGTGGTCACTTTGGTCCCAACTACACCGCCAAAAAAGTGTTTGAATCGGGATTTTATTGGCCCACCATTTACCGTGATGCTCACGAGATGGTTAAACATTGTGATGCTTGCCAAAAACAAGGCAAGATCACACATACAGACGAGATGCCTCAGAATTTCATACAAGAATGTGAAATCTTTGATGTTTGGGGTATCGACTTTATGGGGCCATTCCCTTCATCTAAAGGAAATAAATACATCCTTGTAGCCGTTGACTACGTCTCCAAATGGGTTTAAGCCAAAGCTTTACCCACTAATGACGCAAGGGTGGTTTGTAACTTTTTGAAATCGATATTCGCTAGATTCGGTGTGCCTCGTGCCATTATTAGTGATCACGGGACTCATTTTTGCAACGACCAATTTGCTAGAGTCATGGCTAAGTATGGTGTAAATCATCGTCTTTCCACCGCTTACCACCCACAAACTAATGGCCAGGCTGAAATATCCAACCGAGGATTAAAGCGAATTCTCGAAAGAACCGTGGGAGAGTATCGTGCCTCATGGGCTGATAAACTTGATGATGCTTTGTGGGCTTTTCGTATCGCATACAAGACTCTGATTGGTTGTACACCATATCATCTCGTGTACGGGAAAGCATGCCACCTCCCCATTGAGTTGGAGCACAAGGTTTACTGGGCCTTGAAGTGGGCTAATTTTGATATCAACAAAGCCAATGACCTACGCAAGATCCAACTCAATGAGCTGAATGAACTCCGTAATGAGGCTTATGAAAATTCTTTAATCTATAAGGAGAAGACTAAGCTCATTCACGACTCTAAGATTAAGAACCGAGAGTTCCAAGTTGAAGACAAAGTTTTACTCTTTAACTCTCGGTTGAAAATCTTTTCGGGCAAGCTGAAATCTCGTTGGTCCGGCCCATTCACCATTGCCCAAAATTTTCCATATGGTACTCTCGAGCTCGCTCAACCTAATGGACCGAATTTTAAGGTGAATGGCCAACGAGTTAAGTTGTACTTTGGTGAGGACATCTCTCAGGAGATGATTCCATCCCTCACCACGTTCCCCATGAACTAATTTTGGGTCGAGTCAAGCTCGTGACTCGGTTATAAAAAACAAGCGCTCCTCGGGAGGCAACCCGAGTATCTATCCTTTTATGTTTTAACCTCCTAAGTATAGGGGGACCTATATAGGTGTTTGTATTTGTGTGGTGATGTGATTACAGGGATAAGTGCACTCTTGGAATTTCTGAAGAACCGTGCTCCCGTGTTATCCGAAATCCGGTTCTATCTCTCAACTATCGTGATTCAATTTTCTTCATACTCACATTTGAAATTGATCACTTTAGTCGTCTCTTCCTTAACTTGATTTAACCAACGTGCACAATGTCATAAGTGTAGGGGAGACTTTTCCCACATGCTTAAACATTGAGGACAATGTTTATCTTAAGTGTAGGGGGACTTCTATCGAAGTTTTAAGTGGACTTTTCCTTGAAAATGCCTTCATTTAACCGGAAAATCATCTTTTTCAATTTTTATTGTTGCTTTCATATGTATATACCCCGCAATAAAGTCAAAAATATTAATAAAGTGGTGTAGCTAGTTTAGAAGTCTTTGACATATTAGGCCCGTTGCGATTATTTTGACTCAACCCGAATAGACTTATTTAAGTTTATTCTAGCTAGTATCCTTAACCATGTAGACCTTAATTGGTTTATTAGGCTAAGCATCCACGAGTCTCACTACTTGAGATTTTAAATTGTGGAGAACGAGAAATGATAGAGTCAATTATAAGTCGGTATTCTTGCACAAGCTCACTTGGTGTAATTATCTGCCTATTCTCCCATCACTTGCTAATAATTTATCTGCAATAAGTAAGGTCGTACGATTTGAAAAGTTACTTAGCTTCTAGCCCAAGATCATTTAAAAGTTGCTCGATAATGATAAGAGTTCATAGCCAAGGCATAACTTATGAAGCGGGGCGCGAAGATTGGCGAGTCCGAAAAGGCCCTAACAAGGCATGAGGATTCAATTTTATTACTGAAGATCCAAAGTGATGTGAAAAGCATTATTCCCAAAATCAATATGAAGGATCAAGACTCACGACGAAAAGCAATCAACTCCCATAAAGATCATGGAGAAGTCTATCCGAAAAGACCCTAACAAGGTATGAGGATAAATAGATCCAAGTCCGAAAAGGAGGCGGATCGTTGTATCTCAAAATCCCAATTAGAGATTGAAGAAATAATCATGAAGTCGTGGTCAACAAAGTTGGAGTACCCCTCAAAAGTCTCCAAGTGAAGAAACTCTATTAACGATGAGAAGACCATTATCTCAAGAACGTCTCTCAAGATATGAAGTATGAAGTACATGCCAAATATCGGCCCGAGAAAGGTCTCAAATCGTGAACCGAGTTATGCCAAGATATGAACTTTTTGATATCCCGAGAAGCAGTTTTAAGAGATTTTGTCCTTTAGCTAACTATTGATCAAATCGTCCTACTTTGCTTTCAGCCTAAATAAACTATCGAAATAAGTCCATAAATGCATCTTCATGATCATTCTAAGACAAAAATAAAATATAAGAGATACACCTAGGAATAAGGGAGTTTAAGCATCTAATTAAGCCATGTGTGTAAGTGTTTGATATGCTAACTTATAATAACAATGATCTCGTTTTTAAGCTTAGTTTGGGGAACGTGAAACTTGAGGGTGATAAATCGTCGCAGCACCGAAGCCCTAATGTAAGTCCTTGATCCCTTTGCAAGTTATTTCCACATAGCTATTTTCTATCCTTTTGTTTACTTTAAAGTTTTAATTTCTCTTAGTACTTTAATTTTTGTTTAATAGTATTTTAATAAGGCCAAGGTTGATTGATTATGAGGAAAGTGTAAACTTTCTTTATCGCTAAGCATTGCATGAGGGCATGGCAATGGTTAAGTGTAGGGGATTTGATAGGTGTGTAAACACCCATCCTTTTACCACTTATTTCTTACTAAAAACAAGACCAAAACACGTATTTAATATCATTTGTTTGGAATTATGCGTGGTTTTTGTGTTTATTGTGTTTTCAGAGCCAACCGGATGAATATTGAAGAAAACATGGGATTGCACGGGTTTTATCGAGGAAAAAGACTCAAGACGAAGTCTATTGTCCAAGAGATGCAAAAGATTTGAAGTCATTGCGCCTATTTGAAGATTTATCGAAGAAAAGGCCAAAGACGGAAGATTCATATATGTCGAAGAACTCGAGTCTATTAAACAAAGGATTATAAGACGAGTTGGAATTATTCACCGACACTTTGCAAAATCCAAAGTCGGAAACGTTTATTTAAAGAAACGTAAAGACTAAAGAAGAAAGAAGAAAAGAAGCCCGATACCAAAGCCCATACACAAGCCCATATCACACGCCTATATAAAGATCCCACTTCACAATTTTAGAGACACTTACTTAGTTAGTTTTTCATTTTTTTAGTTTTAGAGAGAGAAAGTTCCAAACTTTCTCTCACTAAACTTTTTCTTTGTTTTCATCTTTTAAATTTAGGCTTTCTTTAATCTTTGTACTTTGGATTTCATTAATCTTATTCAAGTTAAGCTTTTAAGTTCTTTAATCTTCTTCTACTTTTCTTAGTTTACCTAAATCCTTGATCCGATTGTCTCATTTCATACGGTTTGGATTTGTGGATGAGTTCGTGATAAAAGTTTAATCTTTCTTGTTTCTTTTTAAGCTCTCGCACGTATAAGCTATAGGCCTTCTATGCTTATTGGCTTATTGCTTGTTTTAGCTTATTGGTTTTCGGATTTCATATATGTTTTAGTCATTCAAAAGTTTCGTTTATAAAGTTTATGAATTTACGTTTTCAAAAGTTGTCAAATTTAATCTTTTTGAAGTGTTTAAGTCTCGATTAAAATAGCTTATTGTTCGTGCTTATTGAAGTTTTAGCTTTTCACCATTTTCGGATTAGTTTTGCATTTCATCGCAATCCAAGGGTTCTTACACATTCCGACGGGTTTCCTGCTTTTGATCGCAATAACCCAAGAGGGTTTTACTTTGCGATCGGGTGTCATTTCCCCTTATTCCGATCTGGGATTGCGATCGCTCATTGCGATCGTACATTCCGACGGGACTAAGGTTCTATTTTAAGTCGAAACTCTGGCCAATTTTAATTTACCATATTCCGATCTAGATCATTCCGATAAGACATCATTGCGATAGACCATATTCCGATAGCTTACAGTTTTGTATTTCGATGGATTGTTTTGACACTTATTCCGATGGAACATTCCGATCTGGGATTCCGATGGATGGTTTTAGTTATATTCCGATGGCATGATTTTGACATTCCGATAGCTTTGCAATTCTATATTCCGATGGATTAAATTTTAAAGTTTTACAAAGTTTTAAGTGTTAGTTTTATTAAGTGTTCAAGTGTTTTTCTCATTTTGCCTTTAAGTTTTCAAACATTTATTTTTAACTTGTCAATTTAGTTTAATCTTTTAAAGCTTTAATTTTACTCTTCGACACTTACTTATTTGTCATTAGTCCAAAGTAGATAAACAAACCAACACCTTTTTTATTAACCAAGAACAAATCATTCCACTTAGAGCCGTGATCAATTCGAGGAGATACCGAGAACTAAATCCGAACCCTAGCAAAATCATTTGTATCAAGAATTTTGGCTTTTCTCCACATGAAAAGAGGGCTACTACTCCTATGGATAGAGAACACCCTTGGGGAAAGATTGGAGATGGGAAAGATGTTGATGTCAAGCACTATAGATCCATGATTGGATCCTTGATGTATCTTACAGCCTCCAGACCCGATATCACGTTTGCTGTGTGTGCTTGTGCACGCCATCAAGTGACTCCCAAAGAATGTCACCTTTATGCTGTGAAGCGGATCTTTAGGTACCTAAGATGTTATCCTGGTCTTGGTTTGTGGTACCCAAAGGATTCACCATTGGAGCTGATTGCATATTCAGATAGTGACTATGGAGGTGATAAATTTGATAGGAAATCCACAACTGGTGGATGTCAGTTTCTTGGGAGCAGGTTGATATCTTGGCAATGCAAGAAACAAACAGTGGTGGCTAATTCTACAACTGAAGTTGAGTATGTGGCTGCAACTGCTTGTTGTGGACAAGTTTTGTGGATTCAGAACCAGCTGTTGGACTATGGGTATAATTTCATGCATACCAAGATATTTGTTGACAATAACAGCACTTTATGCATCATTAAGAATCCTGTACATCATTCTAAAACTAAACATATAGAAATTAGACACCATTTTATAAGAGATTGTTTTGAAAAAGGTTTAATACAACCAGATAGGATTGACACTGAGGAGAATGTGTCAGATTTACTAACTAAACCTTTTGATGCTGGGAGATTTCAATACTTGTTAACAAGTATTGGAATGATCAATCTCACATAATATGTGTTTTGGAGTCTTTTTGTAAAAGTATGTACAGGATGATGCATTGTTATTAGTCTTATTGATGATTTAGATGTTCCAGTATATTTTTCTAACACTGACAAAGGTTGCTTGAACGCTGATAAGTGTTTTTGTAACGTTGTCAGCAATATAATTGTCTAACGCTGACAAAGCTTCCCTCAACGCTGTCATGTGTTATCGGGGCGTTGTCAGCAACAATGTTAGTTTTGTGGTTTTCAATCTAAATGTGCAGATGGTGTTAGCAGTATACCATTGGATACAAAGTTGCTTATGGATCATTGGAGAAGCATTTGGACAAGTTTTTATGTATGGATGATTGTTGGAATTTTCAATTCCTATCTTGACATAAATTTTTTATGTTCATGCATATTTTTGGCAACTTATGTATCGTAGTTTAAGGGGAGGTTTTAGGAACCTTTAGGATGTTTGGGTATCCATATGATACTCTTATCACAATTCTAGATTGTGTCCACAGGTGAGTATGAGTTAGTTTTACTAAATCATGAGGCACTGTAGCATGCAAAGTTGATATACTATGCATGCTGCCAAGACATTTTTGGCCTAGAATTGGTTGTGGTCTGTTGGGAGACTTGGGAATAATTTTGTTATGGGATTTACCTGGGAGTAACAAGGGATTTTATAAGGTAACTTGGTTGTTAAGAGTTTTGGTTAGCAAGTGTGATACCCGTGAAAGTGCCGTATGATGCTAAGTTATTGTCTCAAGAGTTGTTCAGTATGAGCATCTCTCTTAAGTCGCGACTCACTTGAGGATGTGATATCCCGAGCCCAACGTTATTTATTTAATCCTATTTTACGAATTTTTTTGAAATTTTTAAGAAGTTTCGTTTGCTATATATTTGACGGTTTAAATTGAAACCAACGTTTACGGTCGTAATTTTAACATTTGACGATTTAAGAAGAACCGATGACGACTACGATATCGACGGATGCCCAAAATTTATCTTTTATTATCGATTGATCGATATTTGAGTTTTTCGAGATTTTTATTTTTATTACGTGTTAAGTCGAGTCGGAACCATGTGTATATTCGTTTTGTGTGCGTTTGAACCATTTAAAAGTATTTTCGAGTGTTCGGGACAACCCCCGACTTCCGTAAAATTTTCAAGTCGACTAATAGGTCGTTTCCCGCTATTTATAAGAGTCGTTTACAAGTGAGGCCAAAAGAATAACTAAATTGCAAGAAAGGCCCCTCCCCTTTTTACAAAAAGATGGAAAGGAAAACACACACACTATTTTTCATTCAAAAATTTTAGGGTTCCCCTCTCCCCTCTCCTATGGCCGCCGGCCACCCACCACACAACCACCACCACCATTATTTTTCTTGGGTTTTTGGAGAATCCAATCAAATACCAACCTTCTAATTCACCTTGTAAGTAAATCCCACAAACAAAAACACACATGCAATCAAGAAATCTTTCCAAAAATTTATGATTTTACAAAAATGGATTTTGGTCTAATTAAATGGTACACATGTTTAATTCATGTGTTTATAAGGATGAATCCTCAATAAAATGAGTTGGGGGTTGTTTTTCTTGGGTGTTTTGGCTACACCAAACCCACGGCCAAAGTGGGATTGGTTGTGGTTTGATGAGTTTGATGTTTTGTGTTGTGGGTTCATGTTTAGGATTGTGTTTTAGATGTTTTTGAATGAATGGAACCAATTGCATGTATGATTTAGGCTTTAGGTTTTGATGAGGATTCGATTGTTATAGTGTTATAGGCTGTTTGGGTGATTGGGAATGGGTATGAGTGGTTAATCTAGGTTTAGGTGATGTTTGGATGGATTGAAAACAAGTAGAAAGGTGATTTTGAATGAGTCGTTTTCAAACAGATTGTTTAGGGCTATTTTCGTGGTTTTAATTTTTGGTCCAGGTTGTGATTGTAGGATATAGTTGTAGTGGTCGTCGAGACGCTCGTTTCGGTATAAGATAGAGCTTTTAACTCCAAACGAGTCAAAAGTTATGTTATTTTGAAAATACGTGTACCGGGAGATGAGAATCAACATAATCCGAAATTATGTTTGGTTTTGGGTCAAATCCCGGGGACCATAGATAGAGTTTGGTAAATGATTGAAAGTTAATTTTTGGTCTCAAACCTGCACTTGTGAGTCTATTTTTGGACTTAGGTGTTGTATGGGTCAATGGTATATTTCAAATGGGTCAAATGAGTCAAACTTGGTCAATGTGCAAAATCAGTCCGAAAAACGTAGGTTTAGTAATGTGTTGAGTAACGGGTCGTAAAAGCGAAAACTTTTAATGGGATTAAAAATGGGTTTTCTACAGGTCTTAAGGTATTTTTGAGAATTTTCCCAAATTTTATAAAAGGGTATAAGTCTAGGAAAACAGCCCATACTTTTGGTAAGTATCGGCGAAACCGTAAAATGGATAGTAACTTTAATAACATTGATAAATGGTATAAGTCTAGTAACAACTACTTGTTTGATTTTGGCGTGAGTTTTCATAAGCATTAAGTGTTTCGCATTGCGTGTGTTTAGTACAATTATGTACGCGGTGTATTGATTTGGTTTTCGTACTTTGACTTTTAGGTCAAGTGTTTGATTATCCCGGGCATCCACGTCGTCGGTGACATTTCTCGTTACGTCTTCGCTAGAACCACTACTACTACGCAAGGTGAGTCTATAGCCTCTCTCTTTACTTATTTCAAATGTTTTTACACGCGAGGGGGATACATGCTATTTAAATGAAAATGAACATAAGTCATAAATGATTGTTGGACCCGAATGTTGCCTTGAAATTGTGTTGAGTACCTAGTTGCAAAAGGCCCTAATTTCATGAACTATTAACTATTGTCTTTCCCTTGCGAAGGGGGAAATAGCCGCTTATACAAATTGATAGTACTATGGGGTTGACTACCCTATCCGAGACGAGGGCTAGTACGTTGATACCCCCTGCGGACGGATAAATTGTGATAAGAGATAAGGTATAATTGCAACTGATGCCTTTAGTAGGGGCACTGGTTTCATCTGAATCACGCCGGTAATTATTACGCGGGTGATTGAGTTAACGGATTAGTGTCATGAACTTAAACACAATTGTCATATCCTTGAATAATAGATTGTTTGCGCGACAATGCTATTGAATGATCATGATTGGTTTTTAATACTTATGTTCAACTTATGATTTGATAAACCTATAGATTCGCTCAACCTTTATGTTGACAGTTTTAAGCATGTGTTTCAGGTAACCAAGGTTGATAGCAGCGGAGCATGCGAGGATGGAAGTTGTTGTGGCTTGGCGGTCTACTTGTTTTTCCACCCTTAATTAACTTAAAACTTTTTTTTTATTATTCTGTCATGTGAGCAAAAATGTACTTTTGGGTTGAGATTCAGTGGGGACCTAACGCAAACTCTGTTTAGCATTATCTTGGGATTTGGAAAGACTGTAGACTTGTATGATTTTAATAATGTTTAAATTTATGTTTAAACTTTTACGTCTCTTTGAGTCGTTTAATATAGCTTATGCGTGATGATAACTGCGTAGCACCCAAATGTTGTAGTTCCGCTGCGCATAGCATTTGTTGGGGGTGTTATAGATTGGTAATCAGAGCCATGAGTTATAGAGAACTAGGTCATTTTGAAAAATCCTAAACTATAACTTTTGGTGTCGTAAGAAATTGTCCAAGCACACAACTATCCTGCATGGCTCCGGTAAGCTTTCTTTAGCATTGCTTTATATTTTAGATGTATCCCTCAAACTGACACGAATTCTATAGTATTTAGTAAGTAAATACTTTGATATATATTGAGATATATTGTTGTGTACGTTGAGTACTTATCATCGTAATTTGCAAATTCTTGTAAGATTATCTTATATGTTGCATGTAATTGGCATAACGGGCTACATTGCATTACATGGTAACACCGTGTTGTAATCCTACGTGTATGTAGGAATGGTTGTATGTATAAGTATGTATATACTATGGTATTTAAAGGCGTTGCACGCGAAGCAATGGTCCTTGGGTAATTATCGTACATTAAAATGCGGTTTTGTTGAGAATTCGACCTTACCGCTAATTATCAATCTTGATAATTAATTTATTGTTCGGATAACCGAATATGAACCTCGTTTGATACTCTAGATACGTAAATAACGCTTCGTAACATATTGTATACTGACTAGATTGATCTCGATTGTCGTTATCGCACCGCGATGTGTCATTTTGGACATTTTCTTTTGAAACGTAATTTACTTACGTATTACTTTATTTTCCTTTATTCCTTATGGGTTTGATATGTTAGTTGGCGTAACTATAATATAGACGAAGTATAATCAACGATGCGTACATCGTAGCGACGAATCACATGTGTGTGTTATAAAACGTGGTTGAGGCGTGTTGCCATTTAATCATTGTTTACCATTTTACTTGAATTTAAAATTGCATTTAAAAAAAAAATAGACTAGCGTTGTGATCAAGCGTGATAACTTGGAATTTGGTTGGTTTTTGTGCTAATTTTGTGGTGTACGATTTCGAGACTCATCCGAGGCCGATAACAACACTTAGTTGACATACGTATTCTCGCTTCGTTTATTTCATTTTGTTTTGTTGTTTCATTATTTTGAATTCGATATTTTACATGTCGAGGTCCGGAATTTGTGCGAGTTAAATAAGCATTAAACTTTGTTGATCGAATGATTTAAAACATAAAGTGTTTTACATATTTAATACTTGGCGGATGAAACTTTTGGATAGAAATGACTTATGATGTGTCTTGTAACAAGTAAAAATAAGTGTAGAGAAGTAATGGACAAAGTGAAATTATTTTTCTTTTAACCTTGGTTGGTAGATCATAATAAGTAATTTATATTACTCGTAAAATCCTTGTTTTTATATATTAATAATTTGATACTAGAAGCTAGTGATGGATTTGTTAAGATTTGTTTAATATAATTTGAAAAGGGAGTTTATAATAAAATTTATGATATGACTGTTGAGTATATGTAACTTTGGATTTAGTATGAATTAGTTTTCGGGTCAATGTAGCAAACTTTTGGGCGTATTTTGTAATATAGAACATGAATAGAAAAATTTACCACGTATTTTGGAGCTAGAGACTTTGCAAAACTGATTTTAATCTTAAACATAAGGTCATGTTATATGCATTGGTATAAACTAGAACACGTTACTCGTTGTAGTAAATAAACTGGGTTAAAATTGGAATATACACTTTAAGTATGAAATTATAATGCTTGAAACAAATTACTAAATATTGATGGGACGTTATTTTATTCCGCTGTGAGATGTGTTAATTTTAAAATTGTTTGATAACGAGCTAAAGATTAAAAGTTGAATTTTATATATTCTAGAATTAATTGAAATAAGCATTTTGATCACCTCCATTATTATTATTATTATCGAGATTCAAGTGTCGACTAAAATGAGTAATTTATCTGAAATGATACTACGTGAAACCTCTTTAGCATCTGGGTCGAATTACGCGAATATGATTTAACAAAACAGTTTTAAGGAAGACATGTGTATAAATAAAGTCAAAGGTTGATTCTTAAGGGTTAATTGGACTAGATTGAGTTATTTTAGATATTTGTATATACGTAATGATATAAGTCTTAATAACAGTAATGAGAAACTTTGAAAATTCTTACTATGTACGTTTTTGGTACTTAAAATATTGATATTAATGAGGTTTTGACACAAGTATGGAGATTTTCAAACCTAACGATTTCACCAATTATAATGACCGAGTCACCGCATCTACTAATGTTAATAATTGCCGAGAGATTTAAATTTTTCCAAAAATGAAAACGTTGTAAAGATTGGAAAATGAAAGGTATAAATTCTTTAATGGTGTAACACAAATTAAAAATGTGTAAATGTTCGGTTTTACAATGTACAAGGTAACACTAATTATTATACGCAACTGGATTATACAACCCACGCCTACTTGTATATTATTTAATAAAGATGTATATATAATGTTTTGAGTCACAATGGTTCGATCGTCTGACATCCCTTCTTTGATTTTATGAGTCTATATCTAAATTTGGGTAGTAGTGTGAATTGTTTATTTTAATATTGTCTATGGTATGAAACCATTATTATTATATCTATTTTTGGATTGCTACTTCGCTAGTACTTGATTATGAGGGTATGTCACCCGGTATATTTTGTCCTGTTCATGGACGTTGTGACTTTTCTTCTTACGGTTAATGGAACCTAAAATTCTGTATTTACTTGAATGATGCTATAAATATTCATTAAATTGGTTATTTATTTATATTGAACAAAAGCGAGGAGGCGAAGCCGCTTTACCGAATTGTAGAGGTGAAAGAACTCGATCTTTCTGGTGAAATTGTTTCTATTTAACCAAGTGATTATTCTTCTCTCCCCGTTTACCCTTGGTGGAATGTGTGTGCAACCCGAGACGATGGGAATTATGATTGTTGTTTTATTTTTGACGCTTGTGCTGATATTCAATTTTTACCCCATGTATTCGTAGATCGCTGTTGTTATCCCAAGACTTTTGTCATATGTTTGAAGTATTTTCATTTCTAATGTAGTTAATTTCAGTTGGAAATTATATTGCTTGTTTACCTAGTTCGATCTCATTGATTTTCGATTTTTTTTTTATTATTACTTGTTGTGCTTGCAATGATCTTTAATCCTGAACCACCTTACCATTGAGTGGTGAGTAGTCTATTTTGAAAATATGTATGAGTGTGAAATGTTTCGTTTAACCAAATGTAAATGGTGTCGATATATTTATTTATTTATTTATTTAATTTTTCTCATAAATAGGCAAAGTAATAGTACGTTTTCAAAATGGACGAAAAATGTTTGACGTGTTTCTTAAAACGATGGTAACAATATTTTCCCATTTCAAATTCCATTTCAAATGGTTTAATTATTTTGAAGATTAGGTCGAAAACTTTCGTAGTCATATTTGGCATGTAATAATAATGTTTGTGTCGTCACTCGATCCTCAATTATGCACAGCTTAGCTAACTATGCATAATTCGGGAAGAGTCCTGTTCTGTTAACTGTCGTTGCTTGACCCTTAAGTATGCATGATCTAGCTAATTATGCATAGTTTAGGAAGGGCACTATCGTGTCATACAAATTGGTTATCTTGAAACTTTTAGTGTTTTGATAAACGTTTGGATGAGAACGTTTCTTTTTTTTTAAATGGTGGATCATTTTTGCAAGTCGTCGTAATTTCTTTGATTCTTAAAGAAAATTTTTGAATTTTCTTGTGTTCTTTGAAATCTTTTCTTTTTGTTTGGCGTTGACTTAGTAAGTCACTGTGACCGAGAAATTTTGGAAAATGTTTTTATGTGTGTGTGTAACGTGCGAATTTCATCGGAATCACGAGGGTGTTGATGAAATACCAAAGGGACTCGTACCGACACTGAGAAGAAGTTTTAAACAAGAGTAGAAGACTGCCAAAGTAGAGGAAAGCAGAGTTCAAGTGACTCTGAGGGGAATGACGAAGACTTCTCCTACATCAAACGTATCGTACCTTATTTATTTTATTTTCTCGTTCTTTTGACATGTTTAACGACACGCGATAAACTGTTGCAGTTTACTAACTGTGCATCGGTAGTTGGAAGACAATTCCATTGTCGTTTTCGTTTATTTAAGTGAGGAATCCTCTTTGCTTGACTCAACCATCCTTGATTATCGATGGTTAAACGATAGATATCTATAGTTGATGTTTTTGTGGTAAACCATTGCCTTTTATGTATTTATGTGGTAAGTGATCTGGACGAGTGATCGTAAGTTGTGAGAACTTGAGACGACATTGTCCAATGAAGTCCGGTCATGGAGAACATGTGCCATGTAATATATTTTCTTTTACTGTGAACGATGATGCTTATTGAGATTTTGACCACGTTTGGGACGAAGTGAGATGGTGTTCTTGTAATATCTTTTGGGTATGGATCCGTGTGTGAGCACCCTGCGATGACATATGTTTGTATTTTATTTCTTATGGATATGCATCCATAGCTGGCAAGCTGTGAACCTTCTTAAACTTGCAATTTTCTTTTGACTGGACTCATCCGAGAATCATGTCAAATATTCTTATTTTATCATGGCTTGGCTGATTAGCAAGCATGGGTTAACTTGATTGAACTGATTAACTTGGCATGGTTTGGCTATTTTTGCAAACATATCGTAATGTGGTTATATGTGTTTTATTATGGCTTTTGTGTTTGATTGGATTGTGATGTTTTTGAGAGAGTTATGTATACGCCGAATGATTAGCGTATCGATGAATTCGTTTTTGATGAAATAGGTTTGTATGCACCTAATATTGCGATAAGGTGATTTTGTACGACTAGTAATAATTACTTCGTCTTTTATATTCTGAACGTTTTTCGATGGGGTTATGTGCGACCCGTGTGATTTTCTTTATGATTAATTGTTTTTATGAGACGATGAACCAAGTGAAAGGACGATTCGAAAGTTGGAAGACATGCTCCGAACGTGTGTGATTGATTTTGATAGTTGTTGAGATCAACACTTGTCCTTGGTAGTATCTTTGTACAACGACTTTTACCTTGTTAGCATTGAAGTTGCAGCCTTTGAGGAATTATGATGATGAAAATGTGAATCGCCAGTTGGATAGAGTGAAGTAAGAAAAAGCCAGTTGATTGGGCTCGAAATGATTCGAGAGGCTACGGAAGAGATGGTGTAAATTAAAAATCACTTGGTAACCGCGAGGAGCGTAGGAAGAAATTGGGAAATTGAAGTGGAGATCATGGATCGAGATGTTAAGAGATTTAAGCAAGGTATAACACTCATTTTGAAGGTGTGATGGAACCCGAGACGTGAACCGAAGTCCATATTGGAACGTGAATACCTCTATAGTAAGAAGTACCCCCATCTTTCTAGTAGTACGAAATGCGAGTATAAGAACCGGAGAGCGCCGGGACGTCGCTCCCTTAAGGAGGGAAGGATGTGATACCCGTGAAAGTGTCGTATGATGCTAAGTTATTGTCTCAAGAGTTGTTCAGTATGAGCATCTCTCTTAAGTCGCGACTCACTTGAGGATGTGATATCCCGAGCCCAACGTTATTTATTTAATCCTATTTTACGAATATTTTTGAAATTTTTAAGAAGTTTCGTTTGCTATATATTTGACGGTTTAAATTGAAACCAACGTTTACGGTCGTAATTTTAACATTTGACGATTTAAGAAGAATCGATGACGACTACGATATCGACGGATGCCCAAAATTTATCTTTTATTATCGATTGATCGATATTTGAGTTTTTCGAGATTTTTATTTTTATTACGTGTTAAGTCGAGTCGGAACCATGTGTATATTCGTTTTGTGTGCGTTTGAACCATTTAAAAGTATTTTCGAGTGTTTGGGACAACCCCCGACTTCCGTAAAATTTTCAAGTCGACTAATAGGTCGTTTCCCGCTATTTATAAGAGTCGTTTACAAGTGAGGCCAAAAGAATAACTAAATTGCAAGAAAGGCCCCTCCCCTTTTTACAAAAAGATGGAAAGGAAAACACACACACTATTTTTCATTCAAAAATTTTAGGGTTCCCCTCTCCCCTCTCCTATGGCCGCCGGCCACCCACCACACAACCACCACCACCATTATTTTTCTTGGGTTTTTGGAGAATCCAATCAAATACCAACCTTCTAATTCACCTTGTAAGTAAATCCCACAAACAAAAACACACATGCAATCAAGAAATCTTTCCAAAAATTTATGATTTTACAAAAATGGATTTTGGTCTAATTAAATGGTACACATGTTTAATTCATGTGTTTATAAGGATGAATCATCAATAAAATGAGTTAGGGCTGTTTTTCTTGGGTGTTTTGGCTACACCAAACCCACGGCCAAAGTGGGATTGGTTGTGGTTTGATGAGTTTGATGTTTTGTGTTGTGGGTTCATGTTTAGGATTGTGTTTTAGATGTTTTTGAATGAATGGAACCAATTGCATGTATGATTTAGGCTTTAGGTTTTGATGAGGATTCGATTGTTATAGTGTTATAGGCTGTTTGGGTGATTGGGAATGGGTATGAGTGGTTAATCTAGGTTTAGGTGATGTTTGGATGGATTGAAAACAAGTAGAAAGGTGATTTTGAATGAGTCGTTTTCAAACAGATTGTTTAGGGCTATTTTCGTGGTTTTAATTTTTGGTCCAGGTTGTGATTGTAGGATATAGTTGTAGTGGTCGTCGAGACGCTCGTTTCGGTATAAGATAGAGCTTTTAACTCCAAACGAGTCAAAAGTTATGTTATTTTGAAAATACGTGTACCGGGAGATGAGAATCAACATAATCCGAAATTATGTTTGGTTTTGGGTCAAATCCCGGGGACCATAGATAGAGTTTGGTAAATGATTGAAAGTTGATTTTTGGTCTCAAACCTGCAATTGTGAGTCTATTTTTGGACTTAGGTGTTGTATGGGTCAATGGTATATTTCAAATGGGTCAAATAAGTCAAACTTGGTCAATGTGCAAAATCAGTCCGAAAAACGTAGGTTTAGTAATGTGTTGAGTAACGGGTCGTAAAAGTGAAAACTTTTAATGGGATTAAAAATGGGTTTTCTACAGGTCTTAAGGTATTTTTGAGAATTTTCCCAAATTTTATAAAAGGGTATAAGTCTAGGAAAACAGCCCATACTTTTGGTAAGTATCGGCGAAACCATAAAATGGATAGTAACTTTAATAACATTGATAAATGGTATAAGTCTAGTAACAACTACTTGTTTGATTTTGGCGTGAGTTTTCATAAGCATTAAGTGTTTCGCATTGCGTGTGTTTAGTAAAATTATGTACGCGGTGTATTGATTTGGTTTTCGTACTTTGACTTTTAGGTCAAGTGTTTGATTATCCCGGGCATCCACGTCGTCGGTGACATTTCTCGTTACGTCTTCACTAGAACCACTACTACTACGCAAGGTGAGTCTATAGCCTCACTCTTTACTTATTTCAAATGTTTTTACCCGCGAGGGGGATACATGCTATTTAAATGAAAATGAACATAAGTCATGAATGATTGTTGGACCCGAATGTTGCCTTGAAATTGTGTTGAGTACCTAGTTGCAAAAGGCCCTAATTTCATGAACTATTAACTATTGTCTTTCCCTTGCGAAGGGGGAAATAGCCGCTTATACAAAGTGATAGTACTATGGGGTTGACTACCCTATCCGAGACGAGGGCTAGTACGTTGATACCCCCTGTGGACGGATAATTTGTGATAAGAAATAAGGTATAATTGCAACTGATGCCTTTAGTAGGGGCACTGGTTTCATCTGAATCACGCCGGTAATTATTACGCGGGTGATTGAGTTAACGGATTAGTGTCATGAGCTTAAACACAATTGTCATATCCTTGAATAATAGATTGTTTGCGCGACAATGCTATTGAATGATCATGATTGGTTTTTAATACTTATGTTCAACTTATGATTTGATAAACCTATAGATTCGCTCAACCTTTGTGTTGACAGTTTTAAGCATGTGTTTCAGGTAACCAAGGTTGATAGCAGCGGAGCATGCGAGGATGGAAGTTGTTGTGGCTTGGCGGTCTACTTGTTTTTCCACCCTTAATTAACTTAAAACTTTTTTTTATTATTCTGTCATGTGAGCAAAAATGTACTTTTGGGTTGAGATTCAGTGGGGACCTAACGCAAACTCTGTTTAGCATTATCTTGGGATTTGGAAAGACTGTAGACTTGTATGATTTTAATAATGTTTAAATTTATGTTTAAACTTTTACGTCTCTTTGAGTCGTTTAATATAGCTTATGTGTGATGATAACTGCGTAGCACCCAAATGTTGTAGTTCCGCTGCGCATAGCATTTGTTGGGGGTGTTATAGCAAGGGACACTAGAGGACGGTTATGTCTATCTTTCTTAAGCAAGTGTGCATAACTGGACAGTGCTTGCCGCCCTATAATAATTATCAGCTTTTTGGTTATCTTCTCTAGGTTAAATTACTTTGTTAAGGTCATTTTTCATTTTTAAACATTTTTATTTTTGGACGCTGACGAGTATATTTTCAAGCGTTGTTGTGACCAATTTAGACGCTGACATGGCTATAGGCAAACGTTGATAAGATTATAGCCGTTGGGCGTTGATAGGTTATTTTTGACCGTTGACACTCAATGGGTCCTACCCAGTTGTTACTTTTTGACATATTTTTAGGCCGTAATTTTGGGAGTTGTTACTTTTCATTTAATGCATGAGATAAACTTATAATTTTTCAATATTTTCATGATTGCATTTTGAAAATACTTGCCTATTTTTGGGCCAATCACATGCATTTTCTTCTCCTATAAATTTGGCTCCTATTTTTAAACAGGGTATCTATAATTCTTGTCTAACACAATTTTCTCTTATCAACTTCATCTTCATCAATCCATTTTAACAGCTTTCAACAATGGCACCAAAGTTTAAACCATCAGAATTGGAATTGGGTTCAGAACTCAACACAACATGATCGCGTATCTTGAAGCTGATGATACTCTGTTTCCTCAATACACACAAATGGTGGCGTATTTGAACGCATCTCCTCTTAGGTATGCTCTTTCTCATGCACCACTCATTCCTGTCACACATATTAAACAGTTTTGGAACACTGTTAGTTCTTCAACAGTTAATAGAGTGACTACATTGACATATATTGTTCATGGGAGACCTTGGGTGGTTACTGAGGCTTTGGTACGCCAAGCCTTGCATCTTGATGATGCTGATGGTATAGCCACCCTTCCCATTAATGAAATAGAACAAGGACTAAGGGCTTTGGGATATCCTTTTCCTGATGAAGGTACTTTAAACAAGTATCATAAACAGGAGTTTCCCCCGGCCTGGAAGTACCTCATACATGTCCTCCTATAATGTTTGAGTCCCAAATGCACTGCATACAATGAGATCAATATATCTATTGCAAGTGCTATTGTGTGCATTACAACAGGGCAAAAATTTAATTATTCTAAAATGATTTTTGAGGGCATGTGTAAAAATAAGGGGAACAAAATGACTTTAGCTTATCCCCGATTTTTGCAAATGATTTTTGATATTCAAGGATACTGCACAAGGGATCATAATGATTTTTATGAGATCCCTGTGCAAAAGAAAGCTATTTTTATGAAGATGAACTCACCACCCCATCGTGACCTACCTTTAACCCAAGCTATGCTTGCTGTTATTGCAGCAGCACAACCCCAACCAGACCCCCAACCCCAAATTGACCCAATACCTGAACCATTACCTTCACCTGAACATATGCACATTGACCAAGAACCCTTCAACGCTGACACGTTAAATGTTGGCGTTGATGTGCCTATTTTCAACGTTGACACACAACCTTCACACACCCAAACACCCCTTAACCAACCCACATCCACCCAATCTTCCACACCATCTTCCACACCCCCTGAATATAGGTTGATGAAACGCCAAAGGACTACTGGAGTGTTCTCCTCTGGTGGTCCTAGCCATGTAGTAGAGAGAACCACCACCACAAGTGTGGCTGGTGATATGGATGAGGCTGGGACTATTGGTTCTGGCTTAGATGCTGGCCAAGGCAGTCCCACCATCATTAAGTCCTCATCCATGCCCAATGAATCTGACTTGGGAGGTCAAATCCCCATTTTAGAAGAGGGCAGATTGGAACTAATGACCCTACTTGAATTGACGGCAGTCTGCATGAGCTTGCAAAAGCAAAATGCAGACTTGGTACAAGTTGTCAGCTCACAAGGCCTTGAACTCAAGCAATTGAGGGAGATGATTGTTGTTTTGGAGACTGCAAGTGCAAGAAGATGTATGGAGGAATCTTCCAAAGGGGAGGAAGATCCAATAAATCTGAGTGATAAGGGCAGCCATGATGGTCAATCTTTGGATGTTGCTGAGGCCCTTACAAGTTTGAAGAAACAGACAGGTTTTGATACGTCCTTAGTCTCTCCTACCAACTTGAATTTATCATTTACAGCCATGTTGGAGGAGATTGCAAAAGGCGATGAGGCAGGAATTTTGGGCGTTGACAAGGAGAATTTGGACACTGACAGAAATATTTTGGGCGCTGATAGAACAAAATTGGGCGTTGACAGACCTGCACATGAGGGTGATGTATCCCACTCATCATCCATCATCAAGGAGGTTTCTTCACAGGTATCACCATCTACTTTACCAACAATTGATCCACTAGATAAGGGTAAGGGTATTATGGTGGAAGAGATTGTTCCAAAGAATGCAGCCCAAATTGAATTTGATAGAAGATTGGCTGCACAAATTATGGAACAAGATAAGAAGGAGGTGAAAGAGTCACCATTTGTTGTTACTTCAGAAGAGGGAAGTGATGGAGCTAGCTCAGACTCAAGTGTTATGATTATAGATATGGAGATGAGTTGGCCAAGGAGAAATTGAGAGAATTGAAATTGCAGGTTGACTTTGATATGCCAGAGGTGGTTCAGATGTATAATGCTTGGGAAGAAAGATGTATGGAGAATCCATACTTGACCACTTCAGATCAAATATGGGGTTTGGAAATTCTCCTCAGAGTTCAAAAGGATTGCCAGGTAATTTTGAAACACAAGGCAAGCAATATTCTCTCAGAATTGAAAAGGGATAGAAGGGAGTTATATTGCATGTTGCTCAGATGTCATGGAGTAGGATGGACTTATCAGAAATTAAGGGCATTGACATTTGATGAGTTGGAATGCAAGGCTTATCCCATTTGGGTGAGAGTGCAGGAAGCAAACACTCTCAGACTTCTTTCTGATGAAAGAAAGGAAGAACTTGCAGAAGAAATGGAGCTCAAGAAAGCTATGTTTGTTCCCAGACCAGTGAAAAAGGGAATTTCTCTTGAGTTTCCCAAAGATATGGATCCACTATATCCAAGTGAAGCTGTCATAAGAAAGAGTCTCAAGCTCTCACCATTAGAAGCTTCAGATATAGTGCAAGTGTTACCACTAGATTCCAGGAACCCAATTGTGAGCTATGAAGAAGATGAATGTGGGTTTTAGAAAATTGGCAGGTATGGCGAAGAGGTACACACTTTTACCACTCTTATATCTTTGTTTGTAAGTTGTGATAGAGAAGACTTGGTAGACCTATGGAGGTTGCTGGAGAACAAGTATGAGGCTGAAGCACCAACTTCAGCTAATGGAATAAAACTGTGGTCCACATTCAAAAGAATGTGTGGACCAAAAGATGAGGATCCTGCTATTTGGAAGGATCTTGAAGATGACCTCAGTGGTCTTCAATGGAGATTATATTCAGCTGCTGGTGTTTACCATTTGAGTTCTATAAAGTTTGCTGAGTATCTACTTGTGGATGGTCAGTATTTCATATCCAAGGCTATCTTGGAGAAGATGAAGAACACTCAGCTGGAAATTGATTATTCAAGTGACGTGGCAAAAGACTTGATCAGATTGATTTATTACCAATATGAAAAGGTTTGTAAGATTCCTCCTAGTCCTTAATGCTTATTCAGAAACTTGATCATAAGAGTGGATATCAAGTTTAGGGGAGGATTGTTGGGAATAAATTAAGGCCAGATCACTTGAGCGCTGACAAGAGTAAAACAAGCGTTGACAGGAGCAAAACAAGCGCTGACAGAGCGTTGACAAGATAGAGTCAAGCATTGATACATTGAAGACAAGCACTGATGGGAAGATATACTCTACGCGTTTATTGTATTCTAGATTACTTCTAGTAAAGATAGGAACAACAATGTATTTTCTATATTTATCTTTACCTATAATAGCTGATACGTAGATATGTCTATAAAAGAAGACATTTAGGTTAATGTTTCATATAAGTTTTCATTCATAAACTACTTTCATTGTAAGCAAGTTTGATATCATTAATCAAAGTGAAAGTTTGTTTATATCATTGTGTGTTCTTGTTTAAGTGTTAATTCCGCATAACACTTAGATTATCATAAGCATATACAAAGGTTTCTCTAAGTGTATTACTTGATCTAATCTCGTATACATAAAGCTAAATCGATCTAAGTTTGGGATCAACACTACTGCATCAAATGAAGCATAAAATGACAATGTTTTACTAATGATACATGTTGCTACTGTTCTGCAAAAGTAAAAATTACAATTTTACTCTTTGACAATTATTTAACATTTTCATAAAATTTTGTTAATAACACTTTTGATTAAGGATAATATAGCAAATTTAAATAATTTCACCAACTATATATAAAAATGGACAATAATTTTGAGACACCCAAAATAAGATAGACAATAATTTTGAGACACTTAAAAAAAGATGGCCAATAATTTTGGGATAGAAGAAGTTCCAAGTAGTAGCTTTTTTTATTTGTAGCATTTCTTGATAGATACTCATGAATAACTTTTAAATAATCAAATTGAATTCACATTCTAAACAATTGATAAAAACTATTGGTTATTCATCTTCAATTTATTTAGTGGTAAAGAATAAAATGTACGGTTCATTGATAATTTGAAATAATTATCAAATCACATTAGATCTTACAAATAGTATGTTATTAAATTAAAAGAATCTAGCACGAATAAAAAGCATACTGAAACATCAACTTTTTTAATAGTACGATGCTCTGGAGCCTTGCAAACATCGTGGCGGTCTTTTAGGCCACAAAAAACTTCTTCATTACCCAACAACACCACCTCCCTAATTTTGACCTATTTCTTCATACAAAATTTAGAATCATTAAAATAAAAAAAATGGGAGCAATTGGTACTACCTACTCCTTTTCTATCCCCTTAAATCTTTCTATTCCTTCAATGCTATTATAGTTTTACTTGACTATTTTTATTCCATGTAATTCTCAAAATCAATGTTTACGTAAAAATAAATCATATTAAAAAATATTTAAGGAAACCATGAGATAACAATATGTTGGACGCAAAACAAAATTACTTGGCCCATTATCTTATTCATCCCAAGTCCAACACATTAGAATAACAAAACCTAAATCCTAAATGAAGGGTATACAACTTTTTAACCTAATATTCTCCCGTGCAGTCACATATTCACCACCACCTCAATACTTGCAGCCAATTGTTCCATCTCATCTCTATGAAAAGTCGATTCATATCCAACCTCAAAATCGTCATCCGACTATTTCTTTATCAAATCCGACTATTTCTTTATCAAAAACCACACCCAAATCAAAAACATCTTCACAAATGGTCAAGAACATCACGACATCTAGATCTTGTATTAAGGCCTCGCGTAGGTCTTGTCATGTTTGTATTTTCGTGTGCTTGTTTTACCGAATCGAAGATGAAATACAACTGAATTGTTGTTATTGCGTGGTCGTCTTCATTATAGATCGATGATGGGCTTACATGTTTCGAATAGATCTTTGATGGTATTTACATATCTATGATAGATACGAATGAAGCATCACAGTGAGATCTTCATAGTTTTATTTTGTTTTCTCGTCACCTTTTAGTTTCTGCTAATGTGGATCGTTGATGATGGGATGCTGACCTGGTTTATTATGTGTTGGTTTTCTTACGTTGGGATTGATTATTTGCTAAAGATGTGGTTGCTGGTGTCGGAGAGTCACAGGTTGGACGTTGGTTGGCTCTTACTGCGGTTTTGGTGTATCAAAGTATATATTTATTCATATGTTTAAGTAACTTAAGAATATGAAAAGCTATATTTTTTTGTTGTAAATGAGGATTGTTTATGATCTTAATTATAAGATGATTTGTATTCCTGAAACCTTCAGTGATTTGTATTCCTGAAACCTCCAGTGATTTGTATTCCTGAAACCTCCAGGATGATTTGATTGATCATATTTATGGCATGCACATTTGAGTCGTGAATTGAGTTGAGGCCTTTAACAGTGAAAGCAATTAACCATAAATACTGCACATTCAATGATAGGACTGAATCTTTAGATATAATAGATGTTTATAAATATACAATTAGTACAAAAGGAAAAATTCAACATAAACTTTTTGTTTAGCATATACTCAATCAACCAATCACAATCACCTATTTTTATTATGTAACAAAAAAACTCAATTTTTAAAAATTAAATATCTCACAAACCGTTCATCGTTACGTAAAACAAAACATATTATCGCGACGAGAATTAAATCATCTATCTATCGAGGGACACATGTATATACTTTCGACGAACTTTTTTTTCGATTTTTTTTTCTTAAGTCACGTCTGCAGAGAATAATATATGATTCGTCACGAAACATATATGATTTTCAGAAAATCATATATGATTCATATCACGAGTCATATATGATTTTCTGAAAATCATATATGATTCGCGAGGAATCATATATGACTCTCTCCAAACGTGACTTAAGAAAAAAAAATGGAAAAAAAAGTTCGTCGAAAGTATATAAATGTGCCCCTCGATAGAAATATGATTTAATTCTCATTGCAATGGTGTTTTTTTTTTCTTTTGACGATTTACCGTTTCTGAGATATTTAATTTTTAAAAAAGTGGTGAGAAGTGAGTTTTTTAAAAAATGAGTGATTATGATTGTTTGAATAGGTTTATACTAAATCCACTCCAAAAACTTCAATCTCAAAAAAGAAAAAAACTTACACTTAAAGTACCTATTATGATAGGTTTATGAATAAGGTTTATAAAGCTATGAAAAGATATAAGAACTTGTTAACCATAGTGAAGAACCATTTCATGCTTATGTGGCATGAAGAGTTTTATAATCATATACCTCTTCATAATTAAATGCTTTGATTAATATATGAGATTTATAAATATTTGTGAGATTTCTACATAGTGAGGGCATCCACTATGGTGCACCTTTCTTAAGGGTTATAATTGAGATATAACATTAATTTTTAGACTTTTTAGTTTTATAAACCAATCTCTATTATGTATAAATCTCTTCAAGCTTTATAAACCTTTAACATAATCAAAGGTATAAAATTATGAAAATGTACAAGATCTTAGACCTTTTCATGCCACACAAACATGAAATAAATGCTCAATATGGTTTACAAGTTATTAGACCTCTTCATAATTTTATAAACCTCAACATAAAATACCATAATGGATGCTTTGAGGATAGGTTCAAGGTTCATAAATTAATGCTATGATGCAACTATAAACCTACTAAAAAGTTTACCATTGAAGATGCTCTTAGGTTGCATGCACTACAACCGTTACATACGTTTCACTATCACGCATATGTAAAAACCATCATTTAGAACATGTGAGATAGAATTGTAAAATAATCAATTTTACATTTTAAGAATGGTCACAAAGGTAATCTGCAGTTTCTCAAGACTATTTAAAAAGATAATCGTTCTGTGATTAGTTGCTTAGTAATATTGAGTTGAAAATATAAAATATTAAAAAAGAAATAATCAATTTTACGTACTAAAATTAATCATTCTTAATATATACTTATTGAGAAGTGTTATTTTAGATACCATATTTACCTTAGATACAAAGAGACTAGTTCCCACAATTCATCTTTATCCCTAATGGATAATATTAAAAGTATTTAATTATTTCACTAATTTTTATAATTTAAATATCTCTTAAACCGTTAAACGTTAAACAAAAAAAAAATATCATCGCGACGAGCATTTAATAAGTTTCTACAGATATGCATTATGATATACTTTTTAAGAAGAAAAAGAAATCGTCTTTTTTTTCGTTTTTTAAAATTTGCGTAAAATATCATATATAATGATATTGTTTCATCATATAATAGTGCTAGATTACAGATTATTATTGAATAATATATTATATTTGTTTATATCATATATGATAAGTTGTATCATATATGATACTAGTGTTACTATCATGTATAATATTTAGTATCATATATGATAATTTTCGACAACGAAAAAAAAACGTTAAAAAACGAAAAAAATAAAATTGTCGAAAGTATATCATATAACATATCTGTAGAAAGATCATTAAATGTCCATCGTAATTGTATATTTTTTTCGTATAACGATTAACGGTTTAAGAGATATTAATGTTAAAAAAAATAAGAAATTTAAGTTTTTGGTTTAATCTTATCTATTAGATTATAATGAAAATAAATGGTAGAGATTAATCCTTTTATATTCAAATAATTTTTTATTATTTAAATGAAGTTAAATCATACTTATTTTTTTTAAATCTTTTTTATCGTTGATATAAAAAATATCTACTTTTAAAAAAACTTGCCATGTGCCTAAAACGAAAACAGTTTCCGAAAAGCAAAATAATTTGAAATAGAAAACCCACCACCTATTTATTTTTTTTTTAATTTTTTTTTGTTAGTATTGCATTGTTTATTTATCAAATGTCTTTGTCAATCAGATACTCTATAAGTTTTTTTAATTACACACTTATAGAAGGCAAACGAACAACAAGCTGCGCCGCAACCATTTTCTGAATAGCGAAACTAATTTTATGAAAAACCATATTTGTGGATTTAAGTGTCATTACGTTGCTATTCATAACGCGCTGAATTCTCTTCAAAAACTACACCGCTTCAAGTGCACGGAAACCTATTTTCAGAAAAACCACATCTGTGAATAGCTAAACCTATTTTACACTCACAAAGAAAGCACAGCACACGGATCATGATCTGAAACGCTCAATCCACCGTTCACTCACACAAATCAAATCCCAATCCAACGCCTCACCTTTTCCTCCTTCCCTCTCTCCAAAAACTCAAAATTTTCAAAATCCCGCCCTTCACACCTCCTCCTTTATAAAAACCCCCCAAACACCACCCAATCTCACCACACACTCACACAAAACCCAAATCCAAACACCAACAAATCTCAAAAAATGTCAGGAAGAGGAAAGGGAGGAAAGGGGCTAGGCAAAGGAGGAGCAAAGCGTCACAGGAAGGTTCTTCGTGACAACATCCAAGGTATCACCAAGCCTGCTATCCGTCGTTTGGCTCGTAGAGGAGGTGTGAAGCGTATCAGTGGGTTGATTTATGAAGAGACCAGAGGTGTTCTCAAGATCTTTTTGGAGAATGTGATCCGTGATGCTGTTACCTACACTGAGCATGCTAGAAGGAAGACTGTCACTGCCATGGATGTCGTCTATGCCTTGAAGAGGCAAGGCCGTACCCTTTATGGTTTTGGCGGTTAAATTTCTTAGATCTAGGTTTTCGATATCTGGGTTTATTGTAATTGATTAATATCTGATTAATCGTTTTAGTTGTATTTTGACTATTTTTAATGTTTAATTGAATGAAGTGAAGTTGTTTTAGTTACTTTCATATATTATATTTCATTGAATTTAGAATTAGTAGTTTCGTTTTGATTTGACATAATTCATTTTGAAGTTTTTTACTGGATTATAAAATGAAGTCAGTTTTCAGTAGCTAGTTTCATTGTTGATTGAACATCTGCAAACTCGAATATAATCACCTACTATGAGAAACCAACCATTTAGGTCCTTCACAAATACTGAGTCACATGGATTTTATTGGGTTGAAATGCGAGGTTAGTGTAAATTTATAGTAATAGTTACAGCCACAAAAATCAATAAACATGACATATTACAAAAGATACCGCCAAGTTTTTGAATCATCTCCAGACCATATAAAGCCTGCAATTGCTTCTCTTATTTGAAACCTGAAGCTTTTGAATCATCTCCACACCATATAAAGATACTACCACGTTTCACACGGTAAAGAACCCGTTTTGTGGTGATAAACTTCCATTTTCTTCACTGCTGAAGCTAGCCAAGATACTACCTTCTTCATTATTCGTGCTTTGGGTCTGAGAATAGTTCATAAACTATGAAACTGTTGTCCCCGCATCATAAACAGAAAACTGGAAATTGACATAGTCTATGACATAACCATAACTTTGCTAAAGAGCCATATAATGACTTTGGACATCATCATCATCAAATGGAGCAATAGACGCAAACGAGATGATTCCATTACTCTTAAGCGTTGTTATAAGTTTCCCAATGCACTTAGCAAACGTTTCAGGATCCGCATGAAAATGCTCATAGTCGATAACTCGATATCAATCCCATCTATGTTATACTCTTGGAGCTTCAGCTTTGTTTGTTTACTATGTCAGATGATATCTCTTGGAATTGTTTATGTGACAGTTTTATAGAGGCTGCATTTCAACCCATTTACTTATGAATGGGTTGATTTAGGTTATGTTCAGTAAAAAAGTTTAATGTAATCAAAATTAACATGCTACTTTTATAGAAATAATATAAGTTTCCGGACAAAAAGCGATGTACTTTAATATCGGAAGTTAAAAAAAGTGACTTTTTTTTTAACCTATAAAAACATAACACTGCGCGTATAGTTGCGTATGAGAACGATTCATAGTTTTTATACTACTATTTATCCTATATTTAAAAAAATAATGTATTATGTCGTATGATACTTAAATGATGCATAGTCAGCTCCTGCTGATGGGAATTGTATGTTGGCACCCTTATGTTGCTTTGAGTTAAAAAATGTTCTTTTTAGCATAACTTAGCATATGATTTAGCATAATTTAGATTCCACAATAATAGACATACAGCAAGCAGTTAGTTTAAAAATAAAAGATATGCATAAGTTTTAAAATAACACAATAGACTCAAAAACAAGTCTCCAGCAGACTGTAACACTCCCAGGTCAGCAATCATTTGCTCCTCTAGAGCAAGCAACTAGTGCTTATCACCGCCTTTTGTCATAAACATGGTTTATGGCCTTAACTGAATCTTGGCCTTAACATTATCGATGGTGTCTGATGATTCAACTTCGAGTGTAATTGTTTTACCAGTCAATTTTTTTCACGAAGATCTGCATTTTCCCTCTCTAAAACGGCGGTTATGATTCTTTTCTTGGTAAGGAAGGAAATGAGCTCATTCTCTATTTTTTTATAAAAGCTACTACTACATAATTTCTTATAATTTTTTTATAAAATTTATATAAAAGGTGAAATTTAGTTTTTACTCGTTTTAATAAAAAAAATTATAAAATTAGTATAAAAAGTGAAATTCAGTTTCTACTCGTTTATATAGAAAATCTATAAAATTTATATAAAAAATATGTATTCATGTTAATCGAGTCGACCAAAAACCAAAGTTTCAAAATATTAAGAATTTTTGTCAACAAAACATGCTTAGGTATTTTAAATTTCAAAATTTTTATTTCTCAGTAATTTAGATTAATAGAATTTAAAATTATGAAATTTCAAAATCAAAAGGTATAAACTTGGAAGGAAGTATATGAGAAGAAAGCGAGTGGAGTGAAGAAGAAATGAATAATTTTTTTGTGTTCTTGAATTTGAAAGAAGTGTGAAAGATTTTTGTGTTCTTAAGTTGAAAAGAAGTGTGAAAAAACAAACAATTAAAAACTAATTAAATTAGGAGTGCAATTATGAAATAATCTACTCTCCTTTGCTTCCCTCTTCTATCCTAAAAAATTCTTAGGAACACAATTTTATATTTTCACCTTTCCAAAACTCTCTTTCACTCCAAAATTAAACTCGGAAAGTTTACCCTAATCCCACTCCTTTATTTCCTCCGCCCCCATCTAACTTCATATATCCTCATCTCATAACATCTCCTATCTCGAAGATGAATCAAACCAAAAAAAATCATCAATCTCATCTTCAATATCTGTTAATAAACTCGAATCCATTGACCTCTTTTATGCTTGATCCCATTGAAGACAATACTTTTATTCCATTGAATGACATTTCCATTTTCTGTGTTCCATTTTCAAGAATTTTAACACGATGCCCTGTGAACCACAACAATTTACTTCCAACGAATTACACTCCAGTGAACCACAAAAATTTACTTCCAACAAGCCTATTAGTATTTATGCTAAAAGAACACTCACATACAGATAAAAACATACTAAACTCGCATTAGAATGCCTGTAGATCAGCAAAATATGCAAGTAGTATCCGCAAATGTAATGCAAGTAGTATCCGCAAATTAAACATAGAATTCAGCAAGCAAAACAGATAGTTTTAAAATAAAAGATACTTAATGCAGAAGTAATAGAAACACACAGCACTTGAAAAATAACTTTTCTCCAGCAAGGTGAAACGCTCCCAGGCTCCTCTCCTGAGGAAGCAAGTAGTGCTTATCAGTGGCCTTTGCTTATAAACATCTTTTTTGGCCTTAGCTGCAAGCACAAAAATAAAATAAGTTAGTTAGTGAAACTAACAGTAATAAAGAAGATCCCAATAACGTACAACAAATATATCTAATCAAATACAGAGTAGACAATCAAAAAGAAGTTAAAAAAATGTTTACCTGGTGGCTGTGGCCACACTTCTTCTTCCTACAATTGAGAGCCCTTTTGGGAAGACGGGCATAACACCTAACAAGAATCAATTCAATACAAATTAGGCAATTATCAACATAGACATATACACATAATAAACAAAGGTTTCAAAAGCACATAGTAGAGAATCCATTCAAGCTTAAAACCATATTCACCAGAAATCCACATCGAAGATAGTGTCAGAGAAATACAAGATATATAAATAAAACAAACATTGTTTATATGGCAGCAGAAAACTCACTTGCGACAAACTTTTTTGTGTTGCTGGTACTTCTGGGCCAATTCCAGGAGGTACGGAGTAAGATTGGCCTGACTCCTGCCGCCCCCCCTTAACCTTAAGACCAAATGAAGAGTTGACTCTGAAAAACAATGCAAAAATCAGAAAATACATAATAAGCTCATATTAGCCGAAAATTTTCAAAATAAGCCACTGACAAAAAGAGTCACCTCTTTGTAGCACTAAAATAAATGTGTCCCACAAACCCAAAGTATTGAACATCCTACTATCTGTTTACCCTTTATATCCGATATACTAACCACCCAATAATTAGCTGAATAAAAAAATTGTTTAACGTCTTTGTCACCCAACAAACAAAGTGTCAACTGTCAAGTAATAAAAAAGTCACAACCTCTATACAAAATCAATGTTTTTGAACACACAATACCCCTAAACACGCTTAACATTTATTTTAGTGTTACAAGAGGTGACTCTTTAAGGGGTGTTTGTTTAAGCTTATATAGCGGGCTAATGACTTATTTGGTTATCGCCTTATGTTTCATAAGCTCTAATTTTCAGGCGATTTTGAAACTTTTCGGCTTATTTAAGTTTATCATGTCATAATAAGCTCATATTAGCCGAAAAAATTCGAAATAAGCTACAAAAAAGTGGCCTTATGAAACATAAGCCAAAAACCGCATAAGCTATAAGCTCACTGCATAGCCTGAAACAAACACCCACTAAAATAAATGTGTCCAACAAACCCCAAATTTTTCACATCATACTATCTGTTTAACTTTTATATCCGATATCACTCGACAATTAGCTGAATAAAAAAATTGTTTAACCTCTTTGTCACCCTACAAACAATACAACACCCCTAATCATGCTTAACATTTATTTTAGTGTTACAAAGAGGTGACTCATTAGGGGGTGTTTGTTTAAGCTTATATAGCAGGCTTATAACTTATTTGGTTATCGGCTTATGTTTCATAAGCTCTAATTTTCCGGCTTACTTTGAAACATTTCGGCTTATTTAAGTTTATCATGTCATAATAAGCCCATATTAGCCGAAAATTTTCAAAATAAGCCACAAAAAGTAGCCTAAGGCCTTATGAAACATACGCCAAAAACCACATAAGTTACCTGTATAAGCTGAAACAAACACCCCCTAAACAAACACTAAATTAAGTGTCCAACAAACCAAGTTTTAAACATCCTACTAGCTGTTTAACCTTTATATCCAATAACACTCAACAATTAGCTAAATAAAAAATTTGTTTAACCTCTTCGTCACCCGACAAACAAAAGTGTCAGAGTAATAAAAAAGTAACAAAATCAATCGATAAGACTGAACAAGAAATTTGTTAAAAATAATTTAATCATGCATCTCGTCCACCTCTTTTGACCCGACAAACACAATATTCATACTTACTTAAAACACTTTTCAACCCCATATAAAAACCCTCTTTGTCACCCGACAAAGAAAACATATTTATTTTGTGACCCGACAAAAAACAAGTGCCCGACAACATATAACAAAAATAAAAGAAGTTAGAAAGACAACCTTTCTGGATGTTGTAGTCAGCAAGCGTACGGCCATCTTCAAGCTGCTTTCCTGCAAATATCAACCTCTGCTGATCTGGTGGGATACCTTTTTCAAAAAACAAAAACAAAAAACCATTATTGTCTGATATATGAAATGAAACTTTTATATAAAAAGAAAGTATATAAAGTTTATACCTTCTTTGTCCTGAATTTTGGCCTTAACATTGTCGATGGTGTCTGATGATTCAACTTCGAGCGTGATTGTCTTCCCTGTCAGAGTTTTCACAAAGATCTGCATTTTCTCTCTCGAAACGGCGCTTCTGATTTGTTTTCTTGGTAAGGAAGGAAATGAGCTCACTCATTATTTTATTAGGGTTGTTGTCTAATGTTGGGCTTTCAAGCCCATGCCATATCGATGAAAACATTATTGGACTAGTTTCTTTTTTATTTTATCACTGTGTCATGGTCACAATCGAAAAGTTTTTATCCAGGTTTCACGATAAGCTTAAATTTAGATATAGCCGGATAAGGGGTTATGTTTGGTAAAAAAAATTGTAACCTATTAGCTATAAGCGGTTAATGGTAAGTTATTAATTATAAAATTATTAACATTAATTATAAGATATATTATTTTTTAATAAAAGTATTTGTTAAATTAGATGTTAACTGTAATATTAAAATGTAAAATGAATTAAAAGGAAATATTTAAATAAATTATAATATGTTTGGAGGATATATCAGTGTGATTTATAGCTTTTATAGAGCTTGTTATTTAAAAAGCTGTATACTTCAGTTTTTCATTTAAGAGCTATTTGCTTAAAATAAAAAACTAATGCCAAAAGTTCAACATAGTCCAACTTTTTACCAAAGTCCCAATGTACTCATCTTAACCATTCATTTTACTTACATCCAAAGGTCCAGATTAAATGAATTAAAAAAAAACGTTTATTTCCCACTAACCCTATTTTACACACACATACTCTCCCTTACACACAGTTACACACATACTCTCCCTTATCTAAACCCTAACCGCCACCACCACCACCACCACCACCCCCAATCATCTCCGCCACCACCACCACCCCCAATCATCTCCGCCACCACCACCACCACCCCCAATCATATCCGCCACCACCACCACCCCCAATCATCTCCGCCACCCCTAATCACTCTCCAATCAATCTCCGATAACGATTTAAACTCCATTTCCGATTGAAACCCTAACAATCGATCAGAGATGGCTTCTAATCCTAAAGATGGCGGCTTGCCTCCTGGTAATCCTTTTCATTTTCTATTTTTGAGTTTATATTGCTTATTTTTATGCTTATTTTTGTTTTATGCTTTTTTTAAAGATTTTTAGGCTTATTTTTGTTATTAATAGCTTTAATTTACTGGTTGTTAATTAGCCTTATTTTTATGATTTTTGGCTTATTTTATGCTTATTTTTTTTATGCTTTTTTTTAAAGATTTTTTGGCTTATTTTTGTTATTAATAGCTTTAATTTGCTGGTTGTTAATTAGGCTTTTTTTTATGATTTTAGGCTTATTTTTATAATTATCAAGTTATTTTAGCCTTATGTTATGATTATTAGCTTTATTGATTTTTAGGCTTATTCTTATAAAAATGCTTGTAATCTACAATCAGGACTAATAAGCACTTTACGAGCGTTTGTTTTTATAATCGGTTTGCGTAAAAAGTATATACACTATATTTGAATTTCTGGCCTTATCCAAGCTTATTAACCATGAATAAGTTGATAAGTCTCAAAATAAGCCGAAATGAAATAAGCTAATAAGCCCACATATAAAGCTTAAAGAAAGACCGAAGTTGGTTCAATCAGCAGATGATAAGCAGTCTCTAATCTAGAAGCAGTAACAACAGTTTAAAAACCTGAACTCCTCAATTACTAACCGTCATGGCAATTTAATCGAAAGGAAAGGACCCAACCTGGTTAAATAAATTTCTATAGAATAGAAATACGGTTCATGAACCTTGAATCTGATTTATTAGTTGAATCAGTTAAATAAATTTGCATCAATTCAAATTAAACTCAATCAGTTGAATAAAAAAGTAGTACTGTAGTACCTTTCAGAGAGCTGGTGACTGACCTGGTAACCAATAGCTTAGATTCTTCTAGCAGCAAGTTCAGGTTTATTCGCATATAAACTAGTCGAATACGTTGAGACGACCTCATTTTACTGATGATTTTGATGATCCTAACTGACTCGGTCGTTGTAACCAAAGCAGTTGGGAAATGAATTGGTTTGGTTCATGTTATTATTAGCCTCTTAGGTTTCAAGATAATAACTTTATTAAACATGAAATGTTAAGTAGGTTCATTATCTATATTTATGTTTATCTAAAGAAAAGAAAAAGAGGCAAGGTGCTGAGTGACGCCTGTGGCTTGAATCTTGATAAAATCGTGGCATTTTAAATGATTTGGGCTTTTGTGTTTATGAATTTGGTGGCTGTGAACCCAAAAGAATCAAAAAGAAAAAAAAAAGTAACCATAGAAACCAATTGGTACCTGCTGTTGTTCTTTACGAAACTTATAAGATTGCCTGCTTATTTTCGTGCTTTATGTTTACTGTTTTATTGCTAGTTATTGTCGTGAATTGAGCATTCAACAGCAAAATCAATGACGTGTTAAATTGGTGTGCTTTTGTATTAATCATGAGAAACCAACAACAAGCCATAGTGACCTGTTGTGTGTTTAATGTTGTTTAGTATCAACTGTAAATTGTGGCATATTTGTAATTTTTGGATAGCTGTGTATTGTTTTCATCATGAATCATGCATGATTCATCATAAATTATGCATGATTCATGATGAATCATGCATGATTCATCATAAATCATGCATGATTCATCATGAATCATGCATGATTCATCATGAATCATGCATGATTTATCATAAATCATGTATGTTAACTCATGCATGATTTATGTTAAATCATGCATATGTTTTTTTGTATTTGTAACTTTTTAGTACTTAACTGATTGTTTTCTTACTTTTTGCAGTTCATCGTAATACGAACAAGCGTCAGAAATCTTTTGGTCATAAAGGATCTAATTCACCTCCTCCTGCTGAAGTTAAAACAAGAACTAGTGCAATGCCAAAGTCAAAAGCTCCTTTACAGAAGTCTAGTGCTGCTATTAAAAAAGAACCCTCTGCTATTAAAAAAGAACCTACTGTTAAGAAGGAACCTGCTGGAAAATCAGTTGGGAGGAGGAAGAGATCTACTGATTTTGTAGATAGTATAGTGTCGGAGGTTGTAAGTGACTACAAAGAGGAGTCGGATGAAGATGATCAAAATGACGATACAGTTGATGAGGAAAATGAGGATGGTTTGGAGGATTTAAAACCGAAAGCTAAGGGACGAACGGGGGTTAAGAAAGAGTCTGGGGTAAAAAAACTTCCCCGAAAAGTGAAGGTTGAAAAGCAGGAGTCTGATGAGGAACATGTCAAAGATGAAATTGACAAGGAAGATGAAGAGGATGTTACGAAACATGGGAAGAAGCAGAAGAAAACTTCTGAAGGTGCAGAGGTTGTGTTGAGTGAAAAAGATAAGTATCTACTCAAGTTTCTAATTATAAAATCTAGGACATTTCCTACTTCTTTCTTCGCAGCAATTCGAGATAGCAAAGTGGACATTGATAAGTTTTTGGGAAGTATTGGTTTTTCTGCATTTCGTTCTATTAAAATAGATACCTTACCTGGGCGTTTAGGGAGGTTTGTTGTTAGAGCGTTTGATAAGGAGAGCTATCATTTTAAGCTTTTAAACAAGTCTTCGTTTCTTGTAACTCCTCAAAAGATTAAGGACATTTTAGGACTTCCCATTGGTGGAACTTCTATCTATGATTTATATGAGAGAGCTTTGGATGACCCGTTTGTGTTGTTGAGGTTAAAACAGTTTGAGAAACCATGAAAACTACTTCGTGCTTCTGATATTCAAGAGAAACTTAATGAAGAAACAGAAGTTGACTTCATGTTTAAAGTCAATTTTCTTACTCTATTTTCAGTTGGATGTGTACAACTTACACGATGAAATCAATACCTGATCTAACTGTTGTTTGACGTATTCGTGAGGATACGGATATTGCTGGAATTGATTGGTGTGAGTTCTTATACAGGTGTCTTGGAAATAGTGCGGAACCGAATACTTTGGCTGGCTTTTACATTGGGCCGTTGTGTTTTTTAACTGTAAGTGTGTATATATATATTTTTACGTTTTTTTGTGTGTTTTTGTATTTTATGTTTATATTGTTTATAACTTTTAACAAGAAATAATTTTTATTCTCCTAACAGCTGTTGTATTTGGATTCAACAAAATTTGATCGTTATCTTGTTCTTCGGTCTAGACCCGCTATACTGAATTGGAATACAACAAACATGCATCGCAAACAGGATTTAGAGGTCCAAGATAAAGTAATTGGGATGTTGGAGTGGCAGCCAGAATGGATTGCGTCCGAAGAAAAACAAACTGGAGGATTTTTTTTAATGTGGGTAAACAAACTGAAGAAAAACCAAGTGAAGAAAAGCAAACTGGTTTTCTGGTAAACAAGTGTGTTGTCGTATCTTTTTACGGTTTTTATTGTTTTTTCAATTATTTTTGTATCATCTAAAGTGCTACAATAATTTATGAGTTTGCATGATTCAACTGAATCATGCATGATTCAACTGAATCATGAATTTTTCTACATGAATCAAGCATGATTTATATATTTCATTTTTGTAGGTCTTTTGCACAAAGATCAAGGAAAAGCTTTCAAGCATTGCCAAAGACAAGGCTGAACTTGAATGCATTTTTAAGAGATGCCAACAATGAATTTCCAAATGATGAGAACATCCGTCAACTGATTGAGAAATATGAGGGAGTTTATAAGGATACCGTTTTGCTTCAAGATGAACCAACTCATATTGATGATTTCAATGTTTCCCCTGACGAGAATGTTGATTTAAACAAGCCAAAAGAGTCGGCTGTAAAGGAGTCACCTACAAAGGACATTGAGCTTGGGAACGAAGCAGCAGCAGACGAAGCAACAGTCGATGATGATGAAGAAACTTACACACAGTGGCTTGAAAGAAATATTCATTGGGTTGGAGAGGTGATTGATCTGCTTTTAGATGCATTTCATGGCGTATATTTTTAACTTTTCCTCATGAGTTGTAGAATGATATGTTCATATGTATGTTTATAATTAAATTTTTTGAACTTTTTGCAGGAAAATTTGTTTAATATGATTATGAATGAACCTACTAACGTTTCGCCTCCCAAGACGCCTCCACGAGTTTCTACTCGTTCGTCTCCCAAGAAAAAAGTTAGGAAGCCATCTTATGTGTTGTCGTCTCCTTTTATGAACAAGAGAACTGAAGTTGTTCCTGATCTAAAGAGGCTTGATTTTATACTGGGGAATAGTTTTTTTGCTATGCAAGGCGATAAATAGTAAGTTCTATATTTCATTTTTTCTTTCGATTTGTAGTTAAAGAATGACATATCGTAATTTGTTTGTTCTTTCTAATTGTAGTGAAACTGTTTTCGAAACTAATTCGGGTTATGAGCAAAAATCTGTACGAGTGAGCATGGAGACATTGACACCTGGATTATGGTTAGACCATAATGTTATTGATAGTTGGAGTGCATTGTTGAAAATGGAGGAGCGGGCTGCATTGTTGAAGCTGGTGGAAGCGGGTAAAGTTAATGAGCAGTTAAGAAGGCTTTTTTTACAACTGGTTGTATTGTAAGTTTCCATTCACCTGTAGCAATGTTTTTTTTTCATTCTGTAAATCATGCATGATTCATCTTGAATCATGCATGATTCATCTTGAATCCTCTCTAATTTTGTTTCGCTTGCCTGTAAACAGCCAGAAAGAACTATTAATAATACTCTTGATCTAGATGGATAGTGGAAAGTCTTTTCAGATGCCATTTCAACTCAGTTGCATCATGATGAGGATGCACTTCGCCTCTCGGATGTTGATTTGGTGTTTTTTCCTATTTGTGCTTCTGGACACTTTTATGTCGCTGTTTTCAACTTGGAGAATCCGTCAATGTTTATCATTGATAACATTTATGTTGGACCATATTCCTATACGTCAAGATACAAAGCAGCTTGTGATCCTCTGGTAAGTAATCATTTTGTTTATTAATGTATTGAGTTTTATATACAGTCTTCTTACAAACTGCCTTGTATCTTTTATTGAGTTTTATATTGTTTCTCTTTTTTCAATTTTTTTTGTAGAAAAAGTTTTTTATCAGGCATCTAAAAGAGCATGGACATGACAAACTATCGGCCATGATGAAAGTCAAAGCACGCATTCTACGTTTCAATCGGAGTACAGTGAGTAACTATGAAGATTGCGGAATATTTACTATGATCCATATGGAATCTTACACTGGTAATCCTCTTGGTTGGGATGTTGGGTTCGATGAAGAATCAAAGGAACAACGTTCACAGTTGTTATGTATGAGGTATAGGATTGCTACAAAGCTTTTGTTGCATGATTTTGACATTCATAAACAGAAGATGTTTGAGTTGGCCTTCAAGTTTGAGACTGAGAATGAACACCAGAAAAGGGTTGATATTACTCAAGATGCAATCAAAAACAGGAATGAGCGTGATCCACCGAAGACTATGCTTGGCAAAGAAGATCCTGCAGAAGGGAAGGAGATTGGTAAGGATGTTAAAGCTGCAGAAGGAAAGGAGGTTGGTAAGGATATTAAAGCTGCAGAAGGGAAGGAGGTTGGTAAGGATCTTAAACGTCCAGAAGGGAAGGAGGTTGGGAAGGATGTTAAAGTTGCAAAATCGAAAGATTTTCATATGACATATGTTGGTGGTAAAAAAAGAAAATGATGTTTGATTGTAGTGTTAAACTTTTGTTCATAAAACGAATGGTAGTTTTATGAGAAGGGGATTTTTATGCTATATTCTAATTTTTATGTTATATTTTTATGTTATATTTTTATGTTATATTCTGATTGTAGTTTGTTAAACTTTTGTTCGTAAAACTGATGGAACTTTTATGTAATATTGGATGTTATCTTTTTTATGTTATCTTTTAACTGTTACGTGAATGTCTTTTTTATGTTATCTTTTTACTGTTACGTAATTGTTTGCATGATTCATACATGATTTTATGGCAGATATCTTTTCACTAAGAAATCACAATGGATTCAACATTGCATGATTCTTTTTGATGACTCGTGTGCATGATTCTTGTATGATTTTCCAAAAGTTTTGTAATAGTTTAACTACATTCAATAGAACATTATATGAACATTAATCCCAAAGTTTTAACACATTTTAACCAAATTAAGGAAGAAATCTAAGAATAATTATAAGTGAACTACAAAAACAATTCAAGGAGCACCCGCACCAGTTGTTCCTGTTTGTAGTGCATCAGTAGTAGTTACATTTCTGACTCATATGCATGATTTTTAGATGACACGTGTGATGATTCATCAATGAATCATGCATGATTCACTGATGAATCATGCACGATCTTCCATAAATTTTGTAACAGTTTCACAATATTCAATTGAATATTATATGAACATTAAACAAAGTACTTCAATTTCAGAGTTTTAATACAGTTAAACCAAATTAAAAAAGAAATCTAACGAATATTATAAGTGTACTACAAAACAATTCAAGGAGCACCCGCACCAATTGTTGTATTCCTTGCTTCCTTTTCAGCAGCAACCGCAATAGTTGCATTTTTTGCTGCATTTGCAGCAACAGCCGCAACACCCGCACCAGTTGTTCCTGTTTGTAGTGCATCAGCAGTAGTTGTATTCCTTGCTTCCTTTTCAACAGCAGCCGCAATAGTTGCATCCCTTGCTTCCTTTGCAGCAGCAGCCGCATCAGCAATCTTTTGGAGTTTAGCAATGTGTTTTGGATTTTTCTGACATGTTGTTTTTGTATGTTTGTTAGTCTTCACTCCACATTGTCCACACTTCCGCGCATGCTTATTTTTAGCATTGATAGCTACTTCTCTTGCACTTTTTATACGTTCTCCTTTCTTAGCACATCTTATTGAAGCAACATGAGGATTGTTTACAGTATTCTTATTCGGCTTTTGAACTGCATAAATATCTTCAATCATGTTTGCCGTTTTCTGTGAAGGAGGCCTTGGCACTAGAACCTCAAATTCCTTCTTTATAGTTTTGAGCTTTTCCACAAATTGCGACAACATTTCTTTATCTTTACTCAACAAAAACAAACACTCATCTACTACATAATTAGCCTCATTTGTTAATATTTTCATTTATTTGTTTTTCTCTCCATATCTGTTTGTGCTTCTTCTTAATGAAAGTGGTATCAAATCCCTCCTCCAACGCCTTAAAACGTACTTCTCCAGAATCATTTGAACATTACGGTTCTTCAAAACACAAAATACGTGTCTACATAAAAATCCGTAACGCATGAAATGTCTACAGGTTCACTCAACTGATCCATCTTCAAGAGAACGCAAAACCTTGTTTTGATGCAAAAAAATCCTATGAATACCTGATTCTTACTAAATCATGCACGATTCATGCTGAATCATGCATGATTCATCAATGAATCATGCATGATTCATCCATGAATCATGCATGATTCATGTTGATTATATATTAATCATGCATGATTGTTAAAAAAATCCACTAACCTTGTAGTCTATTACTTTGTCTTCTTCCTGCACAACCATCTCTTTTCCTTCTTCTGTGAATAGTGTCCTATAAGCACCCACCTTTGTGTCTCTAACTAAAACCATCTCAACTCCCTCGTCCTTTTTAAACTCTTCTATTTGACAAGACCAAATAGATTCATACATTTCTGTTTGAACAAGCAGAAATATTGTCCTTGTATAAACTTTAGCCGCATGTTTTTCCATTTCTAACATTGTTCGATATCTTGGCGCAACATCAAAAGTTCTAAAATCTAGATTATCTTGTCTATTCCTTTGCCTTTCCATTGCTGATTCGTAGCACATCATGAAGTTGACCAATGTTGACCCGTGATTTGTGAAACCTTTAAAAAACGCGTTTTCACTCTCTGATCTTGAAGTAGTTCTCACTAAGCCAAACAGAGGTGATGTAATAAAATAAGCTGGTAACTACATTTTTCGAAGGTCACACATCTAAGTCATCCACTTGTGTTTTCCAACCTAAAGTCTTCAATAAGTATTGACCATCTTGCTTCAAATTCTTTTGGCTCTATAAACATATTCCACACCAATTTGTTGAAACATTCTTTGAAATTAGTTTTATCATAACTTTCTTCACATATCTACAAGTAAATCATAACAGATTATTTATAAGAATCATGAAATTCAAAAAAGGTTATGAAAATGGCAAATACCTTTGATGGGATTTTTTGCATGATATGCCACATGCATAATCTGTGTTTTGATTCTTTCAGAACTGCTTCAATTGCCCTTTTTATTGCCGCATCTTGATCCGTAACAATCATTGTTGGTTGTTTTTCGTGAGCAGTCATGAACGATGTTAGAAGCCACGTATAAGCTTCTGTGTCCTCTCTTAGTAGCATTCCTGATCCAACATTCACGCACTTTCTGTGATTATCTATTCCAGTGAATGGAACAAAGACCATATCGTACCTGAAAATAATGTACGATTACAAAATAAATAACAGATTATGCAAAAAAGATATAATCAACATGAATGATTTATGATGAATCATGCATGATTCATTATGAATCATGCATAATTTATGTTGAATCATGCATGATTCATCTGATGAATCATACATGATTCATGTTGAATCATGCATGATTCATGTTGAATCAAGCATGATTCATGTTGAATCATGCATGATTCATATTCAACATAATCATAAATAAATTACTTGTTTGTTTGGAAGTTAACATAAAAAGATATAATATCTCCAAACTCTTCAGAGTTGCGTTTATCTACTTCGTCCGCCCAAAACATTGCAACTAATTCGCTGTTTTCAACCTTATACTGAAACGTAAAGCCTGGAACAAACTTCTTCCTGTTTCCATCTTATTTATAATCATATGTGCATCACTTTCTCCTATATATTCATTAACATCCCTTATTTGATTCTTAAAATCATCACCAGTTCCATGCATATACTCAACACTCCATTTGATACTAGAATACACGACATGTGCCTTAGTTACCCCAAGTTTCATTGTTGAAGCTCTTACAACAAACACTCTTTCTGCATGAGTCATTTTTCTTTCTTTCTTTGTTAGATGCTTATACTCTTTCGGAAGCATTTGATGGTTGTGCTTAGCAACAAATTTGGTTATTTCATACTTTCTCTTAACATAATTCAAATCAACCTTTATTTGTGCCTCACAACATGTTACACGATATCTTGTATTCCTTGTTTGCTTTCCACTGTTTGCAGGATCCAAGGTGTTAACATTTATGTCTTTTGGAACCCCTTGCCGGTTATACATGATGTACTTTGATTTAACGTCACCACTCCTATTTCTTTTTGCGTGGACTTTTTAACTTCAAATCCTGATTTTTCAGCATAAGCAGAATAAAACTCAATACATTCCTCCATTGTATCAAATCTTTTTCCCTGTTTAGGTAACAACTCGTCTGGAACAATTGGTTCCCAATATACAGATCCTCCGGGTGTCTCACTATGAATATATAAACTTGGTCTTGGAGTGCTGGTAGAACCTGTTAGAGAATAACAATTGTTAAAGTGCTGGTATAAACTTGGTCAAATTTTTTTAATAATAATAAAAATTATTCAACATGAATCATGCATAATTCATCATGAATCATGCATGATTCATCATGACTCATGCATGATTCATCATGAATCATGTTTCATTCAACATGAATCATGCATGTTTCTACATGATTCATGCATGATTTTACATAAATCATGTATGATTCCACATGAATCATGCTTGATTCCACATGAATCATGCTTGATTCCACATGAATCATGCTTGATTCCACATGAATCATGCATGTTTCTACATGAATCATGATTGATTCCACATTAATCATGCATGATTCCACACGAATCATGCATGATTCCACATGAATCATGCTTGATTCCACATGAATCATGCTTGATTCCACATGAATCATGCATGATTCCACATGAATCATGCATGATTCCACATGAATCATGCTTGATTCCACATGAATCATGCTTGATCCACATGAATCATGCTTGATTCCACATGAATCATGCATGATTCCACATGAATCATGCATGATTCCATATGAATCATGCTTGATTCAACATGAATCATGCATGATTCAACATGAATCATGCATGATTCAACATGATTCACGCATATTCAACATAAATCACGTATGGTTCATCATGAATCACGTATGGTTCATCATGAATTATGCAGAATCAGCATGATTCAACATGATTCATTCATAACACATATGATTTCGACAAGAAATATTTATTACTACGTTTGTATTCAAATCATGCATGATTCTGTTTTCAAAGAACTCAAACTAATCATTTACCTATATTTTCGACAAGATTAGCTTCTGGATCTGCATCTTCATTAATTACGTGAGGTTCTGGATCTAGATCTGTATTATCAGTTTGCGTAACTGGAACCAAAATAACATCTTCTTTGATTTGAGCTTCAATTCGTGTTTCTATTTGAGTTTCCATCGTTTTTCGCTGGGGATAGTCGCCGGAAAATATAGTTCGTCGGAAAAGATTGTTGTGGAAAGTAGGTGGTTGTGGAAGGTAGGTGTGTTGTATGTGATGTCGCCGAAAAAAGGTAGGTGGTAGGGGTGGTTGGCAGTGGAAGGTAGGTTGTTGGGGGTGGTCGTCGGAAAAAGTTGTTGGGGTGGTTGTTGGGGGTGGTCGCCGGAAGGTAGGTGGGTGGGAGACCCGACCTAATATTTTTAGATAAAAATGGTTGTGTGTGTAAAATATTGGTATTTATAGTGGGACTATTTTATCCTTGTAGTGTTGGAGGAGGGTATAATCTGGACCCTTAGATGAAAAGATGATGGATGGTTAAGATTGAGCCATTGGGACTTTGTTACATAAAGGCTTGTTGGGGAACCCAACTCCTAGCTCCAAAAAGTTGTTATACCAAATAGAGTTAGTTATTTAGAAAAGATTATTTTTTAAATAAAAAATTAACAACTCTAAATAAAAACTTTAAAAAATCTCTTTCCAAACATAGCCAATCTAATTTCATCAAAACTAAAGCGCAAAGCGTAACCTTCGAGCTACGAAATAGATATAAACGTTAGCTCTATGCAAATACGCAATAAAGTGTATGATATGTCACATTTTTAGACCTTTTTTTAGAGAATACAATTACAATGTTATGAAGATCACATACATAAGGCTTGGCAATCACGATTTGGGCTTGATATATAGGCTTGGTAATTCTCGGTTTCCCTTGTTTAATCACAAATCGAATAAGTTTTAATAAACTTGTTCATCTTGATTTGTGGGGTTTATACAAAGTTTTTAGCAATGATGAGGCTAAAAATATTACTATCTTTTATTGTTGATGAGTATTTTAAAGTTGTTTCGGTTTATTTGGTAAGAGCAAAAATGATGTATTTATGTCTTATTACGTATTTTAAGCAATCAATTTGATGTTAAAATTAAAATTGTTAGATTTTATATGAAACAGACTTTGTGAATAATAAAACAAGCAATGTTTTTTTACTTTGGTCGTTATTCATCAAACCACTTGCGTGTTGGAGTATTCGCCTAAACAGGTTTATTCACTATCATTTATTTCTCTTTTGTCGAAGTAAAAAGGTAGCACAAGTCTTGAAGAAGAGAAGAATCGAATTTGCTAAAAGCTCCATGTTGGTGCTTACTCCGTTAGATTGGGGCAACAAGTGATCGAGCTATGATGACAAGCTACATGCAAGGGTTAGTAAAAAGAAAGAAACGCCCATGTAAAATCAATAGTCACAAGTATTTACTATATAATTTGAGAGGGATGAAAGAAAAAATCTCAATTTATGAAGCAAATAATTGCTAAGTATGTCCAAATATAGTATTTGACAAGATAAATGCAAATATGTTAGATTTGAGGAAAAAAAGAAACATCCAACAAATTTGAAGGTATAATGTCTAATGGCCAAAATATCGAACTTTTAGAATCACCATGGAAGTTCAAATATAACCATCATCAACTCTCAACAATGTATGTGATAAGATAATAAACAAAACCAACAACAATCACACTATTATAATAAATATGATAGAACAAACATATAAATATTCATATATAGAAATATGAATATTAGAACATAAAGAAAATAAACCTAAGCATACTAACTATTCTAGTAGAATTAGTCCTCCAAGATTTGATTAGTTAATTTTGACCCAAAGGATTAGAACACACACAACGTGTTTTAATCGGTAGAGGAAGAAGATGGAATATTTTCTAGGGATTTGCTCTGGGGAACAAATACCCGAAGCGGGGGTCGAGTAAAAAGAAACTCAAGATAATTCAACTTGTTAAAAAGATGAGCAAATTCAATTTGTCAGAACCTACATCAAGATCAATAGGTTCCATGATGCATAAAAAAGTCATTAGAAGAAGGAGGTGCATCATTAGAGAGGGAAGGAGGTGGTGGAGAAGGAGACTTTGGAGAATAAGAAAATATGGTAACATCACAATATTTAGTGAGGTTGGGGTAAGAATAGAGGATTCTGAGTTTAGAGGTGTTGAAAGGTTTAGGAGGTGGTGGAAGAGCTTCCTTTTCTCTGGTAATTAGGTTGATAGATTAAGACTCATTCCATTACTCAATAGGGAGAAACTGAAACTCTTGTAGAGTTTGGGAGAAGAATGATAAATGATATCCTTGTTCTTTTTAACCCAAATAGGTTTGACCAAAGTTTTTGGTTTCTTAGAAAGATTAAAAGAAAAAGATTGAAGTTTAGAGGTTTGAGACAAAAGATTGTCTAGGTTACGGTTAAAAGGAGAAGACATGATAGGATGAGAAATAAATGACCCAAGAAAGGGGATTTTAAAGAAATAGAGGAGGCAAGGTGAAGAAGGTTAAACAAAAGTTTCAAGAAATGTTGGGGTTAAAGGGGAAAAGAAGGAATCTTTAAGAAAACTGGTCAAAGAGCGAGAAGAACCAAAAACGAAAAACTGGACAAACTGGTCACGGTTCATTAAATAGTTCCACGGTTCATTATCAATAATGAACCGCTGGTTCATTTAAAGAACCGCGAACTGTGGGTGTCCAAATACGATTTTTCAAACTTTGAAAAAGAAAAGAGATTTTTCAAATTTTAGCAAATTTTGGATTTATATCTCTATTAGCAATATGATATGTTAAGGTTGCATAAAAAGCAACATAATCATAAAAAGAGTATATTGACAAAGGGTGAAAAAATATTAATATAACATTTTGATCCACTTTAGTCAATTTAGAGGTGACAATAGGATTCGGTTCAATTTTAGATTTAATTAAAGTTGATTAAGATGTGAGAAGAGAAAAAAATCAACATATAAGAAAAGAACCAAAAGCACTAATAGTAATACATGAAAACTCATGTATTAAAAGGTACAACAAAGAAAGAAAGACTAATTCAAGAAATAAAAACAACTAACTTAAAAGGCTAGTTATTCAAATCTTAAGGTATGATGATCTCTAAGGTTCAACTTCTTTTAAAAATCTATTTAAAAAGATCTTCATCTCACCCCATAGGTGGAGGAGAAGGAGAAAAATGGACATAAAGATATGCTCCATCCTTGCGCGTAATGCATACATTTCCACTCTAAGGGAGTGGATGAGATAGTTGTTATAAAGACAACATGGACATTTTTTCCATGTGCCTCTAAGAAGGTGAAAAGGTAAGGGTCAACCAAAGGGTGGTAACCCAGAACACTCAGAGGAGGGGTGTTAGGAGGAGGAGGAGGTTACATGGTGTCCAATGGGAAGATAGGTGAAGGACTTGGAGAGAAGGTTGAAGAAAACTCATTCATTCTAGTTGAAATAAAGAGGAGGTATAACCATAAGAATGGTTAGTACCAAAGGTTGAATAAGTCTTGCATGGTGTAAGAGGTGGAGAAGGTGAAGAAGAAATGAGTATATGTAAATGATTCATTTCTTTCTTAGGTTTAGAGGTATAAGAGCAAGAACCTATTTTAAGTATCTTAATATTAATTTTAAGGCTTTTCTTGGTTGAGGAGTTTTTCATGAAGGAGGATGATCTTGTGGACACCATGGTTAAGAAGGTTTAAGGTTTAGAAATATGAAGGATGAAAAAAACGGAAGAGGATGATTTGTTTATAAAAGAGGAGGAAGTAACCCAAAGTAGGAATTGGTTTAAAATGATTATATTATAACATAAAGTATGTCATGCTTTTAGTGGAAAATCTAATGTTTAGAAAACTTTTTGACCGTGTTTATAAAAATTTAGAAAGAACAGTGAAAGAGGAAGATTTTGTTCGAGAAAATAACCCAATGTTCGATATTTATCCCACGGTTCAATATATATATATATATATATATATATATATATATATATATATATATATATATATATATATGTGTATATATATATATATATATATATATCTCTACATTATATATAAGAGGAGGGATATGCCACATAAGCATTCTATAAAGCCACGTCAGCATTCTTGCCGGGCTAAATGTTTGTTACCCAGGCCCTGTTTCATAACCCGGTCAAAAAAACCTACATCACCAATCATCGTCATTCGCAAAAAAATAAGACCAAAACCCTATTCTATTTCACGATCCATCACCTACACGATCCATCACCATAGAAGGCTGTTATTGGGATTATGTTAAAGGTTCATGTTTTCTTACAAAATTTCTCAATCTGCTATGATAATTTTGTTTTAGTTTGGTTTTTTTTTTGTCATTTCAATCTTGATTTATGGTCGTTGTAGGTATCCATCATTCGTTATTTCTCTATTGCGAAAAAAGCATCCATTATTAGTATGAAAAACCACGACAAAACTCCTCCTCATGAACCAATGATCATGTACATGTTTCTGTTATTATTATCTTTTGATTGTTAATTGTATATGTTGTTATTATTATTAAATCATGTAAATGTTTCCTAATTTGTTCTTATTATTCTTTCAAAGCATGTTGACAATTTATTGAAAGATTGATGCTGACGGGGGTAGAAGCTAAGATCATTTATCTATTACCGGAGGTGATTTTCAGTAAGAGTTTACAGGGTTTTGAATTTGGAATCCCTGATCTCTATTAAAGTAACCTCTTTTTATATGTTTTAGTGTTGCGACAAGCCCACTTCATCAGTCGGCGTGCATAGCGTTGAGTTATACATATAGAAGGTAGTTCAGGTTGGTAGCCACACACCCATTTACTTATGAATGGATCGATGAAGGTTCTATTTTTTGTTTAATACGTTGAAAGAAAAACTTCTGATGTTTGAGTTGCAGCAAGGTTCTGATGTTTGGTTACATAGGGTATATGAGATCATGTAGAGTGACCGTATTTAAGATCCAACAACCTTTCCAAACGCTTTACTCGCCAAGCTCCTTATCGGTCAGGTTTGCTTTATGCTTATCATATATGTCTTTCATAAAAGTTTTATAAGATACACTTTAAAGCATGAGTTTTAATATAATCATTCTCTTTAGGTTAACCGGAAACTGGTCAAACAAATAGTAATGACTTTGGACTTTGCGTCGAGGTTCTGCACATCGAATAGGAAAGGCACTCACTTTTAATTAGCTTTGATAAAATGATTTTTTAGCTAATAGTGTTTGGATCTGCTTCTTTCTCCTAAAATTTGTTTGGAAAATATATATGATTATTACGGATCATGATAAATTGATCATTTGACTCTAAACTTTTCACATCATAAGAATCTGTTTCAATGTTTATTTTTAGCTTGAATTGGAATTTCTATTGGACAAAAAAGATCACTCTCTCTGTAAAGCAGGTAAGATCACTTCATTTATATGCATCAAATTTATTGGTATGATGTTAATATTAACTTTAATGACAACCCGAACATAATTTATACAATGTTGGAGCTTCAAGGTTTATAACTTTATGATAAGATCACTTCATAATATAATTATATATGGTCAAGCAGTTTGCCATCATTTTTTTTAATTTAATTGGCCATCATAAATTGTACATTTACATTATCATTAAATTTAATTGTACAATTTATCACATTTAATTATTTTTTGTTTGTATATTGTGTCAGTGATAAAATATTATGCATTTATGATTGCATTTGAGACAGTGGATCGGACTTTAAAGGGAGCATATGATGAAGAGAGCATGGGCAAAGAAGCTTTGATTGCGGCCAGGTATGTAGATAGAGATGTATCACAGAGACCAAATAATATCACTGATACTTGGTGTGCTTAGAGAATCATACAGCATCCCGCTATCGTATCTACCAACATTGTGACCTTAACTTTTTACCTTATTGTATTTCTTCAGGGGTGTTTCGACTTATTTAAAATATAAAGTTAGGTAAATAAAAAGGACGAGCCTTATGAGAATGGGGCAATAGGTGCATGGTCAATAATCTATAAGGCTAAAGTGTGAAAATAGGTGTGACGTCTGTCACGTGTTCGCTGGCATACAAAATAGCTAAGTATCGTCGGCTGTAAATATTGGTAGATGCATGTGATGCGGCTTTCAGGTACATTATGTAACCAATTGATTGTATCAATTTTGTAGTCCAACTATATTGCACACTGTAAATGGAGTATCAAATTACTTTTTGTTTTTTCACAATACGAGACTTCACAATAGGGAAACATGGTGTAGTCAGAACTCTTTGTGCCTATAACATTGTACATTTTATGTGCTTTATGATGCAAGTTTACAGCGATATTGAACTAGAACTTTTCTGAGTTGTGGGGTTGCATTAAAATAATCTACATGCTTTCTCATTTGAGGATCATTACATTTGAGTTATCTACTGTCATTACATATTTAATTGTTTTTGCAGCCTGGAAGAGTGGTTGACCTCGATCATCAGTTGGTTGAAAGGTGAGTGTGGCTAGCCTTCTTATGTTTTTTGGGGGGTTAAGGTTGCGATACCTGGTAATTTGATAAATGAAATATAGTGTTAGTTACATGAGAATGGGGTTGAGTCACCCTAAAACCAAATGCAAACTGCAAAAAACATACGTTCGAACACCCTCGATCAACACAATATCCAAGCCACGCAAAAAAGCTAACAAAACATGTCTTTGTCTACCTTAACCATATGTCGCTTTTTAAATTTCATCAGTTGAGTTGAAACATGCTAACGTATAGTTGATCATGTAATTAGCTTCAAGATCCAATCAGTTTAACGGCTTGCATCATAATGGAAATGGTATGAATTTTAGATTAGTTTATGCTCTTTATAATTATGATGATGCTAAGGGTGGAAATATAATATAAATGTTCAAGACTGAATTTTTTGTTCTTACTATGGGTATGTTTGGCACCAAGCTTACGAAAAGATTGTGATTATTTAAAAAAAAAGTCAATTAAAAAACAATCTTTGTTTGGCATAGCAGCTTATAAGAGATTATAAAAAAGATAATCTTCCATAATCTATCAAAATCAAAAGCTGACTCATGTAACTTTTAATAATAGTCTCTTTTTATAATCTCCAACACCATCTCCATCTCCAGCACCATCTCCAGTTCCAGCACCAGTTACTTTCGCCAAACATACCCTATGCAAGGAAAACAGATGGACACAGAACTGTAATCGCATAACTGAGCAAGTTATTGAGCTTGAAGTGTGACCTGCTTAGGTTAACTTTGTGTATATGTTTTGTGAAAACGAAATATATAGTAGATACTGTCAAATTTCACATTATACTTTGTTCATTGTACTTATTTTAATGCCTATGGAAGTATTTCACTTGATAAAAAAGTGCAATATTGGTTCGTTGGACCTGGTTTTTAGTTTTAGTGGAATGACCATCTTACTATTATGTGCAGGTCTATGTATCTTGAAGTGGTATTCACGAAGCCTCAAAGTGAAAAAAGCGCGCTACGGCTAATTCCTACCATGCATCACGACTTCCAAATTACATCCCTCATGGTGTCTATAGCGGCTTTGCATCAAATCCATATGGGGCTGTTGCTTCTGCATATGGCGTTAATAGGTCAGGTTTATAGGGCACCATATGTTATACATCTGAAATAAGATTACACTGTATAACTGAAAGAAAACCATAGGCTGTTTGATCTTCTAAGAATATATCAGCAAATATTTAGGGGTGTTTGCAAATGATTATTTAAGTGCTTATCTGCTTTTAGCTAAAGCATATTAGCAATAACATTTAGGTGTTTGAATGAGACTTCTTATATGCTTATTATGAAGTAAAAAGTCACTCTAATATTAATAAGTAGTTGCTTCATGCTTATTTTCAGTGCTGATAAAGCACTTCGAAATAAGCATTCTGATGTACCCTGTTCGTACTCCTTTTTTTGGCTGCTTTTTTCAATTTATTTTTGAGTATCATCTATGAAACTGAAACAAATTAGAGTCTGTAGCACAACTTATTGTTTGACACACTCATTTTTAAAGATTTTTATTTTTGTATAAAGTAGATGAAGATCTTTAACAAAGGGTTATCAATCATAAATTTTGACTTATTTTTGTCAATTTGCAGTTTCCGTTCGTTCCCTGAAGGCGCCCTTTTATTGTTTTTTCACTCAACAACAAACCAAGCCTAGAGGGTCACTGCCATCTTTCTTTGTGCAGAGCTTTTGGGAGGTTCCTATTGTGATCTTCTAATTTTGTCTTTACAGGTTTGGTTTCTTATTAAAATATACCATCCTGACATTGTAAGGTTCATCATACACAAATCAATGTTTCAGTTTAGAACTGTCATACTTACATATCTGGTATTACAAGCTGCAACTCTCAGAAGACATATGTCTTCTATTTAACTGGAACTGAAAATAACTGGTATTATAATACATAATTGAATTTTAAGATTACATGATCCTTTTAGAAATTGTTGTTGGGGGATCGGCCTGATCCGTTAAGGTTTAATAAAATATCATTATCAAATTTATTAAAAAATAATTTAGTATTGTATTTTTATTCCTGAACATAATATATTAGTATTGTCAAAAAAAAAACATTGATGACACTGGATAGGCGGTTTAGTCGATTAGAAAAGATGAATGGTTCTAAGAAATGTTATTACTATTTGTTACCAACATCAACAATTAATGACTTAGTGTATAACTTAAACAACAACTCATATAAAAGTAGCTACCAAATAAACAAAAAATCGAGTTCGATTATACTGTGAGTAGATCTGCATGATAAATTTATGTAGGAGTATGTTTGACAAAACTAGCGCTATCATAGCAGCCCGTCGCTGTTTATTTAAAAACATGTTTGGAAATCGTAGCTATATATGTGATTATAATATAATATATAATATGTCGTAAAAACCTAAACGCTTTTTAAAGTGGCATTTCAATAAAACACAAAACACTCCTTGCCAAACGAGGTTTCATTTTATATGCTAAACACTAAAAGCTTTTGACCTGTTAAAACCATAATCAGTGTTACACAAACTAACCATACATGTAAATATTTGATTTTAACATTAGTAGGTGGTACTTTTGTTTTTTGATTAAGATGCATTTTTTCACATGATAGTAAATATCATGTGTAAGTGACAACATTTGTGTCATATACTCATATAAGGCCTCATTGTGAATTATTAGCTTTCCTGAATACCGATAGCTACAAATTATTTTGTCTTTAAACAGGGTCTATAGTTCTTCCTGTTAATCTAGCATCTCAAGTCACAATTAGTACTGATTGTATAAAATATAGTCAGACTCAACAAGGATAAATCAATACCAAAATACTATGCGGGTCTGAACGTCTTGCTAGGTACAATCATGTTCGGAGCATTTTATGCGGAAGCTAACTTTACATTGGGTTCAGTTATGGATGTGTTAAGAGAGAAGTTGCAGAAGAGTACATGAGACATGACAAAAACACTTTATTTGTGGTTAAGGATTACTCAGAATTTAAGGTAATAGTTTTGAAGGTGGAAAACTTTATCCAAAATCTGTTCAGCATGTCACCTGCTATATATACTTCATTGCCATGATACCTCATCTACAAGTGTAATGACAGCCCTAAGTGTTGTCCTTAACGAATGATTATGATTGAATGGATTTTCTGAAAAAAGTGGAGATAATCCCTAAAAATATGGATTAACAATCAACCCTTGATTCTGTTCGGCTAAAATAATTCATTACAACCAATTGTAATAAAAATTCAATTTTTTAGAGCTGTCATTAGCAAAACCCTTAAAAAAAAATCTATTGCATTGGATCTGTTTTTATAAAACATCTAATAATCAAGCTCGTGACCGCATTATTATGTGCGAACTGATGCCTCCTTTAAATAATGATATAACCTCAATTTGCCGACTTTTTATATATTATTTTGTCATGTTTGTCTGGCTATCATTGTTAAAAGAACAAATTAATGAAGGCTAAACGAAGATCAAACTATTCCTACAGGTGATCATGAACTCATGTTTTTCCATGAAATTATATTGTTGGTGCATCAGTTTAATATGATGCTTCATTTTTTCAATGGAAGAAGTGTGTTCAAGCAAAAATAAGAAAGATAAGCTAGCCCAAACGCTACAATAAGTTGCTTTTGTTTTCAATAGCAGAGTTTGGCGGGGTTACTTGCAGATAACTGACCTCCGTATCTTTATCATAGAACATTAAAGAAGGTTACTAATTTTGACCTTCCACGAATTCTATTATTAATTTTCACATGATCGACTCTTTGATAATCTATATGAACGAGAAATAGCTATGACTTTTTGAAGTCACTACAAGCTGGGATGAAAACTGAGGTGAATAATATTGTCCATTCTTTCGGTATGCTCAAATTTATGTTCATGTTGATAATCATAAGGGGGTTCCAAATTTCTGATAATTTTAAATCAATATTTTTTTACAGTTACATTATAACTCATATTTTCTACCAGTTATTTTGTATTTTTCTAGATGGCCCACATTAGCTGCGTCATGTAATGCCACGTTAGCTGCGTCATGTAATGCCACATTAGCTGTGTCATATAATGCTACAGGTTCAACCAGATGGCCGACATTAGCTGCGTCATGTAATGCCACAGGTTCCTGTCACAGGTTCTCTCCTCTTTTTGGTATAGTTCTTCACTTAGCATGATACCTTGGCCTAAGCCAGCAACTTGGCCTTCAGTTCCTTATGATGCTTCATCTGAGGTTTTTTCGTAAGAAAAGGTATGTATATCATTTTATTATATTTTTTGTCTTTTTAGATTTATGGTTGAGTTTCTTAGAACATATCCCGATCTTATGTTTGATAAAAAATGAGGACGTGCTCACTATATTCATATAGTTGTTATGCAACATCATTAATGTATTTACAATTTATAGTATGAGATAGGCTCATTTAACAACAATATATGTCTAGAAACAAAAACAATTGGCAATTATATGCATCATTTAGTTTGAAAGACTTCAAAAGAGATAGTTGCTCATTAACACTGTATTATTATCAAGAACAAGACCAAAGAAAACTATATGCTTAGGGAGCTCAGATAGCAGTGATGATTCTTCTTGGTGGTAGTCATATCTTACCAAACGATAAAATTACTTGAAAAGCATGTTATGTAACTTGTGTAATTTTCTTTTAATGGTATTATTCAATTATTTTGTTATTATTTAGGAAAAGCGATATACATTGCTGAACGATTTATGAAAAATTAGGTTCCGAAAGATGAACTTGGACGGTTAAAGTAGGTGCATCTACATAGCTAGCCTAACATCTGCTTTTGATACACCCATCATTTAGTATTTTGTCAAGTATTTTAGATCATTGTTCTTTTGTCTTAATTGTTGACAGTTAGGTACTCTTTTCCTGTTCAAGTTCACTCTTATTATATTTTTAATTATTCTTTTTCAGATGCAGAAGGCATGCTATCACGTGCAACTGAGATTGTTGCTGCTAAATTCAGGGACTCTAAAACAACGTATGTTTTAGAAACACTTAGCAACACTGTATCACCATAACCTGTCATTATTCGTAATAAGGAATTAGATGAGGCAAAGTTTGTATTGTGATCTCACTTTTTCTCTTAAGATAAAAATCAGAAATCTTATCCAGCGGAGGTAATATCATATTAAATGGTATAAGTCACCAAGTTCAAATGTTAGCGCGAGAATGGAAGAAATAACTATGCAAACTGCCAACCAACAGTTGCGACATCAAGTGAAATAGTGATTTATTAGTAGCTCAATGTATTTAATAAATTGTAAGTCTGCCTTATTACGGTCTCGGTCATAAAACAGAAAAAACATGCTATTGAAATTCATGTGCACTTGTGCATAAGGTACATAGAATCTTTCAAATTTATAGTTTTGTTATTTCAATCAAAATATTAATTCATGTGACATGAGCAGAATAGTACAACATATTACTCATGAGGCCATTTGTACTGAGACAATATTTTTTAGAGATTAAGTCATAGAATCAATGAACTTTTCAAAATGTACTAATTTTGTACTGTATATTTTTAAAAAGTTGTATAATAGCGACGAACTTTTATAAGTTTGCTAATATGCATATTTTTATGACTTGTCATGTTATAAATGGTACCACACATCAGCCTTTCAGAGATGACACGTCATCAAAATGTGCATAACGAAACACTTAATTGTACAACTTTTGAGAGTACACATATCAAATTAGTATATTTTACGACTTAATTATTTTTTTATTTAAATTCCATGATAATGGATTATAATTAGCCATGATGACATAGGTTTAAAAATAGAACAATTTCAGTAACCAATTTTGTTAATGTGGTTAATCACCTCGCACAATTTTTTTTTTTTTTTAGAACGACAATTTTTTACAACTCACACCAACTATCTCACAATTTTTATCATACATGTCTCAACCGAGACTTGAACCCACAACCTTTAGGTTAGAGGGTCACTCACATCACCTTGCACAAATACTTGTGATTTTGTTAGTGACTACAAATTACCAATGTTTCACATTACTTATTTTACAAACACGTTAAATATTTAATATGGTCATTTCACAAACACATCAAGCTCATTTTGTTGTATTTTTTAATTTTTTTTCCTATCCTTTAAACATTGAACGTTTTTTTGATTAATGTACTTCATTTTGTATTATTTGAACAATATCGTATATTGAGGGTGAGTATGAAATCGTAAAACCGAACCAAAACAAAAAAAAAATCACACCAAAAAACAACCCCAATTGAAAAACCAAAGGGATGATTTCTACATTTTTAAAAATCAAATGTTTGCGGCGATTTTTAGTTGCATGTATAAAAAACTGAACCCAAAAAACAACGCCACCTCACTTTGGTCTACAAAATTAATATATTTTATATCTTTTAATAGTTATATATGTGATATTTCTAATATGTTTAGTTGTTCTTTTTTTGTTTAAATATACACATTTGTAAAAAAAATTAAAATAATTGATTATGATTTTTTCACATAATCTTTTTAGATTTGTGATTGATATATAACATTTTTATTATTATTTTTTAGTTTTATGTAATTCGATGGTGGCTAATGTTGCTATTATTGTAATGTACTTAACTGACTGAAACTATTATTGTTGGTTGTAACTTACAATTATAATGAGTTTAGTTTGTGTCGAAAGTGATTGGCGATCCTATATGGCCATTAGTCCGTTGAACATTAAATGTCATTTAAACTAAATCCTTGGCAGTTTTTGTTCCAGTTTGTTTTACTCTGACAATTAAATAAAAGTCAAGGCCACATTGTCGAAAATTGAGTTGTTTATCTAGAGGCAAATTTTAGCTCAACCGCTGCAATTGTATGTTGTTCTCTCAAGGGCCAAGAGCAGAAATAGTTTGAAGATTCTATGTTGTGATAAAAATGGTAAATACACAAATTCAAAGCCGTGTATAAAGATAATTTATTTCGCATTTGCAATAAAAGCATATAATTTATAAATAACGTATAATTTATTAAATTTCATTTCTTCTAACATCTTGTGTGCAAATAAAAGAAAATGAACAACTCTTAACTTAGTAGACAAAGCACAATTTTTTTTCTGTTCATTATTATCCGCATAGATAATTCAGTAGCCATTATTTATTATATTTCTAAATACTCACAAGTATTACCAACATACTATGCTTAAAAAATTACAAAAAAGTAAACGACAATAACCAGTAAAACTCGCTCATTAGGAATTAAAACACAACCATAAAACCATCTCCAACGTAACTAATATAATAAAATAAAAATGGATAACTCTTATTCTGCTCTAAAAATTACAAACAAATATTTATCTAAATAAAAAATGTAAACAAAAATCACAAGTCATACCCGCCCATCGGGCGGGTTTTGCAACTAGTATATATATATATATATATATATATATATATATATATATATATATATATATATATATATATATATATATATATATATATATATATATATATATATATATATATATATATATATATAGAGTTAGGATCAAATAAGAAGATTAAGTAAAATGAGAAGAATGAGAAGAAACCACAGCCACACATTTCAGATGCACCTACAAAGTCAGATGCATCTCCCCTTGAAATTCTCCTTCCTTTGTGGAATTTGTGGTCAAGATTTCTTCTTATTCTTCTCATTTTATTTTTTCTTCTTACTGGATCCCTACTCTATATATATATATATATATATATATATATATATATATATATATATATATATATATATATATATATATATATATATATATATATATATTGAGTCGTGGATATTTAAGGAACCGCAGACATAAGGTTTAGAAAGAAAAAGTTCCAGAAGTTTAAAAGTTCTAGATTTTCCAAATTTTATATGTTTAGCCTAAAGAGATTAACCACCAAAATCTAAATAACTAGGCAATAAGAAATGCACATAAACATGTAATTTGGATAACCAACAACATGAACACATAATGGATTAAAAATTAATCCAAACAATTAGCTCAAGTAAGCAATAAGCATAAACTAAAAATAAGTGAAAGTTAAGATAACTAAAACTACAACCCAATCACAAATCTTCAAAGAAGATTCATTTCTTCTTTCCCAAGCTCCTAAGAATTTTTCCAATTCTCTTGAACGATGACCTTGTGTTCCTCCCAGTGCTCACAAACATCCTCATGGGTTTCAAGGTATTAGCGATAAAGGTGCTTAAGGTATAAGTATCGAGGAATATCGCGAGTGTTGGAAGATTGAGGAGGAGATATTTGGGTTAAACCATCAATGTAAGTGTATAATTATGGTGAGGAGTCACTCGGGGAACCTACGCTGGCACTAGGTACACCTTCATCATCATGATGAAATGAAGATGACTCTTGCCCAACATCATAGGCGACTTCCCGATGAACGTTTCTCCTTGTACCAACGTCACTCCTAGTTTTACATGGACGGTTCCTTTGAATAGGAAGCATCACACGTTCAAATCGGTGATAGAAGAATAAACAAAGGTTAAGGAAGTCATGATCAACCATTTTGAACAGGCGAGTGAGGAGCATGATATAAGGAAGGTTTGTTTTTGGCTTGGATATGACAAAGTTGATCCTTCTAGTGATGAAGTACGCGAAATTGTATGGGATGGAATGCACGACACAATACATATTGTGTGCAAGACATGCGGGTGTGTGATCGTGATTTCCACCAAGACAAAATGTATTCTTCCTAATGTTTTCGGCTAATGGCAACATACAATCATTAAGTTCGACTTTTAGTAATTCCCAAAGAGACAATTCACGAACTTCTCCTTGACTGATACGAAGGACCGGACCCTCATGGGGTTTTGAGATAGTTAGGGTGATATTCGATAGGTCGGGAATTTGGGTGTCATAAAAGTCATTGTCATGAGTCGCGATCAAGGAGTCGGATCTCCAAGTGTCGATGAACCGACCTAAATTCATCAAGAGAGTACGAGATAGGTTGACCTTGAATGGAAAACCTAATGAACATGCCATTATAGTTGTAAAAGATGGCAAAAAGACTAAAGAACTAAAAAAATGAATTGAGGATATATTGGCTCACTGATGTCAAGCAAACAATCAAAATCAATATGCTTGAACATCGAACGAGTATAAGTGTACCCATCAATATCCGGACATACAATACGACCCTCGTGAAAGAAACGTTTTTCAAGGGAACGAAAGGTGTTTATGAGGACAATGACAGGACAAGACTCTAAGAGTTTAGGCATATAAACACTGGTTTTCTGGTGGTCTTTTTGAATTTCTGAAGGCATTTTAGTACATATAACAAGCAAAATATCCACAAATCACTATTTGTAAAATTATTGTTAATATTTTTCAAATTCATAGGAATGTAGTTAATCAACAAAGTGACTAATCAAAAGATAATTCCATCATTCCTATGTTCATAATGTAAAAATTTCACTATTGACAAATGCATATGAACCATACACGTCGATATTGAATTTGAAAATTAGTTTTTCAAAAATCGTTTTTAGGTCAACATTAAAAATGCAATTACCAATCCGTTAAAGGGTTCATAATAATTACAAGATTAAACCAAATTATTTGGTCAATTTCGTATTTTTTAGTAGTTGAGGTTTATGGAATTCATGGAATTTAAACCTTTCGGAATTATAGTAATTAAATTATGGATACCCACATTCCTAATTTGAGTCTAATTCATTTTAATTTTAAAAATCCTCAATTATAAAATTAAAAACCCTATAACAAATTAGATGAAATTAAATGGAAATACTTATAATTAATTGAAGATAGATGAAGGTTGGATGAAACCCTTGAGTTGGAATTAATTGATTTGAGTTATTTGGGAGTTTTTAAGAAATTTTAATGGAGGTTTTGTGGTGGTTTCGTCACACATGAGGAAGAACGAGGAAGGGAGTTTTGAAAAAATGAATAAAATAATAAAACCCAATTATTTTATGTATATGGACCCACGGTTCGATATTTATATCGAACCGTGCATAGCATCGTGATAATTAATGAGCCGTGGACAATGTCCACTGTAAAACCACGAAAATGAAAGAAAATTTTCAAATGGGGTTTTCCAAAAATACTTAAAATAAGTTTTAAAAGATTGGAAATTCATTAGACCACTCGAGAACTAGATTGTAATGCCTTGACAAAGGATTACGAATAGAACCAAGACCAAGAAAAGAAGAAACGAAGACTCGTGATAGAAAGGAGGTGAGAGGATCAAAGAGAAATAGTTTAAGTCAAAAGATCAATTCTCACTAGAGGAATGATGACCACAGAGATGTCGAGATGTAGAGCTCGTGTCATATACAGTGAATAATGACGTGCCTTTCTGGCGAATGAAGAAATGGCTCTGGTAATGAATAATACCAAGCTTTTTTGTTACTTATAGTAAGAACATTTAAATAAATGTCTTAACTCTTTTTGTTTCTTAGAGTAAAAATATTTCAATTCCAAATGTATAGTGTCTTAACTACATCGTATGATGTGTTTAAGTGTTTCCACGGATTTAGTAATCATCTTATAAACAAGCTCAATTGCCCACATTACACATGATGTAGGACCTACTTTGCGTGTAAGATCGCAAACTATGTATATCATGCTCTATACTTTATACTTCGACTGACTCACACTACAGCACCCATGTGAGTCATGTATATGAGACCATGAAAATTTGAGAGGGTGAAACAAGGAAAGCACGTAAGGCAAAATAAGAAACGAGGCAAGGATTCCAAAACTAAGCAAGCATATAATCTGTAACCTTTCTAATCTTTTACCTTTTAGACACGTCATCAGTTCATTATTTATATTCTCATATCCTTATATTTTTAGTCTACCACCTTTGCATGTGTGTCCATATTACAGTAAATATTAAATATTTACGTATCATACATAAAACTTAACAGTTTAATCCTAAAACTACTATTTTAATTTATAGTAGTGTCCTTAGATACATTTTGATGTGCATAATTACTATTAATTATATTATATGTATATATATATATAATTAATAGTGACCGTCTAATAATATTACGTACCGAGACGGACTAGAACTTAACTATATAAACTTTAAACACAAACCACCTACAATAAATAACCAAGACTTGTTTTATGTCTACCCAAAATCACAAATGATTATTCATTCGAAATTCTTAAACCACTTTGGAGCCTCTAGTCTAACTTTTAATCACATTAACACATAAATCATATATTTCGTGTATATCACTCAAGAACCAAAGCTAAACTTAAACATAACAAAATTGTGAAGTTAATCTTCCCTTGGATCCCTTTTCATCTATACACAATGGGTAATGCACAAGATCAAGCAAAATCAATCCTTCAATTGGTAAAACCTTGTACACGTCTCACTTAGGATCCCATGATAATATTTCCAAGTCCCTACGATATCTTTGGTACTACCCTTTCTCCTTCCACAAAATTCGAACACCTAACTCAAAAGCTTGGATATTCAGACCTTGCTATTGTAAACCGCTCCCTAACCACTTATTTTAAACCGTGTACAAACAAACTCACTATAACTATGTACTTGCTTGGCTCTTGGGAGTTCTACCCGACGACTTCCCATGCAACCTTACATATAACTTAGTTGAATCCTTGCTAGGAAACAAAACATACTGTAGGATCGTGTTTTCTAAGGATTAAGCATTGTATGAATTATCTATTAAGATGGATGGGAAATGACGAACTTAGAGAGAGAAAGAAGAGAGAGAAAGGAGAGAATGAGAGAAATGGTTGATTGAATGAAATGTGTGTGTTAAACACAAAGTGACCAACCCCTCCTAACATGCTAGGAGGGGTTTATATAGCCCACCCTACATGTGGGCTATATGGGCTATATTGGATCACGAGCCCAATATCATTGGAGTGACCGATCCTTTCTAAATACGTAAAAACGTATTTCCAACAATCTCCCCCAAAGGGAGGTCACTCCAAGTTACAATGTCCTAAATAGTCTATAGCTCGTGATCTATGCTAATAATGAGGTGACCGATACTTTCCTTGGAAAAACGTATTTCCAACAATCTCCCCCAAAGGGAGGTCACACCAAAATCTTAAACCTAGCATACTATGCTTGAGTCTTCGATCTTGTTCTTGTGAATATGCTGACGAGTTCTTTGACTTTAGTCTTGAGCATGTTCTCTTGCCTTGACCTTGTGCATTCATCACTTGTGATATTTGCCTCTTCGTGACTTCATGTTCCACATACTTATACTTTTATAAATTCTTGAAAGCTTCAGAGTTTGATACAGCGGAAGACTTGACTTTTAGACTTTCTTGAACTTGTTGAAGTATTAAGTGCAGAAAGCATAAGCATGTGTTGACGACTTCTTCTGGATTGAACACCGCAATGCCACCTTCTTGTTACGCTGCATAAGACAGTTAGCAACAAAACATATACACGGATGAAATGGCCTTGAACATTTCATTCTAATTCGGTAGCATTTTACCTCCGGTCGGTGAAGACCGTTGGACGATATTAAATATCGTACTTGTGGCAGGTAGTTTCAATTAAGAACCTCCTTGACAAGATTTCGCGGGTAAACCCGTTCTCTTTATTCGACCGTCCAAGGCTGACTGCGAACATAAAGAGTGAATCATTTGGATAATAATATCCGCATGATTTGAAGCCGTCAATTCATGTTCCTGGAACAAGTGAAATTCAATTAAGAACCGCACCATCGTTGCTTTCCAGTTGTCACGAGCTTGATTCGTATGGAATCATGCAAGTCACCTACCAAGTGTTGTTTGAGGTTAACACTAGAAGGATTTCCACTCATCACTGTGAACACTAAGGTGTCACTCTGAGTGTTCTAGCAAGATCACTAAGATATTGCGTAGAGGCCTGGAACGTGTTTAAATTCATTTAAGAATTAAACCACTATTGCTTTCCAGTTATCACAAGTTTGATTCATAAAGAATCGCACAAGTCACCTACCATGAGCTTTTTGATATTCGCTCAAGAAGGATTTCCATCTTCATTGTAAATACTTTCGTATTACTCTGATGTTCAGGCAAGATCATGAAGATTTTGTGTACGACTCTTAAGATCTTTCTTACTTTTCATAGTGTGTGAAGAAGCAAAGAATTATGAAAGTGTGTCCTAATGAGATATTTGATGATCTCAAATGGCTTTAGACTCGATCGTGCACATTGGATTTTAGTGATCGGAGGCTGGAGAGGAGTGCCACCTTTTCAAAACCAATTTATTCGGAGTGAATAAATCTATAGATAATGCGTTGTCTCCGTGTGATTAAAACAAATATCTTTTGAGAGATATCTGAGTTAGCTGGGATGGGTTGTGCATTGCATCACTGGGTCCATGATGTCTGTCTTCAATATCAAGCATCATTAAAAATGATCTCAATAGCATATGTATTGACCCGGTTTCTGCCTAAGGTTGTAAGGAGGGCTTCTTTCTTTAGACCCTTTATCTTTACAATTCTTTTTCATTCTTCAACCCCTTCAATACTTACCAATACGTCATAACTAGCACCTTGTTGTGATTGTTCCAGTGCTAACTTAAGTACTTGGTCGGCATTCAGCTACGTTCACAATCTTTCTCCATATTTCCTAAGGACTACTATTTCTAGCTATGGAATGTCCTTGGGAAGATTCCTCCGGTTCTAGAGGAATCATTGGACTTTAACCTATCCTACCATCCTTAGGTCACCACAATCTTCACCGTCGTGAATAGAGATGTTTTGGGTAAGTGTATGTCACCATGAAATCCATTTTGAAGTGCAAATCCATTTTGCTCCCCCTTAACATATGCCACGATATCCGAAAACATTTCGCACATGTCGGGATGAGCTATCACGTTAAGTCAAACCATTTATGATTAATCATTTCCCATATTAAATCACATTTTCTCCCCCATATTAAAAATATTAACCCAATCGATGTTTTTAATATCAATTGATTTAATAGCATTTTAAGAAAATTTGGGAAGAAAAATGCAAAGCCAATTATCTTCATGAATTACACAAGCTCCCCCTCAAATTAATGAGGGTGTACTTGAAACGTAAATTAAATACCTTTTAAACACAAGTTTAAGGTATTTATCACGTGCAAAGATCATATATGATAATGTATTCACAAGATTAGCAATTTACGAGGTTGGACCTGAATGATGGAGAACATCATATAAGAGAATCACATGGTTCTTGTTCACAAATGTTGGTCGCCTCGTCACGTCTGAAGTTATCTCTTGACTCCATGTGTATGATTGATATCGTTGTCTTGACACCAATATGTGAACTTGGCACTTTCGGCGTCAAAGATTCTGAATGCTGGACAATTTCTCCCCCTCAATTGTTGACCCGTGTTCTATTGAAAGAGCTGTAGTCGCCGTTTGAGTAGTCGCATCGTCGAGTATGTAGATATCAATCGTAAATTGCTACGGTTGGTGGAGATCATAACTTCATAAAAAACAAGACTTCTCTTGTTTTAACAAATAAATGCACTGAATCGTACATATATTCGTGTTAGATTTTGTTATAATGTAAACACAACCCCTTACATGGTTATAAAGTAAACCATGCCCGAGAAAATTAATTCCCGTTGTTGAGTCAAAGCTTTCCGGTGAAATGCTTGACTTGAGTATGAAAAGCGGGTTACTATCTGAAATAATAGCAAACCATTTTGAACATGTTTTAAAACATTTGAACTTCTGCTCGAACTTTATTTACAACCCCGTGTCATTATTGAATGACATTTCTAGTATCATAAATATTATCGATTCCAGAAGACATGCTCTTTTTATCAAAACATTTTTGAACACACAATTTTGAAAGATTTAGAAAAACCTTTTGAGAAATTCTCAAAAAATTATGTTCATTGTTTTGAAAAAACCAATTACTTGAGCTTAAGATGTTGAATATCTTACAAAACGAGATCAAGTCTGAGAAGTTGTAAACTTCCCGTTGTTAAGGATAAGTTTATCATCGGCGATAAACTTCCTTTTAATTGAAGAACGAGTCCTAAGTTGACATTTACTTAGAAGTCGTTTTCATGAGCTTGAAAAACTTTGAATGTTTTAACGGAAAGCTCATGACCGAGAAAGGTGAATTTCTCGTTATGAGGAAAAGTTCTCTTATTTAAAATATTCACTTTCCTTTCTGAGCTTAAAACTTGGAATGTTTTAATACAAGCTCATGACCGAGAAAATTAAATTTCCTGTTACGAGGATAGGCTGTCTTTAAAGATAAGCTTTCCTAAAGTTAAAGTCCGAGTTACAGTCTGATATTTAACTGTAAGTCATTGTGCATGAGCTTAAAAACTTCGAATGTTTTTAATATTAGCTCATGCCCGAGAAAAATTAATTTCTCGTTGTAAGGATAAGTTTATCAACGGCGATAAACTTTCCTTTCTTTGAAGATCGGGTCATCATCTGATATTTAATGATGAGCCTTATACACGAGCTTAAAACCTTTGAATGGTTTTAGGATAAGCTCGTGTCCAAGAAAACTTAATTTCTCGTTAAGAGGGTAAGTTATCGTTGCGTAGATAAACTTCCCTGTCTCTGAAGTCCGGGTCATCGTCTGTCATTTAACGAGGAGCCATTGTGCATAAGCTTAAAAACTTGGAATGTTTTTGATATAAGCTCATGCCCGAGAAAAATTAATTTCTCGTTGTTAGGATAAGTTATCATCGGCGATAAACTTTCCTTTATTTGATGAACGAGTTACAGTATGTGATGTGACTATAAGTCCTTGTGGTAAGCTTAACCATGAATCCCCTGAGACACTTGTTTCTCCGATATCTGCTTCTTCAGCAACCAAACTCTAAGAGTATCCTTAGTTGAACGGTATACAATGATTGGACCGCTTCGTTCTTTTGGAACCTCAACTTTGGTACCTGCATTCTCATTAGGAATTTGCATGCTTTGATATGGGTTAACGATATCTATCTTTGAAGCAAGTGGGGGTTCACAGTTGTCTTTTCTTCTGCCAGAGGCGACCTGAGTGGATGAATCACTTGTCTTAGTTGGCAAACGTTTCCGTTTATAGAAAGCCTTAAGTTCAAGCTTAAGTGATGTATCATCCTTTTCAATTTCCTCTCTAGCAGTCTTAGTAGAATCGGAGATTATCCTAGTTAAAGGGCACTCGTTTCCTACAAGGGTGAAAGTTCTACCAGTGGGGCACCACATTTTACCAATGGGTTTGATTTTGGCAACCCACTGGGATTTAAGTCTAGCACAGGAGTTCACCTCATTAAGTAGTTTCTTGATACAAGAATCATGATTTACCATAAAGACACATTTTCTACATGTTTTACAAGTAGCATATTTAATGTCCGAGTAAGATCTAGAATTCCTGGACGATTGATTGATGCTCCTAGGATTTGACATGCTACGGTTAGCAGTGTTGGGTAATCTATAAGGCATCTGTCTAGGTTTGAAATTCCTATCTCTTACATGTGTCTTTTGCTTAACTTCCCTCAGACCAGATTTATGGTGAACGTCATTTAAACTAGTTCTAGACGTGGTCTTGGTATTTTTAGAGAAACTAGAGGCAATCATGTGATTAGGTCTTGCTAAAGCTGTTTTGGTCACATTGGGCCTAGTTGTTGGAGTGACTGGTCTAGAAAGATGAGCCATATCAACTTGGGAGGCAAACCGCGGTCTCGAGGATTGTGGTCGCTCGGATCTAAATGCAGTCGGTTGTCTAACGAACTGATTTGTAGGCGGTTTCCCCAAGATTGATGGTTTTTCAAGCTTAGTGTCCACACTAGTTCCTTTAGATTTCCTTAATTCATTTCTCAATGCAACTATAGCAAAGACCTTTTCCTGAACTTGAGCTTTTAAAGTCTCATTCTCTTTGAGCAATCTATCTTGGGATGCCAACTTAGATTCTAGCAGTTGAATTTGTTTCACAAGATTATCCTTTTCAACTTTGGAATCTAAAACTTTTTGATCCAATTTTCTTTCAAGAACAACGTTTGACTTTTCAAGTTTTTCAAAATATGTTTCAAATTTCTCCGTTTTCTTTGAAAATTCAATTTTGGCATCCTCAAGCTCTTTGGATTGCTGAGCTAAAATTGTTTCGAGCTCTTTAATCTTGGAAGCAGAATTAGTTAATGAAGCAGTCGTAAAGCATTTATCATGATGCACTATAGCATTCTGAACAATCTCTCCCCCATTATGACACACATGGGATGAATCTAAAGTGATAAAACTATCACCCTTTTCCATCTCATGTTTGTTATAATTAGGTTCGAAATGCTCAATATGCGGTAGTTCATCTGCATAGACATCATATACAACATTACATTGTACCATATGAGTAGGCTCTTCGTCATAAATGGGAATGGTATCATCATAAGAGATGTCGTGACCATTCCCTGACGTGCTACTGAAATCATGTTGTCCTCCTGATTCCGTGCTCTTGCCATCGTTAGGCTCCAAGTTGTCAACCGTATGACCATTCTCCTCTTGTATCTGCATCATAGATTCTTGCACTCCATTATCATACGCTTGCTGAAGTCTGGATCTTTCATAAATCGAAGACGAAACCGATGTCACAAATTTCAACAGTTTATCACGGAAGTCTTTAACCTCGTTCTGTGTGTATTGAAGAAATGACCGGCATATCCCTGAATTGTCAGACTTGATGATATTGAATTGGAGGAAAGGCGTAAGTTGTGTCACAAGAGCCTTATAAGCAAGTGCCGATGCAGAGTGATTCAAGTCTTCTTTTTGAAGTTGATCAGCAAGTTGGTGCAAGTTCAGAAATAGTGAATCGATGAATGTATAATGATTTTGACCAAAGAGTGTCACAAATTCGCTTCCTCCTTGAACCCATGCAATGGTCATAAGATGTGACTGAAGTAGTCGACATGAAATTATACCACTTTCTCTAGCTGTGTCTTGCATGTGATGCAAGTGTCCCTCTTGAAATTTCGAATTCAATGAATCCATTGAGAGTTCGATGACAAATTCTTGTGATTGTAGTTGTATTCGGAATTTTACAATTCGTGAGGAAATCGTGAAGTCGAATTTACGAGATTTTACACACCAACCAATTAATAAACCATAAAACTTCGTCACAATCCTCGTTTGATGATATAAGTATCTTTCTTGGCTCAATGATTTCTTGATGACCGATATTACTAAACTAAACAACTTGATATCCTTTCGACCCAAAAACTTAATTACTTTGACACGACCCGATTTAACTTAGACAAAAAAAACTTATTTGTCCAAATACAACTTGGTGAATAATCTTTGTAAAAACTAGACGTGGCCTAAAAAACTTACAATTGAAGTATCAAATATTAAATATCAGATTGAAATACTCATCTTTCAAAAACGTTAAATATCAGATTTACTCAAAATATATATTTAAGCCACACGTTAACCACACCACACGTTAACATCAGATTGAAACCACACGTTTTAAGACATTTGATAAACACAAAGAAATGGGAGCCAAAACTTTTGAATTCACACGTTAATATCAAATTTACTGAAAATATATTAAAAACGTATTTAATATATCAGATTGAAACCACACGTTAATATCAGATATATACAAAAAGGAAAACGTGGCTAACTTAAGCAAACACGTGGCCTAAGCACATTTGACAGGTAGTGTCTTGTTTCCTCCGCCCCCAATACCAATATAAAAACAAAACTTTCCCAACAATCTCAAAAACTTTGTGTTATCCGCCCCCTTGTTTTTCTCTCCCATAAAAAAATATGCTCTCAAAAACCTTCAATCTAGATCTATCACAACAGTAAATTATACCTCAAATCCTCAGTTTTATAATCTTATAAATAACTCCCTAATCTGCTTTCATCTAATCCCCTCTTTTCCTCTGCCCCAACTAATTCTTAAACCCAGATTTTCTTCATTCACGATGGACATGCATCCAATACTCAATCTCTGATCTCAATTCGACCCTACTGATTAATGACGACTGAAGATGAAACCCAAAACTTTCAATTATGTCAGATTCAATTATGAAAACGCAAGTATGTGATTCAACAAACCTACAAAGATGAAGTTTTAACTACAAGATCTTTGATAGATCTCGGGTAGGTCCTCTAACTGTTGTCTATGTTTGATTTTGGATCTAAGAAAGTTTTTTAACGAGACTGAGATCTTTAAAAATTGAGTCTGATTGTTGTTTGTTTGAGGGTGTTTAAAAAATCTGTCTTTTTTGTTTAAAATCAATCTTTTGTTTGTCGTGGGTCTGTGGTGTGGTATGCTTGAGTCGAGGGTGAGTGTGCGAGGGTGAGGGTGAGGGTGAGTCGAGGGTGAGTGTGCGAGGGTGAGGGTGAGGGTGAGTCGAGGGTGAGGGTGAGGGTGAGTTTGTTGTGTCTGTTGTGGGTTGTAGGATTAAGTGGGTTTGTTTAAGGTCTGATGAGTGTTAGACGAGGGTGTGGGTAAGGGTGAGTTTGCTTGTTGTAACAGTTGAGATGTGAGTTTAGTGGTTGTGTTCGAGTCAAGTGTTGGAGTCGTGATGAGTTTTGATGTGTCTGTGAGGGTCTGTTGGTTTTGAGTGTAGGTGTGAGTTTGAAAAAATGGGTGAGTTTGTTTTGAGATGAGTGGTCTGTGTCGATTGTTTAGACGAGGAGTGTTTGTGTTCGAGGGTCAGAGTCCTGTCTTTGGTCAAAAATGATTTCAGTCCAAGTGTTGAAAAAGCAAACACCCATCGCAATGTTTAATATTTTCCATCGCAATACTCTTTATCACAATATCTTATACTTACTCCATCGGAATATCAAACTTTTTACTATGCCATCGTAATCTCAATAACACTCACCATCGCAATGTTCAAAATACTTCCATCGGAATGTCTCGATAAAAAATTCGGCAGAGTTTCGTCACAATGTCCCTTAGAAACCGTCGCAATCCACGATCGCAAAGTACGATCGGAATCCACGTCGGAATAAGGTATCGGAATACGTGATCGCAAAGTAGAACCCGAGGGTTATTGCGATCGATGTACAAACCTGGTTCTTTCCGATGGGTGAGTAAAACACAAAGTACAAACCTTGAGTCTTGATGAACACGAGAACTGCTTCTCAAATAAGACAAAAATTGATCGTGATATGAAAAATTATATGACACTGATATGAGACAAAAGGTGATAAAAAGTGATATTAAAAATTTGATAAAGTAAGTGAATAACAAAAAAGTTTTTATCAATTTGATAAAACAGATAACCAAGAACAACCAAAAATAGTGAATTAATAAAAAGGTTTTTATCAATTTGAAAAACACGCCACACCAAAAAAAATGTTGAAAAACAACACGCCACACTAAAAGCTAAAAAATAGTGAAAGAGGAAATTTTTTACCACCAAATCAAAAGATAAAAACATGTTAATCCGGAGAATCAACCAAAGCTCTTGATACCAATTGTAGGATCGTTTTTTCTAAGGATTAAGCATTGTATGAATTATCTATTAAGATGGATGGGAAATGAAGAACTTAGAGAGAGAAAGAAGAGAGAGAAAGGAGAGAATGAGAGAAATGGTTGATTGAATGAAATGTGTGTGTTAAACACAAAGTGACCAACCCCTCCTAACATGTTAGGAGGGGGTTTATATAGCCCACCCTACATGTGGGCTATATGGGCTATATTGGATCACGAGCCCAATATCATTGGAGTGACCGATCCTTTCTAAATACGTTAAAACGTATTTCCAACACATACAATCCTAAGTAATTAAAACTTGTACTCGATTGAACTTCAAAACCATGGGAGCTCTTAGCTAAATCAAATTACCACATCGATCCTAAACATAACTAGTACTAGGTTCACCTCACTTATCTCACATTTTCACCAAAGCTCAAACACACTCACTTCTCTCTTCTCTCTTAACCGTTGGTAACACCAAGCACAACAACCTTTCTCCTTTGACTACACTTACATTCGGCTTAAAGACGCAAGGAGAAGCTTCGAACAAAGCATTTAGGTGACGAGTTAGTATTATAACAAGGGTTCTTCTCATTTCTCTCACACTTGGAACATAACATTGTGCTAAGGACCATTCGTAAGTACATCGTGCTCGAATTCGTTTATCTTTCATACTAAAAACATTTAACAAACGAATTTACATATTTTGAACGCATGCAAATGAACTAAACATCACTTAAGTCTATGTAACCTAATAATGAACGTGAAAACATATGTGTACGTGAATGGGTGCTTGTAACTCGATGGCTAAGATTTGACATGATTTGTAAATCGAACGTGACGTTAAGTAGTGAATAATAATGTGGGGTATAAACAAGTGTCGACCTCTATACCTTTTTGAAACATACGAACAATATATTAGTGTATTACGAATTCTTCGTGGGCCTTATAGCCCATTAAACGAAGACCACAAGGAAACCATGAGAGATATAAGCCCTCGCCGTATTTTTAGACTATACATAATAAGTTATAAGCTCATGTGAGCTTATAGGAGTATTTAGAGGCTTAAGAAACCAATGAATGTGTTATTGGAACCTTAAAACTATTAACGGGCTTAAACCTTGCTAAACGAGGCCCAATAAGGCCCATGAAGCCCTTTTGGTAAAACCGAGACCCAAAAATAATAGTATGTGGCTTAGTTGACTTGTTGAATTGTTTAAAACATAAAACCAACCAAATAACAAACACGTGATATAATTTAGAGCTTAAAATGAAAGTTAGAGAATCGAGGGACTATTATTGCCAATATGGAAACGTATAACAAGCCCTAATAAACTTAGACGAGAACCTAGGGGTCAAAGGTGGCATTTTATAAACTTGAACCATGCCCTAATAACTAAAATGTGGGTTACAAAGCCTTTAGGGACCACTTTTAACATTTTCATAAAGTTATCCGTTGTGTTTAAATTCATTTCTAGACTTAAGGGGCTGTTTTGGAACATATCGAGACCTAAGGGTGACTTATGAAAACCTTTTTGTGTAAAATATAACCGTTTACAAACCCTATGGAATAAACATGTCTTTTACCAAACTTAAAACGAGCCCTACGAGACTTTTCGTGCACTTAATGAACACGTTACCATTTGGAGGGACTAAAGATGTAACTATCGATACTAAATAAATGTGGTGACTACTTGGGCCAAAAATGTCAATTAATGAAACTTTGGGACTAAACCAATATAATCCGAAACTTATTAATAAAGGAGGGTGATTTTTAGGCCAAATTTGTCATTTAAAGAAACATTGGGATTAAACAAAAATAAGCCGAAACATAATAATTATATTGGATACTTTTTGGGCTATTTTTGCCATTAACCAAAACTTGTGAATTTAATAAATGAACCAAATATATATGGGTATCTTTTCGGGCCAAAAACGTAAATTAGTGAAACATGTGGATTTATTTAATTAATTCGACTACTATAAATAATACAAGGACCAAAAGTGGCGCGTTACAATAATAAAAGACTAAAATGAGTGTTAATGCAATAATGACTAAAAACGTTACTTGCATTTTTCGGTCTCGCTTAGTTTTGATTACGACAATATGTAAAAACAAGCATTTACGAAAACAACGAAAAACGAATTCTTGAGTTCAAGTATTTTTCATTTTACCCATTTTCACTTAAGGTATGGACAAACAAGTACTAACCTTAATCAAGTGATCAAGTGATTTAATCTTTTCTTAAAACTCACTTTTTATTAAATGTGACAAGTTTTTATTAAACTTTATTTTTAAGAAAATGTTTTATTAAATTAATTATTTGAAATTTAAAAATGGCATATTCTTATTCTGTTAAGAATATCCTTTCAGGATATTTTTATACCCAGATAAGACCTCCACCACTAAAGGACAAAAAAGGAGCGGAGTCTAGTCCGGCGGTACCTTAGCGCCTAGGCGGTACCTTATCGATAAGGTACCGCGGGCTGTGATAAGGTACCGCGGGCAGAACTAGCCGTTGGCTCCTTTGTCCTTTAAATAGTTGGCCATTCTCAGCTTTTCACCTCACCTCTTTTGCACATGCATTTCCAGATTCAAACCCCTTCTTTAATCACTCAAATCTTTGATCATTTGTTTGATTATTACTTGTTTAAGAAGTGAATCTTGTTCTTCCATCTCTTCCTCTCCAAGTGCAAAGAGAAGAACACTATCCTAGTGAAGTGTTGAGTCCACCACCAAAGATCCATTGAAGATCAATTTTTATATACTTGTAGTTGTGTCATAGTTGTGAAGATCCAAGTAGTTGTGTCTATTTGGAAGTTGTGTATGTACTAAGTATAGTTGTGTAGATTGGTCCTAGCTACGATTAGGGCTCGACTTTTAGCTTAGAGTCGGAAATTGGTTAAGCGACGTGTACGGTTTTCTCCACCATAAGGAGCTTGTTGTGTAGTGAACTCTCGAGTAAGGAGTACTCGAGGAGTGGAGTAGGAACGAGGAGTGAGCTTTGTTGCCGAACCACTATAAATCCTTGGTGTTCGGTTTGATATTTCTTTACCCTTAACTCTTTACATCCCTTATTATTTTTTGCATATACATGTGTTAATATTAGATTAGCTACACTATCATTCTTTATTCTTTGTGGATATATTTTTGTTAGTATTAGTTTAGCTACACTATCATTGTTCATATTTGTGCATAAGAAGATTTCACATATTTCCTCAAGCCTAAGTTTTTTGAAAAAGGATTTTTGGAAACCATATTTTAACAAGTAAATTTTAAGAAACTATTCAACCCCCCCTTCTAGTTTCCACAATTGGTATCAGAGAGGGTTGCTCAAGAATTTTTAAAGTATATTGTATTTTAAAACTTGAATCGATCTATGGATTCCAACAAGTACCTAGAAGGGCAATCTATGCAAAGACCACCACTTTTTGAAACCGATAGTTTTATTTATTGGAAAAATAGATTTGAAACTTATGTGAAATCAAAAGATTTAGATCTTTGGCATGTTATTACCAATGGTGATTTTTTACCCTTTCAATTTAATGAAGTTTCTAAAACAAAAGAATTAGTCACTTTTGACAAAGCTAATGATGATACTAAAAAGAAACTTTCAAAAAATAATGAGGCTAAAATGGTGATTTATAATGCTTTGCCTAAGAAAGAGTATGAAAGAATTTTTATGTGTGAAACCGCTAAAGATATTTGGAACACTCTTTTAGTAACCCACCAAGGTAATAGCCAAGTCAAAGAAAGTAAAATCGATCTTCTTGTCCAACAATATGAACAATTTGTCATCTTAGAAGATGAAACTATTGATAGTGCATTTGCTAGGTTTAACACCATTATTACTAGTCTAAAAGCACTTGATGAAGGTTTTTCTAGCAAGAACAATGTTAGGAATTTTCTAAGGGCCTTACAACCAAAGTGGAGAGCAAAAGTCACGGCTATTGAAGAGTCGAAAGATCTCTCAACTTTATCACTCGATGAACTCATAGGAAACTTGAAGGTTCATGAGATGATAATTTTGAAGGACTCGGAATTAGTAAAAACCAAGAGTGAAAGGAAATCTCTTGCACTTAAAGCCAAGAAGGCACAAAGTGACCATGATAGTTCCTCGGAAAGTGATGACGAGGAGTATGCATTGGCGGTAAGAGATTTCAAGAAGTTCTTCAAGAGACGAGGTCAACACGTTAGGCAACCAAACTATGACAAGAAACCATTGTCAAAGAATCGGTTTGTCAAGAACGAAAAAGGTGATAGGAGTTGCTTTAGATGTGGTGATCCAAATCACTTCATTGGTGATTGTCCAAAGCCCGCTCGTGATAAGAACCACACGGCATTCGTTAGTGGCGCTTGGAGCGATAGCGGTGAAGATGATGATGACAACCCCAAAGAGGAGAAATGTCTTATGGCTCACACTTCTAAAGAGGTACATTCCGAAACCGAATATTATAGCAATGATAGTTCCACTTTAGATGATATTGAATTTGAAGGCAAATATGATAGCTTACACAAACTTAGTCTTAAATTCATAGAAAAGAATAAAACCTTAAAATCAACCAAAACTAAGCTTGAAAATGAGATCAATGAACTTAGGGAGAAATTGGCTAAACTTGAGAAAAACAAAGAGGTTGATTTAGGTTGCTTAAGTTGTGAGAAACTTAGATTAGAGAATGATGATCTCAAGAGCACCTCCATTAAATTGGAAAAGTTCATGAAAGGTACTAGTGCTCTTGATGATATGTTAAACAAACAAGTTCATTCTAAGGAAAGACTTGGTCTAGGTTTTAACTCAAATGAAGCCTCAACTAGTGAACCAAAATAAGTCAGGTTTTCACAGAAAACACCTTCTGGACGCGGTTCCACATTGTATGGCGCGGTTCCTTATCACTATGGAACCGCGGCCATAGATAGGGTACCGCGGCCAGAAGTTGATTTTTGTGAAAACTCTGAACTTTCTGAAAAATCTAAGTTAAATGAAAAACCAAAGCATCTTACTGTTAATAAGGTTCAATTACCCATACTTGACGACAATGCTATTAGTAAGTTCTATAAGCCGTTAAGTAAACCTCTCATGGGAAATAGAAGTTTATCTAGACTATCTTCTACTCCACCTAGAGTACGGAATGAGTCTAAGCCTAGAAGTAGAACGACAACGCCTACAAGAGATAATCAAAACAACTCACGAACTAGAAGTAAAACTTCAACACCTAGAAAGAATAATAATAACTCTAAACCTAGATCAAACACACCTAGGAGAAGTAATAAACAACAAAATGGTTACATGAATTACTACCCTCCTCCATTTTGTTCTCCATGGGGAATCCCCACCTCATTCATTCATCCCAACCAAATGCAAGGGATGTTTGGAACTAACAATTTTGGACCCATGAGATACTGGGGACCAAATGTTTGATCTTGTGTATTGTTACCTAGATATGCTTGGGAATTGATTTGGAGCCCGATGAGTGGATTAAGGATAGTGGATGTTCTAAACACATGACGGGTAATCGAAGTTTGTTCTCGCATTACAAAGCATATGATGGAGGTAACGTCACATTCGCTAGTAGTCTACGTGGTAATATCATTGGCAAAGTTACGGTTTGTCTTGACTCCATGACCATTGAAAATGTTGAGCACGTAGATAACTTAGGTTTTAACCTTTTAAGTATAGGTCAAATTTGTGATAATAAGTGTAAGGTCATCTTTTCGGAACATGACAGTGAAATCGTAAAAGATGGAAAAGTCATTGGAAAAGGTGTTAGAAAGCATGGGCTTTATGTCATGAAGGTTAATAAGAAGTCAAAAGACAACATATGTCTTGCGACTATAGATGATAGTTCTACTCTTTGACATAGGAGATTAGGTCACGCTAATATGCGTTTAATTCAATCTTTAGTCTCTAAGGAGTTGGTAAGACACCTCCCCAAGATTAAGTTTGATAGTCACTTTTGTGATGCTTGCAAAGTTGGAAAGCAAGTTCACTCAAGTCACAAAGCCAAGAATTTGGTTTCGACCTCTCGGTGCTTAGAGCTCCTACATATAGATCTCTTTGGACCTTCCGCCATACGGAGTTATGGAGGTAACCTTTATACCCTAGTTATAGTTGACGACTATTCTAGATTCACTTGGACTAGATTTTTGGCATCTAAGAATGAAGCTTTCGATCACTTCGAAATCTTTAGTCGGAGAATTCAAAATCAACTAGGATGTTCAATTGTTTCTATTAGGACGGATCATGGTAGGGAATTTGATAATGAAGTGCAATTTGGTGCCTTTTGTGAAGCTCATGTTATTACCCATAACTTCTCGGCTCCTCGCACTCCACAATCAAATGGGGTAGTTGAAAGGAAGAATAGGACTCTCCAAGAGATGAGTAGGACGATGTTAAACGAGCAATCGTTGCCTCAAAAGTTTTGGTGCAATGCCGTAGATACATCGACTTATATTCTCAACCGAATTCTTATTCGACCTTTCCTAGGAAAGACCCCCTATGAGATTCTTAAAGGTAAGAAACCCTCATTAGAATACTTTAGGGTGTTTGGAAGCAAGTGCTTTATCCTCAACACCAAAGACTACCTTACCAAGTTTGACCCAAAGTCTTAAGAAGGTATCCTCTTAGGTTATTCCCAAACTAGTAAGGCCTACATAGTCCTAAATAGAACCTCAGGGTTTATTGAAGAATCACTCAACGTAACCTTTGATGAAACCCCTCCTTCACCCAAGACACCACCATTGGTTGATGATGACTTGGATGAATTAGAAGTAGTTAAAGCCAAAGAGGTTAGAAAAATAGGAGTTGAAGACCTTAATGTTGAAAAGGAAGTAAAAATTAAGGAGTCTAGGGATCATACTCTCAATAATGTCATTGGTGACTTAAATCAAAGGACCCTAAGATCTCAAGTCCAAAATCAAAGCAACTTCTTTTGTTTTGTCTCTTTGATTGAACCTAAGAATGTTAAAGAAGCCTTGACGGATGAGAGTTGGGTCATTGCGATGCAAGAAGAATTGAATCAATTCGTTGCCAATGATGTTTGGGAACTTGTTCCTCCACCTAGAAGTTCTACCATTATAGGAACCAAATGGGTATTTAGGAATAAGCTAGATGAGAATGGTGTTGTGTCTCGTAACAAGGCTAGACTTGTAGCTCAAGGCTATAATCAACAAGAAGGGATTGATTATGACGAGACATATGCACCGGTAGCTAGATTAGAATCAATTAGAATCCTTTTAGCCTACGCTTGTGCCTTAGATATTAAGCTTCATCAAATGGATGTAAAGAGTGCATTTCTTAACGGTTTGATCAATGAGGAGGTATATGTGGCTCAACCTCCCGGCTTCATTGATTTTGAGAAACCGGACCATGTTTACAAGCTTAAGAAAGCACTTTATGGACTCAAACAAGCACCCAAAGCTTGGTATGATAGACTTAAAGCGTTTCTTGTTAAACATGAGTATACCATGGGTATGGTAGACAATACACTCTTTACAAAGAAGAAAGGTCCTCACCTCATAATCGTACAAATATATGTTGATGACATTATATTTGGCTCAACTTGTCAAGAATTGTGTGATGACTTTGCCAAAATCATGCATGATGAGTTTGAAATGAGTATGATGGGAGAACTTAACTTCTTTTTAGGACTCCAAATTAAACAAATGGACGATGGTATTTTCTTTAGTCAATCTAAGTACGCTAAAGAAATGCTAAAGAAATTTGGATTAGAAGAATCTAGACCAATGAAGACCCCTATGGCCTCGGATACTAAACTCACCGTAGATGATGATTGTGAGTCGGTAGACAACACCAAATATAGAGGTATGATTGGTAGTTTGTTGTACCTAACGGCAAGTCGACCGGATATCATGTTTAGTGTTTGCCTTTGTGCTCGCTTCCAAGAGGCTCCCAAAACCTCTCACCTTGAAGCGGTTAAGCGTATCTTCCGATACATTAAAGGCATTGTACATTTAGGATTATGGTATCCTAAAAGGACCAGCGTAGAAACCATTGTCTACGCGGACTCGGATCATGCGGGAGACTATGTGGACCGGAAAAGCACTAGTGGAGTTTGTACCTTCATGGGCTGTTGTTTAACTTCTTGGTTCTCCAAGAAACAAACCGCTCTTGCGATATCCACCACGGAAGCCGAGTATGTGAGTGCCGGTAAAGCATGCCAACAAGCTCTATGGATAAAGCAAGTGCTTGTTGATTACGGGATTTCTCTTGATGATGTTCCCATCATGTGCGATAATAAAGGCGCTATAGACCTAAGCAAGAATCCCGTGCAACATTCGCGAACCAAACACATAGAAATTAGACACCATTTCCTTAGAGATAATGTTCAAAAGGGGAACATTACTATCGAAAAGGTGCCCTCCGAGGACAACTTAGCCGATATCTTCACTAAGCCACTTAAGAGGGAACCTTTTTATTACTTGCGTCTAGGTCTAGGATTAATGGAACATCTTCCTTAATTTCCTTTCTTCTTGTGTGTTTTCTATTACCACTTTGAGTCCTTGAGTCTTTTAAACTCCTTTTGAAAAATCTTCTCCTCTCTTTTTCAAAACTCTCAAAGTCTCGTTCGAAAATGGTTAAGAAATTCGTTTGACATTGTTAATTCAATCTAAAATCGATTTTTCATAGATTCTCGCTATCAATCTAGAGCTTACATAATTCATATGTATGATTCTCTCAAACATAGCAAGAACAAGATTGAATCATGGAGGATCATTGTGTCATGACTTAAGGTCTTGTCTTACACACCTCCTACATTGATGTTTTTTTTCCTTGTCTATCTTTGCTTTTAAGCATATCCCTATGATAAGTTAGACTAGAAAAATAAGATTTGCTGAAAAATCTTCCTCCAAACACCAAACCCTGCTTCTGCAGGCGGTTCCTTATGTGAACCGCGGTACCTTATTGATAAGGTACCGCCACCCTAGATAAGGAACCGCCTACAATGGCCTTCCTTTTTCGGTTTTTTGTCTGAAACTCCAGATTTGCTCCAACCTTTTTGAGAATCTTTGTTTCAAACCCTTTGACCACCCCAAAAATACCCTAAGCCTTACCTATTTTAACCATAAGCATTTTGCATTACTTCACATCCAAAATGTCTTATTCTCCCAATGAAAGCCTTGAATCTCCTCTATTTTCTCCAATTGCTTTCAATCCAAACCCACCCAAGAACACTCTTAATCACATTTCTCCTACCAAGAATGTTGATTTTGGAACTTCTTTTCTTCCACCACCACCCTTTAGTGTTCTTCCTCCTTCTCATGATAATGTCATGCACCATGGAACATATTATCATTGTTGTCAATATCAACATCTTGCTATGGCACACATCTATGAGGAGTTGAGCTACATCAAGAGTCTCTTAATCAAGCCTCCTCTTCACTTTGATTATGAGATCTCCAACAAGCCATCACCACCACCCTCCGCTATTACCTTGTCTTTCATATAAGCATTAATTGCTTATCCAGAAGACACCAAATTCAAGCAAATCTTAGAATTCTAGAATAACTAGGATTAGATTCATGCTTTTGGCTTGTTTCTTTTTCCATACTTCTTTGTATGATGTTCTTTTAGTAACCTATCTTGGATCTTTGTCATTGTGTTTTCTTCTCTTTTAATTTTAATTTTTTTATGTGACCTATTGCTATATATTGTTGGTTGTTTCTTTTGTTCAACTAACCCTTCTATGTAGCTTGTCACCATATCTCGATTCCTCGGTGCCCCAAGCTAGGGGGAGTAAGCACCAAGGGGGAGTCTTTGCAAAGTCCGTTTCTTCAACACCGGATTACGCAACCTTTTTGCTTCGACAAAGGGGGAGAAATGAATAAACTCGTCTTCGAAAATCTTGTTTTTGTGTGATTGAGTTTATGTATTGTCGGAATCAAAAAGGGGGAGATTGTTAATGCAATAATGACTAAAAACGTTACTTGCATTTTTCGGTCTCGCTTAGTTTTGATTACGACAATATGTAAAAACAAGCATTTACGAAAACAACGAAAAACGAATTCTTGAGTTCAAGTATTTTTCATTTTACCCATTTTCACTTAAGGTATGGACAAACAAGTACTAACCTTAATCAAGTGATCAAGTGATTTAATCTTTTCTTAAAACTCACTTTTTATTAAATGTGACAATTTTTTATTAAACTTTATTTTTAAGAAAATGTTTTATTAAATTAATTATTTGAAATTTAAAAATGGCATATTCTTATTCTGTTAAGAATATCCTTTCAGGATATTTTTATACCCAGATAAGACCTCCACCACTAAAGGACAAAAAAGGAGCGGAGTCTAGTCCGGCGGTACCTTAGCGCCTAGGCGGTACCTTATCGATAAGGTACCGCGGGCTGTGATAAGGTACCGCGGGCAGAACTAGCCGTTGGCTCCTTTGTCCTTTAAATAGTTGGCCATTCTCAGCTTTTCACCTCACCTCTTTTGCACATTCATTTCCAGATTCAAACCCCTTCTTTAATCACTCAAATCTTTGATCATTTGTTTGATTATTACTTGTTTAAGAAGTAAATCTTGTTCTTCCATCTCTTCCTCTCCAAGTGCAAAGAGAAGAACACTATCCTAGTGAAGTGTTGAGTCCACCACCAAAGATCCATTGAAGATCAATTTTTATATACTTGTAGTTGTGTCATAGTTGTGAAGATCCAAGTAGTTGTGTCTATTTGGAAGTTGTGTATGTACTAAGTATAGTTGTGTAGATTGGTCCTAGCTACGATTAGGGCTCGACTTTTAGCTTAGAGTCGGAAATTGGTTAAGCGACGTGTACGGTTTTCTCCACCATAAGGAGCTTGTTGTGTAGTGAACTCTCGAGTAAGGAGTACTCGAGGAGTGGAGTAGGAACAAGGAGTGAGCTTCGTTGCCGAACCACTATAAATCCTTGGTGTTCGGTTTGATCTTTCTTTACCCTTAACTCTTTACATTCCTTATTATTTTTTGCATATACATGTGTTAATATTAGATTAGCTACACTATCATTCTTTATTCTTTGTGGATATATTTTTGTTAGTATTAGTTTAGCTACACTATCATTGTTCATATTTGTGCATAAGAAGATTTCACATATTTCCTCAAGCCTAAGTTTTTTGAAAAAGGATTTTTGGAAACCATATTTTAACAAGTAAATTTTAAGAAACTATTCAACCCCTCCTTCTAGTTTCCACAATGAGCATTGTTCAAACTTAAGGGTTGAAACTGTAAATAAATTATGTACAAGGACTATTTTGGTATAATTAAAAACCTTAGGGTTATTTTTGGAACTTAGTAAATTATTAAATAAATAATTAATTTATGAACTTAATAAATTATTAAATAAATAATTTATTTACGAACTTAATAAATTATTAGATACATAATTTATTTATAAACTTAATAAATTATTAAACAAATTTAATAATTTATGTAGACTACAATTATGTACAACATTTTCTTAAATAGCCATCGAGAGTACACGTAAATATTAACTGAACAAAAGTGCATATATATTTGGTCATAACAATATATGAAATATTTATTAAGAACGAGAACGGACGTGCAATTAGTTGAACATAATATATTTATTATATTATTGACTAAGACCTACTCATTTGCTTAGGTATTTGACGTACTGTGTGCATTGTGACTTTGATACTCTGATCATTTTCCCGAGCAGTATTCAAGAGAGTTCATGGTTTCACACTTTGAACATATCAAATGTTTTGTGCAATAATGGGGGAGAAAATATGCAGTGCAATTTTAAAAGGACGTGAACATAACATAAGTACATATTGATTACATTTGCCTATTGTTGATGCACCATGACCCATGAATTGTAAAGTGTTAATTGTTTTATAGCGCGAATGATATAAATAGATCTATTTGGGATTGACAATCCCCATCTGGGTGAGTAGCGCTCACTATGCCTAGGCCAGGACAACAGATGTATACCATGTCGGACTTCTTAGGGCGTACACTTGGGTGGTCCTCATATGTTGTGGACCCCTACGGTCAAGGTCGAGAAATATGTTTTTTATAATTTCACAAGATTAAGCATGAGAACTGAAGTTTCAGTCTTAAAAACTCAGTTGTAGTCTACGAGTTGTAATTCATAAACCATAAGGATTATGATCTTGAGTCTTGGATGTGTTATAATACACGATATCAAAGATATCCCTGGGTCTTTTCATAATTTTTGGATTTGTCTAAGTAGGGTAAATTAATATTAACTTTTTGTGTGTTATGTCATATACTGTTTTGGATCAATTTTCAAAACAATGGTAAAAAGGACATCTAAAGTTCGAAATAAATCAAGCCATTAAATAGGGATATGTCAGACTCATATAAGAACTTCTATGAATATTTGTAATAATTACTAGGTCATTTGGGTAGGTCATATAATTAAGTAAAATTACCTAAAATAAGTATTGTAATATAAAATATGGAAAAATCTTAAATAAGTAGTGTCACATTTTATTTTTAAAAAGTTTGAGTAACAACTTGTAAGATAAGTCAAGTAATATAAATAAATATGTTTTTGTTTATCCGGTGATTCGTGTGTGTTTTCTTTTCGTTTGTGCTCGTTTCTTTCGTGTGCATTTGCTAAGGTACAATTTTTTTTCCTTTTAGTAAGGACATCCGTTTGATTTGATTTCCATTTGTTTATCCATTTACTTTCGTACGATGCTTCATTTGATATGCCCATAGCTTGATTAATATTTTTATGTTTATTTGATTCAATATCCTCTCTTGTGATCCTATTTAAATTATGTTGCTCATTTTATTTGTTTCCATAAATGTAATATTTGAAATTTGTTTTGCCTTATACTCTTGCTCGAGATATTTGTAACTAGTCATGGAGGTAATATTACCATGCCATTGATGCACCATTGGCATGACACTATTTGTGGCGGTGTGATTGATCCAACTTTTTATCTTTCATTGCACATTTAGGTTATTATGATATTATGTGTGTGTGCATTAGTCATCAAGCTGATGGACATATATGAATTTGTTTTGCAGGGACGTATGGATGCATCCTAGGTACTTTGTTTTTATTTGATTAGGTGAATGGTTATGTGACAATCCGTCAATTTATGGTCGATATTTTATTCTCAATAATTATTTGAAAATATTATTTTATGAACTCACTTATTTTTGGGAAGAAATTTGGATTTACGACTTGAAGTAGCATCGACTACGTCTAAACCGGAGGATTCTACGTTATGTGCTTACGTTTACATACACCGTCTTTGGTGACAGTCCGATATTTCAGAAAATAAATTTGTCCGTGAATATTATTTTGGAGTTTTAAATTTGTGTTAGTTCGTAAACTCACAAATTTACGAGAAGAGATTAGGACTTACGATTTTAATTTAACGTCCTTTACGACTAAACCGGAAACCCTAGGATTACGTATTTACGTTTTTGAACTCCGTTTTTGATGAGACAATTTTTATTGGATTCGTTTTGTGACGTTGATTCATAATTTATAAAAACGTTTTTCGTAAAACGACCCGAGGGCACGCAAATCGAGGAAACTAGAATCGAGAAATACCCGTAAACTAGTGAGATGGGACAAAATACATTGTCCCACCCCACTAGCTTAAATGGGACGGCACTAGCATGACACCACAACCTCATGTGGCATCATGTTAGCTACAAGTTTACATGTGTAAGCCATGCTTACTTTGTAAGCTAACTTACACCACAAAACTAACAACCTCAAAACCACTTCTCATTTACACACATGCAAAACCATTCCAAACTCTCCTCTCTCTCTCTAGTATTCCGTCCCATATCACCCCATAAACACCACTTTTGATCAAAAACAACCATGAAATCCTATGTTATACTTGCATATGTTGAAGCCCTTTTGAAACCCTATTGATTGGTGCAAGTTATAACATCCAAGGAGGAGTTTCCATGGAGTATTAGGGCTGATTTTCCACAAGGTGATCATGAAGATTGGTGGTCTTGAAGATGGTCTTGGCTATGCACAAGTTTCTCCATCAAAATCCATGTTTTGATCATAACCTACATCAACTTGGTGGTATAAAGATTGCCCTCCTCATTCTCTTGTTATTTTTACTATGTAATCATATATTTTATTTCCTATTGTATATGTATATGATGATTATATGATGATAAAAATATTATGTGGGGATTTGGTGTTGATAAACATGATTAAAAAGGTGAAAAACTATAAAGAACAAGGTTAAAATCTTGGTTAAAAGTGATGGCTGTATAAAACAGTAAAGAAACAGGTCATGGACTGATAAAATGATGAAGTAGAATCCATTTACAGTAAGCTATATGTCTTGTACACATGTGAGAGTTGGCCATGCAATGGAATCATTGTAATGAGTGAGATATGATCAAAACAAGTTTAAGGTACAAATCTGAGTTCACTGTTTTGGACGATTTTTAGAAAATACTTAGAGGATGATTCAACAGTATCTATAAAAGAGTTAAATGTATCACATATCATGTAGTTTATGTGATAAAAATTTGAGCTTCTATCTCCATATAGAACTCAAGATATGGCAGTTTTGGTGAAGGTGAAAATAAAAATCATATTTTGGAAATTAAAGTATAATACTATTATATAAGCACTCAAAATTATATTGTATAAAATGTAAAGTTAAAACCCACTAACTTATGGATTTTATTTATATAAGTATGTAAAAGGTTAAATAAGTGGAAATTTTATAAAAATTGTAACTTGTTAAGTTTTATAAGTTATAAAACTATAAACATGATTTTTACGACTTTTTCGGCTAATACCGTAAAATTAACGTTTTTGTTAAATAAAACTTAGATGATTGGACCCGTCTAATGTAAACTTTTATAAAACTCATATACTGATATATAAACATATATAACAAGTAAAAACCGATAAAACACGAACTATAGGACATACGGACATTAACGGACTAAATTAACGTTATTGGACTAATAAAACAACAAAATGGACTAAAACACTTATAAACTTATTTATTGGACTTAACCATTTTAGGCCCAACTTGTAAAGTGTAGATACTGATAATATAAGTATAACAAGGATTAATACAAGTTAAGAACTTATAATAGGCTTATTGGACCTAAAACACGTAAATAGGTAAAACGAGAAAACTAGTATAAAAGTTATCGACACATAACACAAAAATGAGTAAATGAGGATATGTAAACCCACTTGATCATAATATATATAAAATCATCATATGTATACATAATTGTTATTTTTATAAAGTCATTGGACAAACGTCTAAGACCGATTATTATTTGTCTAGGTTTCCGTGATTGAAGCACGTACCGTACGTCCGAATTGCCGATAACCCGCCTTCCCACATCAACGTGTGTTCATAGCCTCGCACTCTTTTAAATGTTTTTATAAATGTTTTATAAACCCGCGAGGGAGATAACATGTTAGTTTTATAAAATAGGACACCATTTGTCCCGATTGTTTGTTTATTGATTTTGGACCCGAATGATTGAATGACCCGATTGTATGACCCGATAAATGATTAATGGACCCGATAGATGAAATTAAATGGATTATTAAAGTTAGGTTATGTCACTAAAAGTCCCATTAGCATGAATTGTGAACTACCGGGAGTTGGTAGACGCTTATGCATTTAATAGTACTATTTGGGGGACGATCACCCCAGTTCGCGCCTTGACGGTTGATCCCCGTCGTGCCACATTGATTGGTAAGCGAATTTATGTATGAGAAGATTTCCATAGCGTGGCCTTTGTGACGACACGCTACTTTAGATGGGCAAAATTGGTATCGGGTTAGCTACCCGTTGTTGGTTTAGTAAGGTAACAATGTCATGCGGCTTATAATAATCCAAAACTAACGAAATACTATTAGACGCTTCGAATTACGATGTATTGCCTGACTAGCAATACAGGGTCATACTATTGATATTATGTTCGTGTTTTGGTTTTCATAACCATATTCATATAACGGATTTTATTTGAATTTATACGACGTCATAAGACGTATTGTATGATGTTTTTACGACATTGGCTCGTATAATGATTTTTAAGGCAAATGCCTATATTATGATTTTCGATAAGGATTTGTATAAAAATGACTTTGGCTATTTTATGGCCTATTACAAAGATTTGTATAAAATGATTTTGGCTATTTTACGGCCTATTACAATGATTTGTACGAATTGATTTTTGGTACTAATTTTATACCAAAGTTATATTGATGGAATTTATTAAACTCTATGAATTCACTCGGCGTTATCGCTGACCTTTTCTTTTAACATGTTTCATCTCAGGTACTTGAAGGTAATTCTCGGGAAGACGACAAGACTTCATGGCCCGCACTTAAACAATATTTTCCATTCAAATATTTGTAAAACTTTGCATGAAATGTAATGACTTGGGACCTATGTAACATTGATATTTATGAATGGAAATGCTTTATTATTAAACGACGCGATTTTTATGCGTTGTCTATGATGTGAGTAATGTGCTATCCCGTAACACCAACTAGTCTTCCGCTGTATTGAGTTGTATAAATTTGGGGGTGTTACAGTTTGGTACCAGAGCTCTCGTTATAGAGAACGAAAGATTTTTAAAACTAAGGTTTTGAATAAAACATTTCGAAATCTTTTAACTATAAACATTTTTCACAAAATGTCTAAAAATCTTTTGACTTTAACGGTGCCGAAGAATTCCCGAGTTACCGACAAGGCCAGACTGAGAAGTGTTATTTATATATATATATATATATATAACTTGGATTATATATATATATATGATGTAGTTTTATTACATGATTGTTTGATGATTATTTTGATTTTTATACGAGGTATTTATACGACGTAGATTGTCACAAGTAACCCTAAATCCCCTAGTAAATTAATCGAAGTTATTCTCGTAGGAATTCTGGCTATCCTAGATCTAAACCAAGTTGTGGATGTTTATGATCCCAAAAAATGGTTGATATTCGTAGAAATGTAGATATTAGTTGATTATGATATTGATAGAAGAATTGGCGAAATTAAAACTGATATCGATGTCATGACGATCTTTCCTTATAGAGTGGAGTTTGACAAAACGTTACCACCTGGAAAGGTGTCATTTGATTCATTGTCATCCAATTCTAAAATTTGAAATCGAAAGGGGAAATGTCGCACTTGAAGCTGTCATTGGAACCAGTACCCAAAAGCCTCATGCCGCTAATACCTTTCCGAGAAGTCTAATTGAATGTGTGAGTCATCTCATGCTAGTGACTCATTTGATAATTGTTGTTGTAAGAGCTAATAGGATTGGAAATTAAGTGTTGATTCATATTGAGATTGTATTGCCTTTACAAGGCCGAAGAATAAGGTTGAAAGTATTGGAGAATGAGATAGGATATTGCCTTGAGTATAAATTGGTTGAAACTTGAATAAAGTAAAACTTAACCCATATGGAATATGAGATTGTTAAGAGGAAGTTGTTTAGATCTGTGATTGAATTATAAGGTTTTAATTGATTGTTGATTCGTGTTAAGGGTTGTTCCTAGGCCATTGTCCACTAACGAGGATGCCCAGTGTCCAAGAAATAAATTGAAGAAATCTTCTTCTGAATTGGGACCGATGGATCTTCCGGGACAGGTGGGACACCTAATGACTCTTGTTGTAACACCCCATTTTGATAAATGGAATGTCACGCGTAATTATGGCGTGTCATCAAAGCATGCAAGGTAATATGTAGTAAAACATACATGACCATAGGGAAAACCGGAATCAAACATCGGTTCCCAAACATAAGCCCAAAACATAACAAAGTAAATGAACTGAATGAAAGACTAAACAAGCATAAATATATGAAGGAAACAGGAGAAGAAGTCTATGGCAGCTTCCATCCTATGCATGTCCTCCAAATGGTCGAGTCTTGGGTACCTGCCGTTTTGGGACATGGAAAGGAAAGTAACGGCTGAGCAAAACGCTCAGTGCACGGATATACAATATAGCATGAAATAGGATAAGCATGTAACATATAACAGCGGAAGACTAAGTTCTGAGTAGACTGGTTAAGTATTAAGAAAAATGGTTTTATAGTTCGAAAAGCCTTATGTTTATCTTATGAAAACTGTTTTAACATAAATATACCATAGCCCATATAGGTCATGAAAAGGTCACGTGCATGAATACTTGGAGGGGTGACCTCATCATGCTGATTAGAGAGGATGCCTCTAATTAATATACTGGTTTGGGTAGGAGGGATCAACTCCTTGTGAAGGGTGCAAGGCACACACCACATTCACCATGATAAACTGAATAAAACATGTAACTAGGATGCACCCATACGCCCCACCTGATATAATAATATGGCCAAAACTGAAAAGGGACGCCACGAGCAATCACTCCGCCGTGGGGAAGTCATAACATCGGTGCCTCCAATGCTATGGTTATGGTACCTCCATAACTAGGTGAAACTGGTCATGCTTGTATATGGCTATAGATTATGCTAACTAAACATAAGCAGTTCAAAACAATAAAACAAATGCTGGGGAAAACAGTTGGCTGCATACGGGGAAATCCTAATAAGGAAAGAATGTCCATACTGAAAGGACGAGAATCCGTACCTCAAGTCCAGTGAATGAACGGAAGAAGGACTCCTACTTTTGGATCGCTAATGCTACATGAATACACACGTGTATAAGTATCGATTCACTGATTACGTATTGGGTTTTATGTCTCATTTTAGCTGACTTGGTATGTTTTAGGTCTTGGTTCACCGTTTAAAGCCTTAAACTGTGTTTATCTTGTATTCTGATTAATCAGATTAAGTATTACTGGTATTTCATGTATTATTATACTTACTGTGTAATAATAAGTAACTTTCCAAAAGTAGCAGGTTTCCAAAAATAGAAAGTTACCAAAAATAGAAAGTTCCCAAAAATAGAAAGTTTCCAAAAATAGAAAGTTTCCAAAAATAGAAAGTTTCCAAAAATAGAAAGTTTCCAAAAATAGAAAGTTTCCAAAAATAGAATTCACTGCTTAAAATAGATCAGTTTCTAAAAATAGAAAGTTTCCAAAAATAGATCAGCTGCCTTAATTAAATAAGTTTCCATATATAGAAGGTTTCCATGATTAGATTAGCTGCCTGAAATAGATAGATTTCCATATATAGAAGGTTTCCATTAATAGATTAGTTGTCTTATTTAATTAAGTTTCTATAAATAGAAGTTTCCATATTTAGAATTAAGCTGGTTACGTAAGCTAACATATAAGTCTACGTGTTTATAAGCTGATTTCTTAAGTCATATGATATAGTATATAGTTTAATTATTATTTCATGTATTTTAATTAAACTATAGGTTAAGCATTTTAATTAAAGTATAACATGTTTTAATTAAAATGAAATGAAAATACTTAGGTTAAAATGTGTATTATTATTATTAATAATATAACCTAAGTCATGTCTAAATTAATTAATTATAGGCATGTTTTAAATAATTAATTAATTATAACTTATAACATAAAATACTTAGGTTAAATTAATATCATGCTAAATTAATAATTAGAATAACCTAAGTCATGATTTAATTAATATCTCATGTTATTAATTAATTTATATCCTAAGTTCATGATATAAAAATTAACATGTAACATAGATCATGATTTAACCAACGAACCGTGAACCGGGCATGATATCGACACCGTACCCCGAACCAAATCGGGGTTCCCTTGGTTCCTTGCTGCCGTGGGACCCACACCACCAAACCGGGACCATACGGTCTCGGTGGTGGTTTCTAGGCCAAGCCGTGACCCCCTTGGGGCACGGTCTAGGCGTCGGCTAAACCAAACACCCGTAAAACACCCTTTTGATTTTACTTCTTAACCAAATACATGTTTATTTTATGTTTTTAAAATAGGTTTTAAAAACATCATGTTCTTAATCAATTTTACCAAATCAAATCAAAAGAAGGAATTAAAAAGAAAGGTTAAAAAGATATACCGAATGTGTAGATGAATTAAGGATGAACAAACACTAATACTTGTACAATATCCAAGATCAAAATCAACAAGAACACCCCTCTTAGGTGTGTTATAGGTGGCGGCTACAAAAGGGAAAAGGAAGGAGAGGAGAAAACTTTTTAGGGTTTTATGTTTAATTTCTTGAAAAGTGAAAATGAATGCATTTTTCCCTTAACCCCTTGTTTAGTAAAAATGATGGGCTAGGCCCATTTCTCCTCCTTAATTTCGTGGTTCATGGGGCCCACATGGGGTAACCCAAATGTTTTTCGTGTCCCGATGTTTCGTGATCGTTCGTGGTTAAACGTGTTCGTGTTTAAAGTGTTTCTGTTTATTTTATCATGTAGTTTATCGTATTCTTAACGCTCGTAATTATATTATATGTATTTACGTAATTATTTTAGTTCGTGTTTTAAAATGGTGATCATGATTTAATTATGTTCACGTGAAATATCTATTAACTGTTTATCATGAGTTTGTACGTAATCGATACTTATCATGTCATACACGTATGTACTTACTTGATTAATAGCACATGAATGTGATCAATACTGAATAAGGTAAGTTTTAATCTAGGACGTACGATCTTAAGGGCACTATTCATGGTAAAAGCATGCGGGTTTTACAATTCTTCCCCCCTAAAAAGAATAATTCGTCCCCGAATTATAGATAAAGTAACTGGAAGCAAAACATACCCGAATCAAACTGGAAAGGTATGCAAAATAACGGAAATGAAGGTGACATGGTAGAAGGGATCGTGGAACGTGACATGTCTTGAAAAGACATGGAACGTGACGTGACTGAAAGGACATATCTAATTGATGAGAAAAACGGATAAAAGTCCGGATGAACTTGTCCGTTTCCAAGTGGCCTCCCTCTTGGAACGGTTCCTTCAGAAGATCCTGACACTAATGATAAATCTTGGTCCTCCTGACCTTGACTTGGAATACGAAGAAATTCTTGGTTATCAACGGAAGGTAGATCCCCTAAATTCGATCGAGAAAAATAAGAGTTAACGTGCAAGGGTAACTGAAACGTTACGATGCAAGACCATCTGACTTAACTGATAATTAGAAACGATGCGCGAGACATAAAGATACGTAGTACGTGAACAATTTTGAACGTGATACGTGAAAAATTTTGAACGTGCTACGTGGAGATATGGCGAGTGTAGTATGAGAAAACATATCGTGATCCATGATACGTGTAACCTAATTTGATCATGATATGAGGAACGTGGAATGAACATGACATGTGAGACATATCGTGATCATATAATATAATGGCGGTGACGCCAAACGCTAAAAGTGAGACGTGGAATATGACGTGAAACGTCTATCTGATGATGGAGAGTTATACTAAACTTGGGTCTGGTCTCACAAGTTCTTGCAACTTCCAGAACGAGAAAAGAAATGAACGTAGAATCGTAAGCCAAAATACGATCATGAACGTGAATACATGAACGTGAGCGCGAAAGCAAGTCGTGGAATTAGAATGAAGACGTGAAGTAAGTTAGGAGTACAATTACGAATCTTTGTCTGACCCGATAGCGGAGGGATTGCCAAGTGATCGGATGAGCCTTGGCTGGAACATGTTTGTTCAATCTGTTGGTTCTGAAATCCGTACGGATGTAAGGATTCTGCAGACTTGATCAAACTGTTGATAATAACCCAGATAGCATCCTGCTTCTTCTGAGTTTGCTGAAATCTGGTAACCAAAATCCGTGTAGATCTTGTCCCATTTTAGTTCACAATTTCAGATGATGAAACATCCCAGTTTGTTGGTGTCCTATCTTAGCCTGTTGGTATGTCAGGTACACAGATATGGACGTAACTGTATCTTGCTTCGTAGAACTTGATACCTAGGAGTTTGCGAAACTCTGAGTCTTTGAATCAGACTTCTCCTAGCGTAGGATTTCCTAGAACACCTAATGTAGTGTAGGGTTCTCTCTTTTACGCATAAGCTGAGTCATGGTAAGATTAACCGTGGGAATTCATATGATTCAGCATGTCGCTGTAATCAACCAAAAGTTAGATTGAAAAAAAAAAATTTCCAGGGTAAAATTTCTCTAGTCATAGAATTTGCAACATAGTGCAGATATGGTCTTCCTGTTCTTCTCTAGGCTCAGAGGAAATCAGGTTATCCTCAATGAAAATGCTGATGAATTTGTTTAGGAGTTCATGGAAACTCAATTTATTTAGTCCATAATGCGGTTGGAGCATTGATGAGACTAATTCAAAATCATAAATCTAGCATGACCAAGTCATGAACGAATAGTAGTCATGGACATGTCCTGCTTTTTCACTCGTCACTGTTGGCAGCATGATCGTGAGTTCGATCTTGGAAAAGTGATTAACACAATAAGGTCGATTGGACATGTTGTCAATACGTGGAGGAGAATAACGGTCATGAATGGTGATTTGTTTAAGTCGACGGTAGTCGACACATAATCTCATGGTACCATCCTTCTCCTTGAAGGTTCTTCTGGAATGTATAGGAAGACTTTGGAATAATCAACTGGCTATGCGTAAAAGAGTTAAGTGGTTGTGTCTTACTGACAGCTAGAAAATTTTAGCGACCATGGCTAACAATGCACATGCTTGTAAGCATAGATAATTGCATAGATTTTCCTGATGGAAATCAAACTGAATGTATTCAGGAGCCTGAACATTACTGTACATAATTATGAATCATAGCATGGTGTGGTGTTCATAGTACATAATTAGGATAAAATTCATCTCGTGTCTGTCCGAGGAAATGCGTTAGCAGCTTGGATCTTATCATTAAGTTGAAGGAAAAACTTCGTATACGTGGGAATACGAAAGGCGTCCTTCATGGTCAGGAATATATGAACTATGGTGAAAGAAATGAAAGTGACATCGGCAACGTGACAGTTCTCACTTATGCGCCGGTAATGGTATTGAAATTCTTGTGGCCTGATTAATACATGGCACAACAAAATGGATATACCCTTGGAGGGTACCCTGAATTTCTTAGAAATGTTCCATAATTAGACGTGAGTCATGTGTCTTGACTCGTGTCCTGAGAAATGTAAGCGTGACATATGTCTTGACTGGTATCTTGACATGTGTCCTCAGAAAGTATACGTGAGACATGTGTCTTGACTGATGTCTTGACATGTGTCTCGAGATATGAAACAATTAGAACTACAAATATTAGGTTAAAATGCTAGAATTGGCGGATCGGTTGGGTTACTGATCATTTGTATGTCTGATCACGTCCGTGGCCGGAGCCTCGGTTGTGATTTCTAGGATAGTTGTTGTCATAGTAGTGGTTACTATCATCTTGTCTGTCGGTTCCATGACGGTCATTCTCATGACAGTGACTCATGTAACTATTTAGCTGAGTGGCCGGCTGGTACTGGTTTGCACTCATATGGCTGAAATGACAGCCGAACGACGTGTGACATGTAATTATGAATTTGGGACAATGATTGATGGGAATTGTCTGATGGTGAAGCATCTTCTCGTCCAATTGCTTTGCTCCGACGCCTTTGTCTTCGTCTTTTAGGATCTCCAGGTTGTGAACAGCATCAGCATCAGCATCTCGTAGCGTCTCCCAACATCAGCAGCATCAACCTTCAGTAACATCTCCAAGCTATGAGCGGCATCGACAACCTTGTAGAATATCAGCAAGTGAACATACGCCTGAGATGATTTAGAATCGACTAGCGAATACTCGTGAAGTATTGCAAGTAGAATACACATGGATTAATACACATGAATTACGGTACGTGGAGTACACATGTAATGCACATGAAATGATCGGTATGGACTCGTTCATTTGTCATGATTTAAGGAAAGTAAACCGGTTAAACGGTTAGGAAAACCATCATGATAACCTGGCAGTATTAGCATAGACATCATTCTGGTTGCATAGAGAAACGCTAAAGTGTGGTTACACAAAATTCAACGATGATTTGCCTGACAGCATGATCAATGGAAACCAACCATGACTATCATGAAAGCATGATTCAAGAAATCTAACAATGTCTTGCAGGACAACGTAAATAACAAAAGAGGCGTGAAACATAGTCAACATGAAGACGTAATTATCACGAGGAAACACGAAACCACCTGTTACGAAGAAGTGTATAACATAATCAGCATGAAACTGAAGTTAACCATGACAGTATGAAGGCATACTTGACATAAAGACATAATAACTTATGATGGACATGAAAAAAATTTTATGCCAATTTAAATCATGAGAAAAATTTTATGCAAGAAAACAGTGCATGAATGCGTAATGCAATTTATAAAACCTTTATATGTGCGAGGGAACGCCTATGGGTCGGTTCCAAAACAAAAGACATGGCGAGGGGACGCCTATGGGTCGGTCCCAAAGTTAAAAGTTTCGATAAAAGCACATGCGACTAAATAGGGCCAGTCCTGTACCAACCATTACTTAGTCAAAATTCCTGCAACAGATGACATATGATATAAATGCATGAATGCATGGAACATAATAATTAAAAGTCATTGTCAAAACTTAACAGAAAAAAAAAATTTTATGTGAAAATTATGAACTACTGGGGTTCAGTTCACATAATCACAGTTCACTAGGAACATCATGCATAGACACTGACACATAACTAAGTATGGATGACGGTTGTTCATTCCATATTAGTAAGACGATACTGGTGAAAACATCATGGTGAAAACAACAAGGTGCTGAAAACGTCATGGCTAAAACAAAAAGGTGTTGAAAACATAATGGTTAAAACAACAACGCGCTAAAACATCAATACGTGGAATAACAATCGTTGGCTTAGGAAGCTCCTGGTGACTACCCACTAGTCACAGGTCGAGTTTTAGAGCCTACAGGTCGAAGCCTTGGCTCTGATACCATAATTGTAACACCCCATTTTGATAAATGGAATGTCACGCGTAATTATGGCGTGTCATCAAAGCATGCAAGGTAATATGTAGTAAAACATACATGACCATAGGGAAAACCGGAATCAAACATCGGTTCCCAAACATAAGCCCAAAACATAACAAAGTAAATGAACTGAATGAAAGACTAAACAAGCATAAATATATGAAGGAAACAGGAGAAGAAGTCTATGGCAGCTTCCATCCTATGCATGTCCTCCAAATGCTCGAGTCTTGGGTACCTGCCGTTTTGGGACATGGAAAGGAAAGTAACGGTTGAGCAAAACGCTCAGTGCACGGATATACAATATAGCATGAAATAGGATAAGCATGTAACATATAACAGCGGAAGACTAAGTTCTGAGTAGACTGGTTAAGTATTAAGAAAAATGGTTTTATAGTTCGAAAAGCCTTATGTTTATCTTATGAAAACTGTTTTAACATAAATATACCATAGCCCATATAGGTCATGAAAAGGTCACGTGCATGAATACTTGGAGGGGTGACCTCATCATGCTGATTAGAGGGGATGCCTCTAATTAATATACTGGTTTGGGTAGGAGGGATCAACTCCTTGTGAAGGGTGCAAGGCACACACCACATTCACCATGATAAACTGAATAAAACATGTAACTAGGATGCACCCATACGCCCCACCTGATATAATAATATGGCCAAAACTGAAAAGGGACGCCACGAGCAATCACTCCGCCGTGGGGAAGTCATAACATCGGTGCCTCCAATGCTATGGTTATGGTACCTCCATAACTAGGTGAAACTGGTCATGCTTGTATATGGCTATAGATTATGCTAATTAAACATAAGCAGTTCAAAACAATAAAACAAATGCTGGGGAAAACAGTTGGCTGCATACGGGGAAATCCTAATAAGGAAAGAATGTCCATACTGAAAGGACGGGAATCCGTACCTCAAGTCCAGTGAATGAACGGAAGAAGGACTCCTACTTCTGGATCGCTAACGCTACATGAATACACACGTGTATAAGTATCGATTCACTGATTACGTATTGGGTTTTATGTCTCATTTTAGCTGACTTGGTATGTTTTAGGTCTTGGTTCACCGTTTAAAGCCTTAAACTGTGTTTATCTTGTATTCTGATTAATCAGATTAAGTATTACTGGTATTTCATGTATTATTATACTTACTGTGTAATAATAAGTAACTTTCCAAAAGTAGCAGGTTTCCAAAAATAGAAAGTTACCAAAAATAGAAAGTTCCCAAAAATAGAAAGTTTCCAAAAATAGAAAGTTTCCAAAAATAGAAAGTTTCCAAATATAGAAAGTTTCCAAAAATAGAAAGTTTCCAAAAATAGAATTCACTGCTTAAAATAGATCAGTTTCTAAAAATAGAAAGTTTCCAAAAATAGATCAGCTGCCTTAATTAAATAAGTTTCCATATATAGAAGGTTTCCATGATTAGATTAGCTGCCTGAAATAGATAGATTTCCATATATAGAAGGTTTCCATTAATAGATTAGTTGTCTTATTTAATTAAGTTTCTATAAATAGAAGTTTCCATATTTAGAATTAAGCTGGTTACGTAAGCTAACATATAAGTCTACGTGTTTATAAGCTGATTTCTTAAGTCATATGATATAGTATATAGTTTAATTATTATTTCATGTATTTTAATTAAACTATAGGTTAAGCATTTTAATTAAAGTATAACATGTTTTAATTAAAATGAAATGAAAATACTTAGGTTAAAATGTGTATTATTATTATTAATAATATAACCTAAGTCATGTCTAAATTAATTAATTATAGGCATGTTTTAAATAATTAATTAATTATAACTTATAACATAAAATACTTAGGTTAAATTAATATCATGCTAAATTAATAATTAGAATAACCTAAGTCATGATTTAATTAATATCTCATGTTATTAATTAATTTATATCCTAAGTTCATGATATAAAAATTAACATGTAACATAGATCATAATTTAACCAACGAACCGTGAACCGGGCATGATATCGACACCGTACCCCGAACCAAATCGGGGTTCCCCTTGGTTCCTTGCTGCCGTGGGACCCACACCACCAAACCGGGACCATACGGTCTTGGTGGTGGTTTCTAGGCCAAGCCGTGACCCCCTTGGGGCACGGTCTAGGCGTCGGCTAAACCAAACACCCGTAAAACACCCTTTTGATTTTACTTCTTAACCAAATACATGTTTATTTTATGTTTTTAAAATAGGTTTTAAAAACATCATGTTCTTAATCAATTTTACCAAATCAAATCAAAAGAAGGAATTAAAAAGAAAGGTTAAAAAGATATACCGAATGTGTAGATGAATTAAGGATGAACAAACACTAATACTTGTACAATATCCAAGATCAAAATCAACAAGAACACCCCTCTTAGGTGTGTTATAGGTGGCGGCTACAAAAGGGAAAAGGAAGGAGAGGAGAAAACTTTTTAGGGTTTTATGTTTAATTTCTTGAAAAGTGAAAATGAATGCATTTTTCCCTTAACCCCTTGTTTAGTAAAAATGATGGGCTAGGCCCATTTCTCCTCCTTAATTTCGTGGTTCATGGGGCCCACATGGGGTAACCCAAATGTTTTTCGTGTCCCGATGTTTCGTGATCGTTCGTGGTTAAACGTGTTCGTGTTTAAAGTGTTTCTGTTAATTTTATCATGTAGTTTATCGTATTCTTAACGCTCGTAATTATATTATATGTATTTACGTAATTATTTTAGTTCGTGTTTTAAAATGGTGATCATGATTTAATTATGTTCACGTGAAATATCTATTAACTGTTTATCATGAGTTCGTACGTAATCGATACTTATCATGTCATACACGTATGTACTTACTTGATTAATAGCACATGAATGTGATCAATACTGAATAAGGTAAGTTTTAATCTAGGACGTACGATCTTAAGGGCACTATTCATGGTAAAAGCATGCGGGTTTTACACTTGTAGATTAGTATTCATTGTGGTATCTTTCAAAAATAATCCCTAACTTAACTGAGACATCAGTTGGTAGGATGAGTTCTGAGAATTGTATGACATAGTGACACATAATGTGTTACGGTACAATTTTGACTTGTTTGTGATTAATGAAAAAGACTACCTTTGATTGCTAAATCCTACATGTATCGATGTTATCTATCTTTTATTGCTTCATCCTAATGTTCGCATTAGTGATGCAACCATTGAACAAGTACTCATCTCGATTTGAGTTACGTTGTGAATTATTCTTCGTGAGTGCCATCGAGGTCATGAACCTCATAATTAATTGGCTAAGCTCATTTCCTATTATATCATAGTTAATTCTTGGTGAACAACTTTTCATCACTCTTTTGCAGATCATACATTGTTTTTATAAAGTTAAAACGGTATCCTTTAAGAAAATTTAATTTTCATCACAATAAGGATTATTCAAAGTGAGATTTAAAAGTGATTGATATCAAAATGAAGTTGTTTATGAAACACTTTGGAAACTTAACTGTTTTCATAACAAAGAAAATCTTTGTAAATTTATTCTTGATTCTTATTTAAGAATTAAGCATGAAAATGTTTTTATTATAAACATGATGATAAAATTTTGACGAACTGAGTATTGCATCGTTAATCTTGAAATTGTATATAGTTGCGCGCCTACATACAATTTGGAATGGACCATGCAAGACTGATTAGTAGTCACCATAAAATTGATTGATAAACACTACATTTTCGTTGAAGTTGTGAAAGATTAAATTTTATGAGATCTGCAAGAAGTGAAAAATAGGGACATAATGTTAGGAACACCTACATATGTGCCCGTACTATCTATTCTTCTGAGTTGAATTTACTCATCTGTGGAAATTGTCTTATTTGACAATTGACAATTCTTTCTTGTCCAATTCTCCCGTAGTGAGATTCTTAGGAAAACTATTTGATTACCGAGTGTTGATACCCGACTGGATGTATCGACGTTCTTATCATTTCTTTTGATTTGATTTCATTTGAATGACCTGGGTAACGATCCGAGGAGCTTTCGAATGCGTACTCAAATTATGAAAACATGGGATATATTCATATTCGTTAAATGTTTTCGTCTGTATCTGATTTGAAATTCTCTCGCGTAGATTATGCGTTGACCTTACTCTTTTAATGGTAGTTATGTATCCTTATATCCTTGAATATGTGAAGGATTATGAGTTATTATTAGACTTTTGAGAAGTTCACATCTTATCGACGGCAATGAAACTGGAAAGTTGATAGTGCCAGTAGAATGGATTGATTGATTATGACAGGACGACATTGTCTTAATTGATGGGAACTCGAGTAGAATTCCCCTAAATGATAAGATGTTGATTAACAAAAGTGATCTAAATAATTCTTGATGGATGACCATATCCTATATTTAGACTTAAAAGTATACCGTGAATGGTTGTGAACTAATTATAGATATTGTAATCTAGAAGAACCTAATATGAATTTATTAAAAAAAATGTTTATGTTATCTGAAACTTTAGGAGGTATTTATTGATGACTTACCTAGACTTTCGCCATTAAGGCAAGTAGAATTTGGTATTTGATTATATTCTCGGTGCTGCACCTGTGGCGTGTGCACTGTACGACAACACCATCTGAATTAAAGGAATTACCGTACAACTGAGAGAGTTGTCGGAGAAAGATTTTATTATACCAAGCCTGTCATCATGAAGAGATATGGTGTTATCATTCCTTATATTTATAGATTACTGTGACTGAGTAAATTGATAATCGAAAGCGATATCCATAACTCGAATTGAAAGAATTGTTCGATCATTTACAAGGTTCTAGCGTATGTTTTAACGACTTGATCCACGACATGGTTATCATCAATTTCGCGTCCGCGAAAAGGATTATGTATTCCAATCACTACATCCGGTACTTGTAATGAACATTATGAGTTTCACGTGGTGACGTTTGGATTGACTAATGCACATGTAGCATTCATAAATTTGGTGAATCACGTGTGTAGGCTGTAAATTGATAAATTCATGCTTGCGATCATTAAGGATCATTTGTTTGTTTATAAGAATAAGAAGGAGTTAATAATTATTTATAGATTGCCCTAAATTGGCCGAACAATTAAAACTTGTATCTTGAATACTTAACATAAGACTTAAGACTTAATCTTTTACATGATTTAACCGTGTGATTAATAGATAATGGAATATAAATTGATTCTTCAGAATTTAGAAGTCATTCAAGACTTTGAGTTATACTAAAAAGAAAATGGAAATATATTTTGACAAATGTTTTAACAAAAGTATTTTTGAGGGATTATTCCCTTATACACAAACCATTTAACTAAACTTCTGTTTAGGGGTAAATGTTTGTGTATACCTCAAGATAACTTAAGAAGGATTGAGGAAACCATTTAAACCATGACTTAAAAATTTGAAACGACAATTTTTGCTTTTCAAACTAAGAAAACTTTGACCAAAGTATAACCAAAGATTTTTTCAAACATTTACGAATCTTATTAATTAATCAACAAAAATCTTGTTTATTAAACTCAAATTTATTTTTGAACATTTTATATAATTGGTCGAACTAAGAAATTTGAAACTTTTACGTTTACGCTTCATAAAAATTAACTAATAATTATTTAATTAATTATAATAATTATCGACGCTTTAGACGACGGATTGAGTAAAACGGATAAAAATGATAGTAAAGACGAAACTAAAACATAGAAGATATGAAGAAAGAATTTTGAATAAATACGATTATGACATTTATTTCTTGAGGAAAGTGAACGTAATTTCTGACGCATAATATAGAAAGAATATCTGAGTGAATTATGAACATGATAATTATATCATCATGAGAAGTGAATATAGATACCGACGCATTATGTAGAAGAGATAAAGAACCAGTTAGGACATGTTCCTTAATAATGAAGGTGCAAAATAAATTGCAAAACGATATAAAAATAAACAATGTTTGTAAAAAGGATAATATAAATAGTGAAGGGTTTCACGGCTAATGTGAACCATTATAATTGAGAAACCAATAGCGTTAAATGTTTTAAAGGCCACTTGTGGTTGCCTAAATATGGAGATCGTGAGATATAGTTATGTTGGAATTTGTAAGTATATGTATTATATGTATGTCATTTTTGACTAAAAGTATCCTTGTCTGAGGAAGTTGTATAATGGCAATTATGAAGGCAGACATCGCCTCATACATTAGTAAACGTCTAGCTATTGCAAAGGTCATCATCTGAATTTGATTCAATTTGGGTCATCGTCGACAGACTGACCAAATCTGCTAATATCATTCTCGTTAATGATAAATGCAAAAGAGTTATGTAAACATAGCATGCCTGTATCGATCATCTATATCAAGATCCTCGCTTCGCATAGAATTTCTAGAGATTTGCTCAGAAATCATTGAGAACGAACCTTGATGAGAGTACTATGTACCACCCCAAATCGAAGGGACGAGGTAAAGTAACGATACAAGGTAATATAAGTGCTGTTTTGTGTTTGAATGATTGACCTTTGGTAATGAACCGTATAATCGTTTTCCTTTGGAAGGATTATCATTGATAATCATCGTGTTAGGATCGAGATCGAATCTTGTTAAGATTTAGAAATTAGAGCATCTGTAAGCAAGAGTTGAGATGAAGACACCCGACATACACTCATTGTGAGTTGGACATGTCTTCTAGGTTTAAGGTTTCCTATAATGGCAAACCTAACCTTACAAAATACGCGACCCGCGAGATCTGAAATGATTGTTGAAATTAGGATTTGATTATTAACTGCCGGTAGTGGGCAAGAGGTTATGTGAATATGAAATGTAGATCTTGAAGTGCCAAATGGGTAGCGAAGTTATGCCACAATTTTTAACCTTGGAAAAAAAATGATGAATTCATGATCTGACAAATCATGGGATATAAGTCCCCGTTGTATGGGACCATTGAGATGATATAAAAGATTGGTTTGAAAGGCATATAAGCTGGATCTACCCTAGGACTTCAAAGACTGCGTGAATTATGTTTCGTATATCGAACTTGATGGAATATCTATCAAGTGAGAATCTGATTATTCTTAGTAGAGCTTAGATCAGCGAAAAGTTGCATTCATCAAAAACCCGTGAACATCATGGATAGAGAAAGTAAGTCAACATTAAGCCTGATCTTATTCCCGTAGTTATGTTTGATGAAACTCGCGTATTGTAATGAATTGCACTTGTGAGAAAGGACCGAATGTGGAGGAAATACCCACATGGCTTTAACTCTATAAGAAGCGAGTAGTAAGGTAAGATGATCTTTGAGGACAAAGATCCTGTTTAGGGGTAAATGCTGTGACAATCCCTCAATTTATGGTCAATATTTTATTCTCAATAATTATTTGAAAATATTATTTTATGAACTCACTTATTTTTGGGAAGAAATTTGGATTTACGACTTTAAGTAGCATCGACTACGTCTAAACCGGAGGATTCTACGTTACGTGCTTACGTTTACATACACCGTCTTTGGTGACAGTCTGATATTTCAGAAAATAAATTTGTCCGTGAATATTATTTTGGAGTTTTAAATTTGTGTTAGTTCGTAAACTCACAAATTTACGAGAAGAGATTAGGACTTACGATTTTAATTTAACGTCCTTTACGACTAAACCGGAAACCCTAGGATTACGTATTTACGTTTTTGAACTCCGTTTTTGATGAGACAATTTTTATTGGATTCGTTTTGTGACGTTGATTCATAATTTATAAAAACGTTTTTCGTAAAACGACCCGAGGGCACGCAAATCGAGGAAACTAGAATCGAGAAATACCCGTAAACTAGTGAGATGGGACAAAATACATTGTCCCACCCCACTAGCTTAAATGGGACGGCACTAGCATGACACCACAACCTCATGTGGCATCATGTTAGCTACAAGTTTACATGTGTAAGCCATGCTTACTTTGTAAGCTAACTTACACCACAAAACTAACAACCTCAAAACCATTTCTCATTTACACACATGCAAAACCATTCCAAACTCTCCTCTCTCTCTCTAGTATTCCGTCCCATATCACCCCATAAACACCACTTTTGATCAAAAACAACCATGAAATCCTATGTTATACTTGCATATGTTGAAGCCCTTTTGAAACCCTATTGATTGGTGCAAGTTATAACATCCAAGGAGGAGTTTCCATGGAGTATTAGGGCTGATTTTCCACAAGGTGATCATGAAGATTGGTGGTCTTGAAGATGGTCTTGGCTATGCACAAGTTTCTCCATCAAAATCCATGTTTTGATCATAACCTACATCAACTTGGTGGTATAAAGATTGCCCTCCTCATTCTCTTGTTATTTTTACTATGTAATCATGTATTTTATTTCCTATTGTATATGTATATGATGATTATATGATGATAAAAATGTTATGTGGGGATTTGGTGTTGATAAACATGATTAAAAAGTTGAAAAACTATAAAGAACAAGGTTAAAATCTTGGTTAAAAGTGATGGCTGTATAAAACAGTAAAGAAACAGGTCATGGACTGATAAAATGATGAAGTAGAATCCATTTACAGTAAGCTATATGTCTTGTACACATGTGAGAGTTGGCCATGCAATGGAATCATTGTAATGAGTGAGATATGATCAAAACAAGTTTAAGGTACAAATCTGAGTTCACTGTTTTGGAAGATTTTTAGAAAATACTTAGAGGATGATTCAACAGTAGCTATAGAAGAGTTAAATGTAGCACATATCATGTAGTTTATGTGATAAAAATTTGAGCTTCTATCTCCATATAGAACTCAAGATATGGCAGTTTTGGTGAAGGTGAAAATAAAAATCATATTTTGGAAATTAAAGTATAATACTATTATATAAGCACTCAAAATTATATTGTATAAAATGTAAAGTTAAAACCCACTAACTTATGGATTTTATTTATATAAGTATGTAAAAGGTTAAATAAGTGGAAATTTTATAAAAATTGTAACTTGTTAAGTTTTATAAGTTATAAAACTATAAACATGATTTTTACGACTTTTTCGGCTAATACCGTAAAATTAACGTTTTTGTTAAATAAAACTTAGATGGTTGGACCCGTCTAATGTAAACTTTTATAAAACTCATATACTGATATATAAACATATATAACAAGTAAAAACCGATAAAACCCGAACTATAGGACATACGGACATTAACGGACTAAATTAACGTTATTAGACTAATAAAACAACAAAATGGACTAAAACACTTATAAACTTATTTATTGTACTTAACCATTTTAGGCCCAACTTGTAAAGTGTAGATACTGATAATATAAGTATAAAAAGGATTAATACAAGTTAAGAACTTATAATAGGCTTATTGGACCTAAAACACGTAAATAGGTAAAACGAGAAAACTAGTATAAAAGTTATCGACACATAACACAAAAATGAGTAAATGAGGATATGTAAACCCACTTGATCATAATATATATAAAATTATCATATGTATACATAATTGTTATTTTTATAAAGTCATTGGACAAACGTCTAAGACCGATTATTATTTGTCTAGGTTTCCGTGATTGAAGCACGTACCGTACGTCCGAATTGCCGATAACCCGCCTTCCCACATCAACGTGAGTTCATAGCCTCGCACTCTTTTAAATGTTTTTATAAATGTTTTATAAACCCGCGAGGGAGATAACATGTTAGTTTTATAAAATAGGACACCATTTGTCCCGATTGTTTGTTTATTGATTTTTGACCCGAATGATTGAATGACCCGATTGTATGACCCGATAAATGATTAATGGACCCGATAGATGAAATTAAATGGATTATTAAAGTTAGGTTATGTAACTAAAAGTCCCATTAGCATGAATTGTGAACTACCGGGAGTTGGTAGACGCTTATGCATTTAATAGTACTATTTGGGGACGATCACCCCAGTTCGCGCCTTGACGGTTGATCCCCGTCGTGCCACATTGATTGGTAAGCGAATTTATGTATGAGAAGATTTCCATAGCATGGCCTTTGTGACGACACGCTACTTTAGATGGGCAAAATTGGTATCGGGTTAGCTACCCGTTGTTGGTTTAGTAAGGTAACAATGTCATGCGGCTTATAATAATCCAAAACTAACGAAATACTATTAGACGCTTCGAATTACGATGTATTACCTGACTAGCAATACAGGGTCATACTATTGATATTATGTTCGTGTTTTGGTTTTCATAACCATATTCATATAACGGATTTTATTTGAATTTATACGACGTCATAAGACGTATTGTATGATGTTTTTACGACATTGGCTCGTATAATGATTTTTAAGGCAAATGCCTATATTATGATTTTCGATAAGGATTTGTATAAAAATGACTTTGGCTATTTTATGGCCTATTACAAAGATTTGTATAAAATGATTTTGGCTATTTTACGGCCTATTACAATGATTTGTACGAATTGATTTTTGGTACTAATTTTATACCAAAGTTATATTGATGGAATTTATTAAACTCTATGAATTCACTCGACGTTATCGCTGACCTTTTCTTTTAACATGTTTCATCTCAGGTACTTGAAGGTAATTCTCGGGAAGACGACAAGAATTCATGGCCCGCACTTAAACAATATTTTCCATTCAAATACTTTGTAAAACTTTGCATGAAATGTAATGACTTGGGACCTATGTAACATTGATATTTATGAATGGAAATGCTTTATTAATAAACGACACGATTTTTATGCGTTGTCTATGATGTGAGTAATGTGCTATCCCGTAACACCAACTAGTCTTCCGCTGTATTGAGTTGTATAAATTTGGGGGTGTTACAGGTTATGTGTGTGCAATATACCATATATCACACTTGGTACATCAGGGAATGCATGCACGTTTATATTTGGGATTAGCTACTTGATTATTAGTTTTAGGTATTCATGTATCATGTTTAGATAGTTGGGCTCGTGGGCTTTCCTTTGTTATCCTTGCTCTTTACTCCACATATATCATATACCATTTGTTATGTAGATTATCCTGATCAATTCGATTATCCTTTTGTTTTGTTACGATAGTTATATTATATTTGTTTACTGAGCGTTAGCTCAATCATGTTTTCTTTTCCTACAACAGGTATTAAGTGGGAATATGGAGGAGGATGTGTGTAGGAAGAGCTAGAGACTTATCTTAGAGAACCCTTATCTTTTGAATAATGTTTTTGAAGACCTTTATCTTTTGAATTTTTGAATTTAAACCCTTATGTTTTAGAATGTTACCCTTTTGGAAAGTTGTTTTGATTTTGGTTTGATACTTTAAATAAATTAAGACTTCCGCTTGCGTTTTATATGTTCTGATATGACCCCATAATATGATACATTGTCTTTTTGTCGGAATGGGTGTTACAATTATGGTATCAGAGACCTTTTCAACCTAGGATTTGACTTGTTAGGATTTGGTAGACATTAGGCTTCCTTTGTACTTTAATATTATCGTTTCCTTTTGTATTTTCGTGTTTTCTAATCTAAGCTCTATTTGTGTCTTTCTTGTGGCTCTTATTTCTCATATTGTGAACATGCGTGCCAATACGCTTGAATTTTCTGGTCTTGATTTTGATTAGGCAGTGTAGCGAGCCATCAATGCATTGCTACCTAAACTCACCACGTAGATAACTAATGAGATCTGTCAGGATACTGCTAGGGCATCAGTGAGCAAACCCTTACCATCCACACTTGGTTGGAAAGATTTGGAAAGCAGAATCCTTAAACTTTTAGCTCTGCTACTACTCTAATTGATGTTGATTATTGGATTGCTCACATTGAGAAGCTGTTCGAAGTATTGGGATGTGCCGATGAGTTCAAGGCTAGGGCGGCTAGGTACAAGTGTAAAGGTGATGCTACCACTTGGTGGAAGGCTTTTATGAAGGTTTATATAGTTCATAACAATTATACAAAACTCTAAACGAGATCAAAGCACATAGCGGAAGCAATTTAAAAAGATCATAATAATAACACAATTTATAATCAATCCAATTAGGGTTACATACCTTTACACTAAAGCAAATCCACAAGATAAAGAACGAATCACCAATTCGGGTTTATAACGAATACCACCAAGATATAGTCTAAAGTAAGACTATATTACGTTCTTGTACACACGTAATACAACGAGCTAACCGTGATTCTAGCACGTGGAAACCGAGCTTCTACGCTAGTGGAAAAAATCCACCCAACAACCCTAGAGAGAGGCTAGGACTAGATTATAAGCAAAATTGATAGAACAAGAAAACCAACCAAAACCCTTTGTGTTTCCCCTTGCTATCGACTAGAGAAAGAGAGATAGGAGAATGGTGTGTTGAATTATGAGGGTGAGGTTTGTTTATATAGACCTAAATCTTGTAGCCCAAAACAAATATAAGGAAAGTTTTTCCTTCCACTTTTCCCCTCTATAGCCGACGGCCCAAACACCCCTTTGGGTGTTCCGGAACCTTCCATACCTCTTTCTATTTATTCCACTTTCTATTTATTCCATAACGCTCGTTAATACTTAACTCCTAATTATTTAACGATCGTTAAAGTTATAGCTCGGTTTAATTTAATAGATATAATAAATATATTTATTAAATAAATTAACTCTTTAGGTATTATGTGCAATCCCGTAATCTCGAGTTCGATCCTATCACACGACTATTAAATATAAGTCCATAAACTTTCAGCTCCTACTTGGACATATTTCGAATACCGTGATTACATTGACTAGCGTCTAGTTACACTAGCAATGTCTCTAGTACAACTCGAGTAAGGTCTCTTGGATAAAACCTTTTAATAATTCATCATTATTATTATCCTTTTATTTCTAATACAACGTTAATAAGGATATGGATCTCAGTCATTCCTTTCATCAACTATTCTGTTTCTCGTTCATAGATTCAGCAAGATTACCAAAACAAATTCGGGTGTGGCCACACAAACATCTTACTAATCTCACGAGGGGCCCAACTGTATTAAAACTCCAAAACGAAATTGGAGGAAATAAATCCCATATCGACTACAAGCAAAACCAATGAATTTTGCAACACTTTTGAAAATAATCCTTATATCTACCAGTTACGTTTACCGTTAGATTATTCCACAAAAATGCACTATATTCAAAACAGTTTTCTGGTATCTCAGGTCTAAGGATAACTATTTATGATTTACTTGATGAAAAAGATCCACAAAGTAAAATCATATAGTTGGGATAAGTCTAATATTCAATTCATCGAATATCATCCAAAGTCGATCAATATACTTTCAAGTATACTCTATCGCAATTTTGATTTGTCTTAATTTAATAATATTCCTATATTATTAATTGACAACGGACATTTAGCATAACAATTTATTCATGGATTAAACATGTAAAATAGGATACAAAAGTAAGTAATAAGAATAAACGAAACCCAATTTTTATTTTATTAAATAATAATGTCTTAACATCCTTTATGCAAATACTAATCACAGATTTATTGCATGAAATCGCTAGCTAGTTGCAGCCCAATAGCCTTGGCATGCTTAACTACCTTTGGTCTAGGCAAAGCCTTAGTAAAAGGATCAACTAGTTATCATCTGTGTGAACTTTTATTAATTTGATTTCACGAGCTTCAACTTGTTCTCGGACGTAGTGATGTCTCCGCTTAAAGTGGCTGGCGCCTTTCATGACTCCAGAATCATTGGCGAATATTATTGTGGCAGAAGTGTCACAATATATATCAATGGGTTCTTTTATTGAAGGCATCACTCCAAGATCTCAAATAAACTTCCTAATCGAAACAGCTTCTATTAAAGCTTCTGAAGTAGCCATGTACTCAGATTGAGTAGCATGCATTGCAATCGTTGTCTGGTTCTTTCTCTTCCAGTCAACTACTCCTCCATTGATAACAAACACGTAACCCGTCTAAGACTTCGTATCGTCTTTGTCACATTGCCAGGACGCATCACAGAAACCTGTCACATTCAGTTCTGTGTCTGGTTTCCCTCCAAATACCAAACACATATCTTTCGTAATCCTCAAATACTTTGGAATATGTTTAACGGCAGTCCAGTGGAGATTCCCTGGATTCTGTTGGTATCTACTGACCATGTTATGAGCAAACGCCACATCAGGCCTTGTGCATCTAACAACATAAATAATAGATCATACAGCCAAAGTGTAAGGCACCTTCTGCATGTATGCCTCTTCTTCAGGAGTTGATGCATCCATCTCATGAGTCAGATTATGCTTAACTTTCATAGGTTGAAAACCTTTCTTGGAATTATGCATATTATACTTCTTCAATATCTTATCTATATAAGCATATTGACTTAGACCAATTAACCGTCTTTTTCTATCTAGATAGATCTTAATTCCCAGAATGTATGCAGCTTCTCCTAAATCCTTCATAGAAAAACATTTACCAAGATAATCCTTAACAGCTTTAAGTCTTGGAATGTTACTTCCCATGATTAATATGTCATCAACATATAGGACTAGAAATACTATATCACTCCCACTAGCTTTAGGATATACACATGGATCATCACGATTTTAAATAAATCCAAACTTTTTGATTTCTTCATCAAATCGTTTATTCCATTGACGTGATGCTTGCTTTAAACCATAAATAGATCTTTGAAGTTTGCACAGGTATTTAGGATTTTTAGGATCAACATACCCTTCTGGTTATTGCATATAGATGTCTTCACCTAAGAGACCGTTCAAGAAGGAAGTTTCAACATCCATTTGTCATATCTCATAGTCATAGTATGATGTTATAGCTATGAGAATCCTAATAGCTCTTAAGCCTGCTATAGGAGAAAAAGTCTCCTCGTAATCTACGCCAAAAGTTTGAGTAAAACCTTTAGCTACTAAACCAGTTTTATAGGATTGTATTTTTCCGTCCATGTCGGTTTTCATCTTGTATATCCACTTATGTCTCACTACTTTAGCATTTGGTGGGGGATCTACAAGAATCCAAACATCATTAACTTTCATGGATTTCATTTCTTCATCCATAGCAACCATCCACTTATCCTTCTCAAGATCAAGCATGGCATATTTATAATTAGCAGGTTCACCAAGATCCCCTACTTCATCATCATCCTCTATATTAAGACATATATTACTATTTGCGTTTTTAATCCTTTTGGATCTACGCAGAGGAACTAAATCCGGTGGAACAACCAGACTTTCTGGTTCTACAGGAATTATTTTGCTAGTGTTTTCAGAAGGTAATGTATCTATATGACTCTCTTCAAGATCATAATTTCTCCAACTGAATTCTTGATTTACAATATCACTTTCAAGGAAGTCTCCATACCTAGCAACAATCACTTTGTTCTCAGGTGGATAATAAAAGTAGTAACCCATAGTTTCCTTAGGGTATCCTACAAAGATACATTTCACAGATCGTTGTTGGAGTTTGTCACCTGAGTCTCGTTTCACATACGCCTCGCAACCCCATACCTTTAAATAAGACAAATATGGCTTCTTGCTATGCCATAGTTCATATGGTGTCTTATTCACCTTCTTCGTGGGAACCATATTTAAAATACGAACAACACATTCTAAAGCATAATCCCAAAAGGATAATGGTAAAGTTGTAAGATTAAACATAGATCGCACCATATATAATAATGTACGATTTCTCCTTTCGGATACACCATTTTGTTATGGAGTATAGGGAGAAGTAAGATGCTGAACAATTCCATTCTCACTTAGATAATTTATAAACTCTTGACTTAAATATTCACCACCTCTATCAGAACGAAGAGCTTTAATCTTCTTTCCTAGTTGCAATTGTGCTACTGCTTCAAACACTTTGAATGTTTCAAATACCTCATGTTTATACTTAAGTAAATAAACATAAGCATAACGGCTATAATTATGTGTAAATGTTAAGAAGTAGCTAGCACCTTTCCTTGACAAATTTCTAAGTGGTCCACACACATCAGTATGTATTAAACCAAGTAGATCAGTAGCCCTTTCAATATTGCTATTAAAAGGTTTCTTGGACATCTTTCCAGAGATACAACACTCACATTTATCAAATGATTCATAATTGATATTTACTAAAAAACCTTCACGTTGAGGCTTTTGTATACGAGTCTTCCCAATATGGGCAAGTTTACAATGCCAAAGATAAGAAGAGTTCTTGTCAAACTTTCTCTTCTTATTCATGCTAAAAACAGAATTATTATTATACTTGGATTCATTATCATGCATGTCTATTTCAAACACACCATTCATATAAATTGCATTAAAATAGAAAATACCATCCTTCCAAACAAGAAATTCTATTATTATCAATAGTGTGAACGAGTCCATTATTCAACAAACAAGAAAAGGAAATAACACCCCTAACATTTGTAGGTGCATAATGACAATCATTTAAAATCAATACTAAACCCGAAAGTAAAACTAAATTAAATGTTCTTATAGCTTCAATCGCTGCTTGGCGCCATTTCCCACTTGCAGAAATTGTTCCGCATAGGATAGATTCCTTTCTAGATTAAATCCATGCAGCGTATTACAAATGTTAATACCGCATCCCGTATCATATACCCAGGAATTTAATTTGTATGTCAAATTGAATAATTCAATCATAAATAAAGTACCTGAAGCTGCAACGCTATGCTCAGACTTCTTCTTTATTTCTCGTAACTCTTCGAGGTAAAGAGGGGAATTCCTCTTCCGGTGACGACTTTCCTTACAATGGTGACAAGTCTCATCTATAGAAACTAGAAGGGGGGGGGGGGGGGGGGTTGAATAGTTTCTCTTCGATTGGTGACCAAATTAAAATTTCTTTCAATTTGGTTTGTATCAAAACTATCTTTTACTTAAAGCTAAGTTGCATAATGATTAGGTTTAATTGAAATGCACTAGCAAGAATAATAAGCAAGTATAATGATAATGAAATAAGTAAAGAGCAAGGAAGGAGACAACCTAGTGGGAAGACACCAAGATTTATAGTGGTTCGACAACGAGGCTCTATCCTCGTTTCTACTCCACTCCTCGAGTACACCTACTCGAGATTTCCACTATATCCACAAGCTCCCTTCTCGGTGGAGAAAACCTTACATCGTTGCTTACATTATTTTCCGACACTAAGCTAAATGTCGAGACCTAATCTTTAGCTAGGACCAATCTACACGACGTTGCCTACTTCACAATTTAATGACACAAGGCTAGATGTCGAGTTCTAATCTTAAGGTAGAACCAATCTTCACGACGTTGCCTACTTCACCATTTTACGACACAAGGCTAGATGTCGAGTTCTAATCGAAAGCTAGAACCAATCTTCACGACTCTTCACTTTGAAGCTAAGTGAGAACTTCACACAACACAACTACTAATCACTTTAAAGTTTAGTGAGAACTCACAAGACACAACCACATCACTTTATAGTTTAGTGAGAACTCCTAATCAAATCTATTACAACTCAACTAGACTTATCCAAGTACACACATGTAGCTTGGATTTACACAACACAAATCCAAGCAAACACATATGCAATGGATGTACACAACAAATCCAAGTATTCACAAATAACTTGGATGAACACAACTAGTCCAAGTATTCATAAATACATTGGATTGACCTAAAACACAAAGGTATCATGATGAATATGACTAGCTCATAAATTCATCTTTATCACTACACTAGTGAGTGAGTGATCTTCTCATTGGACATGGTAAAGGAGGGGATCAAGAGGATAATCATATGTAAACATCCTTAACAAATTAAGTGATCATTTACTAATGATTATGCTATAGAAAATAGAAAAAAGGGCTGAGAAAAACGTCCAAGAGGCTTGTTGGAAAATGAGATTTGACCCACTATTTAAAGGAGACAAAGTTACAACGGATCTATAACGGCTACTGTGCGCGGTACCTTATCTCACCCCACGGTACCATATCGCTAAGGTACCGCGTAGGTACTTAAGGTACCGCCACTAGACTCCGCTCCGTTTTTTGTCTTTTAGTGGGGTGGGAATATCTGAGGTATTTAAACCCTTCAAAGGATATTCTAACAGCATTTGGAATATGCCATTTTCAAATTTTCATTTTCCATTTTAATAAAACATTTTCTAAAAAAGAAAGTTTATTAAAAAGACTTTTGTCTTATTAGCAAAAGTGAGTTTTAAGGATAATCATTTTGATGATCACTAAGTATGATTAAGAAAGGTTAGTGATATGATTATTACCTTGATGATAGTGTTAGTTAAATAATTCATTTTGTGTTTCTACACTAAATGTGTTGTATGGTTTGTTGTGATCAAAACTAAGAAAGATTAGTTAACACTAATAATGTTTTTAGGCATTACTTGCATTAACAATCTCCCCCTTTTTGATTACGACAAACGATAAACTCATTTACGTATAAACACAAACTATGGAATTATTAACTAGTTTATCACTATCATTTCTCCCCCTTTATCGTAGCAAAAAGGTTAGCATAAGTCTTTGAAGTGCATCGAACTTTGCTAGTAGCTCCCCCTTGGTGGTTGCTCCCCCTTGCTCGGGGCACCAAGTTTGTGAGCTAAGGTGACATGCTACACAAAGGTTAGTAGAAAGGAAAGAAACACCAATGTATATATGATCACTACCTACTAAGTAACTTGAGAGGGAGAAAGAGAAGAAATCTCAAATAAGAAGCAAGTATTTTGCTAAGTATGTCCAAAGAGGTAATTGACAAAATCAAACTTCAATAAAATGAAGATGATAAGCTTGGCAATGGGTTAAAGCTTTAGAATTGATGGAATCACCCATAAGTAATTGTAAAAATTTAACCAAGATCAACTCAAAAATAGAACTAATTAGATAGCACACAAATAACAAAAAAAAATAACACAACAAAGAAGATAGTCATACACATAGTATGAGTATCTAAAAGCAATAAATATGGAAAATAAACCACTAAGCATAAGCTAGTCTAATAGTGATATTTTCCAAGATTGCTAAAAATAAAATAAAACTAAAAAGACGACGATGCATCATTCGAAGTTTTGTCCACCGGAACGAAAACTTGAATAGGAGGTCGAGTGAGGAGGAATTCAAGAAAATTTAACTTCTCATACACATGAGCAAGTTCATTTTGTTGAAATCGGCAACAATCACACGAGGATCCATGATGCAACACAAAATCGTTTGATGGGGGTATGGCATCAAACTTAGGGTTTGGTGGTGGTGGGGTAAAGGGTTTGGGAGTGTTTTCACAATGCCTTGTGAGGTTTGGGAAGGTGGAAAGGTCATTGAGTTGGGGGGTATTGAAGGATTGTGGTGGTGGTGGAACATTTTCTTTTGCTCCGGTGATGGGGTTTATGGTATAAGTCTCATTCCAATACTTGATTGGAGAGAAGATAGGGTTTTTGGGTGGTTTGGACGAAGATGGTTCATTCTTCTTAACCCAAACGGGTTGAACCAAGATTTTCGGTTTCTTTGAAAGCTTGGATGAGGAAGCTTTGGGAGAGTGGGGTTGTGACAAAGAGATGTCAAGGTTAGGAATGTAGGAGTTAGGCATTGTGATAGTGTGAGAATGATATCTCAAGGTTATGTGAGAATGAATTCTCAAGGTTGGGAAGGTGTGAGAATGAAATCTCAAGGTTGGGGTATAAGTAAAATGTACTCAAGGTAAGAATTTGAATACAAAATGTGTATTGTTAAGGAATGTTTAGTCAATTTGAGTAAACAAGGAATCTTGACTGGGAATAGGGTTTAAAGGTTTTGACCAAAAATTTGTCAAAAGTCACTTTCTGGCCGCGGTACCTTATATGGGCCGGCGGTTCCATATCACTAAGGAACCGCGGGTCCTTAAGGAACCGCGTCCAGTGGACTTTAAACAATGTTTTTCCTGGGTTTTGGGAAAAACTAAGACTTTTTCAAAAAGTTGCAAATCTTGGAATTTTACCTCTATTAGAACAAAAATATGCTAGGGTTGCATAAAGCAACACATTCACAAAGAATGTCTTGACAAAGGATGACAAAATAATTTAGATATCATTTTGAACCAATTTTAGTCAAGTTTAGGGGTTGTGATAGATTTAGGTTCAATTTTAATTTCAAATTAAAGTTGATTAGTGTGCACAAAAGGATAGAATCACACAAAGCTAAATCCATATGTCAACAACACGAAACATTCATTAGTGAAACAAGTACAAAGATAAATAAAACTAACTAATACATAGCTAGCTTATCATTAAATCTAGATAGGTGGTTTTCTTTGGCTTGTTGTTGAAAATCTTTATTAAAAGAACTCCATCATTCATCTCCTAGGAGGAGGCATGGAGAACAAAGCAAGCAAGAAATCTTGCAAACCCCTATGTAGTCCATACATATCCATCCTTAGGTTTTGGATGAGGAAGTGGTTGTAGAGACAACATGGACATCTAGGACCATGAGTTTGTTGAAACCCAAAGTAAGGATCACCCAAGAGGAGGGAAAGAGGGACACCCAAAATTGGGATGTTTGAGTTGGGTGGAGGTGGAGGAGGCAAGTTCTCCAAGGGTGATATGGGTGAAAGTGGAGGCATTTTCCCCAAAGGGGAAATGGGTGAATGTGGAGGTAAATCCTCCAAGGTTGGTGAAATGGGTGAGTTGTGAGGGGTAAATGGTGAAGTCACCAAAATGTCATCAAAGTCATTCCCAAAAGGAATGCTTTGGATTGGTTGAGGTTGTGTGGTCACTTCCAAGGGTGCACTTGGAGTGAAGGGTGAAGAAAGCTCATTCATTCTAGAATTGAATGAAGAGGAGGTAGAACCAATGGAGTGGTTAGTACCATGGGTGGAGGAGGTCTTGTGTAACACACAGTAATTTTTAGACTTTCTAAAGTTACAGTTTTGCCCCCTAGACTTTTTATTTAGTCAACTATGTGCTAAATTGCTATTTATCTGGGAAGGGTTCCCTTATTTTGTGAAATAACGTATGCTGACGTGTATTTTGCTTAGACTGTGCTCAGTCTGCTTTGCTATGAACACTGCGAGTGTGTCACTATTGGTTGCGTAATGCTTTACGATCAATTTTTATACGTTTCTGGAATTTAATTCCAATACGTGTGTATAATCTGTGTAGGATTTATCTGTGTCGCACTGTGCGAGTTATCTGCAATTTAACTGCTGTCTACGTATCTGTGCAAACTAATACTGTGCGAATAATTATTTTCATAATTATTGTTATGACGAATTTTATTAAATATTTTAGCGAGTCGTTATTTATCGTTTTACTTACCGTAATATAGTTAGCATCCGTGTAATTATTCGACGCAATGTCTAAACCAAAATATCCCAAATCTTACCCAATACTCACACTTTCTAAATAAATCACCTTCTAATATGACATCCACTCACCCATCTTTTACACACTAATTCACCCTACTACTAAATAAGGATAAAACTTTACCACTATCACCAAACTTAACCACCTTTGGTTTTAACCGAACCTAAGACAAGAAAATTATACTCTACACAATTTGCATGTTGTACTCCTTCACATGGGCTTCTTGTTTCATTGTCAAATTAGGCTAAACCAACATTTACCAACATCATATGATTATTTGTAATTTCCCAAAATGGATTTCAAGACTTAACAAACCCCCATTTTCTCTATACTTGTAAAATCCATTTTCCTTTCATGTTCCAGTGAGACCTCATTCATGAACATTTGAAATTCAAATGACACCCACATGGGATCCCTACTGTTTTGGTATAGTACTCGTCATTTCCTTTCCTCCCATTGAACCGATCAATTTGGTCCCCCCACAGTTGGACAATATCCTGCTTTTGATGCAACCGAAAACACACACACTTGAAATACATCTACTGTAATCCATCACCTTCATCCTTCATTTCTCCATCTTACAAACTCTATTTTCATACAAATAACTATCACCCTTTCTAAAACTTGTTCATCCAATAACTAAACTCATCAATATCTCAACACAAACATCCTGAAGACGATTTTTAAGCTGTGCTTGTTCGAGCGTTCATTTCACGACGTGGGTTTCTTGTTCGAGTGTTCGAGATTGAAGCTGCTAACTGCTGTTGCCGACGCATTTGTACGAGGTTGTAGCTGAGGTGATATCGTTGCTGTGTTCGAAGGGTTCGAGCTGCGGTTATACGTGTGGTGTACGGGATTGTTCTTATTTTTGACGTGGGTTTTGTTCGTTCGAGTGTCGGGATCGAAAAGCTTTAGGATACGAGTTGCTGTACTTGTCGTTAAGGTTATATCGCGTACTCCTTGCTTCGTCTTACATGGTTTAGTCATACATTTGCACGTCGTCACCTTTACCATTATTTTCAGAAATAAAAACTGTAACTCGTTGTCCTACATACTTAAAGGTTTCATAAAACCAAGTTATATGCGTTGGAAATGAGTTTTTGTTGTAGCTTTTGTGCCTGTTTCAAAAATCACGTTGGTGTATTTTGGTGTGTGTCGATCTTAATGGGTACGTTAAAACTGAGTTTTGTGCGAGCGTAAAATGAGCATGTTTGCGAGAGCATTGTCGTGAGTTTCTAAAAATGGAGTTTTGTTACTACTGTTCTCTCGAGAGACTCTTGTGTGTTTTGTTGTGAGTTGCTTAGAGTTTGTCGAGAGTATGTTGTGGAGCTTTGTGAGATGACATTGGTGAGAGATTTGTGAGAGCTTAGTACCGTCGAGTCGAAACCTGTTCTTTTACAAGTAATGTGAGCGTGAGTCGTCGAGTCAAGAACTTGTTCTTACAAAGTGGTTTCTCAACGTTGGTTTTAGCTATTGATATTGTTGTCGAGAGTGAGACCTAGAGAGCAAAATGGTTTTCAAACTTGGTTTCCTGTTGTTGCTTTGTGAGTCGAGAGTATCTTGCGAGAGTTTGATGTTGTGAACTAACGTGAGCAGTAGAACGACGAAAGAAACAAAATGTTTGGGAGGGAAACATGTTACAAAATAACGTTGTCCCTGCTGTTTTGTATAGACGAGAGAGAGATGGGAGTAATATACTGTATGTAATATCGAGGAGAGAGAGTGTGAGTATGGAAATGTGTTCTACTTTCTTAAAGCTGACAAACCTAGCCTCACCTTTCTCCAAAATCGGTTTTGCAAAGAGATTTCACGTGGGGTTGCCTCATTTTCTATACTGACAAGTTGTACAAAGATTTTTTTTATATATATATTGCAAAAGAGTTATGAGTTTTGTTATTAGTAGTTTGTAAATGTGATTTTGGGAAATGTTTTGGTCGAGTTATTTTAAGTCGGTGAGTAAGGTGTCGGGTTTTGAAAATGATTAGTCGAGGTTTAATTAACGTGTATTGAGTGTCGTTTAAAATGGCTATATTAAACTTTATGCCGAAAGGTTGTTAGTTTTCTTTTAGAAAACTATAAGATACTTTAACTAAAGTTAAAATGGTAAATATAAATGTGACGCCGAAAGGCTGTCAAATTTTATCGACTCAAGACGACGTCTTCTCTACTTGTAAGTTTGGTCAAATATTACATCGATAAATATTTTGAGCATATTATATTATAAATTAAAAGGTGGTAAAGGCTGACATGTGCGTGTGACGTTTGTATTTTTGCATTCTTTAATCGTGACCTAACTTGACGTTATATATCTAGGTTGCGACTTGTGTTTGCCGCATCTTTGATTTTCATATTCTTGCTGTGAAATATTTGCATACTGAGGTGAGTCATATCCCTTATTAAACTGTCTTTTATGTTTAATCATTTGGGTGAGATAAATGCTTTGTTGCCTGCCTGATGGACGCAAAATCTGTTTATATTGTTGCCTTCCTAAAAGTTATGTTGATATGCCTAAGTAGCGATAGCCCACTAGTCCCCTGTTATCATGAACCGTTAGTTACTCTGGTTGAGTAGGCGCTTATGTTATGGATAGATCTATTGGGGTTTGACAACCCCCGTCCGGGTGTTCAAATACATCGCCATGCCAAACGGACGTATATCATATGGTTGTTGCTAGGTGGCCATGGGTTAGGCACCTACTTGGGGCAACCTTATATATTACGCGTGCATCAGTTGTACGTGCTTGTCATCAGCCTCGGTGTCATGAGCTTAGTGATATCATAACTATAATTATCACATCTGATTCCCATATGCATGACATTATATCTCCCATAATGGTCTCATATGCTTTAAACAGTTTGTTTGCGGTCCAATATCGAACTTTATGTTTTAACTTAAACCTATGAACTCACCAGCCTTTGTGTTGACACTTTTAAGCGTTTATCTCAGGTGTTGAACTACTTGCTTGTTGCTTGCTTTGGAGTCTCATGCATACTGTACTTGGATTGAAGACTTGCTCATGCTTAATAAACTTTTTACCTCATTGTCGCTATTTAAACTCGGATTTCCGCTGCACTTGCTTAAACTTATTTATAATTTGAACTTTGTATTTCTAAATCTAATGCAACGAGGTAAATTATTTTAAAACGTCTCATTTAGAGTCGTTCTCTTGCAGCTTGGACTTTGTTATTATGACGTAACATCCCCCGAGCTTTACCGCTTCCGTTGACCAATTTTTGGGGTGTTACATCTTACATGGTGCAAGAGGTGGGGAAGGTGATGAAGAAATGAGGATAGGAGCATTCTCATTCTTAGGTGTGTGGAAAGGTGAAGAGTTAGGCTTAGCTACCTTAACCCTTATTTTGAGTGTTTTTCTTGGGGTGGAGGTCTTGGAAGTGTTTGAGGTTTTGGTACACACCATGGTTGATTAGGGTGGTTTAAGGTTTAGGGAAATATGTTTGATGTGTGGAGAACATGGCAAACAAGGTGGGTTTAAATGGTTGAGGGGATGATCCAAACTAGTAATGGGTTAAAATCATTTTAGGTGAATAATGAATTTAGATACCCTAGTTTAGGAAATGTGCAGTTTATTACTGAAAATCATGCAAGGTTTACACAAAATTAAGAAAACAGTGTAAAGCAAAGATGCTGTCGTGCACAGTGGCCGGCGGTTCCTTATCTAGGACCGGCGGTACCTTATCGATAAGGAACCGTGGGTCGATATGGAACCGCGACCAGAAGGTTTTCAAAAATTTCCCATCCCATTTTTTTGATAAACCCAGATTTTTCCAAAAGGTTTCACAAGCCAAAGTTAACTACAGATCATAATCTAATAAGCTAACTATCAAAAGGCATGCACAGAGCAATGTAAAACACAATCATGAAGGCATATTAACATTAAGGATCAAAGAAAATAATAATCCAAGCATAAGTTAATACATAACCAAATGAAGAGAAGAGAGTCATGAAAACATCCTAGATGAGTGTTGCAAGTCACTATGAGCATAACATCTAATTCCTTGATTCACTTCTGAGGCGTTCTCGAAGAAGATGATTGAGATAAAATTGATAGTCGGAATCAACTTCATGGGAGGACAAGATGGAGATTGAAGAGGACATGAAGTTAATGAAGTTTGAGGGAGGGTTACTAGAAGACTCTTCTTGAGAAGTATTTTCGACTTGACACGAGTTCACATTGATCTCGGGTGAAATGTTCCCTTGAATGGGAGACATGACACGATCAACGGAGTGATAGGGTGAAGATAGAAGAGACGGAAAGTCAATAAGGACTCTTCTAAGAAGACGAGAAAGAAGCATTCCATAGGGAAGACTTGACTTAGGCTCAAGAATAACAAACCTAATTCTTTTAGCTATGAAAAATGCGAGATTGTAAGGAGTTGTGGTGGCAACACAATACAACATGTGTGCAAGACAAGCGGGTACTAAATCCCGATTCCCATCAAGACACATTGCATTTTCCCTAATAATTTCACCCCAAGGAGACATGAAATCATTAATATCACTAGATAGTAATTCCCAAGGAGAGAGAGTTCGAGCAACTCCTTGAAATTTACCATGAATAGGATGCTCACGAGGTTTGGAAATGGTATGAATGATGTCCGAAGGAGTTGGAAGCACGGTCACAAAATGAGCATCAATAGGGGCCGATTCTAAAGAGTCTAAACTCCAAGCATCGGTGAATCGACATTGACCATTAGATGGCACTCCAAGAATATCACCGAATTCTTCAAGAGTGTAAATAATGATTTTCCCCATAATGGAAAATCGTATAGACAAACCATTATTGATGCTTATCAATGTGAATGAGCTAAAGAACTCCATAAGAAACGAAGGAAATATTGGCTCATCAATATCAAGAAGACGATCAAACCCAATAGATTTAAACATGAAGCGAATAAACTCATTTGCAAAATTGGAACAAACAATGCGTCCTTCATGGAAACAACAATGTTCGAGAGACTTAGACGAGTTTTTGTGAGAGTGAATCAAAAGAGGGTGAGAGGGCATGTATGCTCGTGTTCGTTCGTGATCTTTTTGATATCTTGAAGACATGACAAGTACCTAAACACGAAAATATCTATCCAATCACTCATATGAAAAATTAAAATCAACAAACAAAGAATATGAGAATGTGTTATATCAATTTCTTGACAAACAAAGGATTGAATCCATATCATTCTCATGTTCATAAAGTAGCTATTCCATTATTTACCAAGAACATATGAACTATGTTGGATCAACAATGAACTTAGAACATTGGTTTTTCAAAACAAGGTTTTTAGGTAAGCATTAACAATGTCATTACCTACTTGTTCATGGGTTCATCTCAAATCCATCATTCAACCAAAATCATTTGGCCTAAATTCGGATTTGTTCTACAAGTGGGTTTTAGTGAAATCTTAATGAATATCAACCTAAGGAATCATAGTAAGATTACCATGTCAACCCACATTCCTATTAAGGTTTTAATTCAATTTCAATTTTAAAAATCCCCAATTATGAAAGGATGAACCCTAGAACAAAATAGATGAAATTGAAAGAAAATACTTACAATTAATTGATGTTAGATGAAGGATGAGTGAAACCCACAACTTGGAATCAATTAATTTGAGTGATTGAAGGTTTTGGAAGCTTCAACAATGGTGGAAAAGGTAAAACCCGTCGTCTGTGTGTTTTTGGGAGAGAGAGAGTTTGGTTTGAAAAAGAATAAAAAACACAAACTGGCGCTCTGACAAAAGTTACTGCCCGCGGTACCTTATCGATAAGGAACCGCGGGTTTGAGCCGCGGAGATAAGGAACCGCCTACAGAGGCAGGTTTCTATCTCTGAAAAACGCTAAATTTTGAAAATCCAATTTTTCTAAAATACTTAAAATTAAATCATGAGCCTTTTAGAATATCATTGGATCATCATAACACTAAGCAATATGCCTTAACGAAGGATTACGAGTTAAATCAAGATCGAAAAGAACCGAAACGGACAAACGACTACTCGTAGCAAAACGACTAAGTGGAGAGAAATCAAGGGAAGTGAATCAAGACTAGGATCAATGCTCAAGGGATTAATGACAATCTTCAAGTAGTTGAAACGAAGAGCTTGTGTCATATATAGTGGTTTAAGACGTGCCTTTCTGGCGAAACGATAAACGGCTTTGGTAATGAATGAGCACAAAGCAATTATTCAAGTCTAAACTAAGATCACTTTCAATAATAGTCTTAGTCTAAACTAAAATATGAGCAAAGTATTAATTCACTTTCTCTCCCACAAAGGGCCTACTAACCGTATGGGTGCAAACCATGGAAATCATGCTTGATACTTTAAGCTTTTACTAACTCACTCTACATCACCATAGTGAGTCAAGTATCCAAGCAATGAAGGTTTGAGAGGATAAAGGAAAAGAAGCACAAACCACAAATAAATGTCAAGGCAAGGATGCCGAGAACAAGCACATAGTCAAGTAATGATCAAAAGAATGATCAAAGGGCGTGTGGGAGAACGAAAGCGTACCTTGGCCACAAAGAGCAATCCATGAAGGAATAAGTGCTATGCCCAATCAATGACTATGATGAGTACTAAGTCTTCAAGGACTAGTATCATTCCCAATCATCTTGGTATCATCATTCAAAGATGTTAAAGATCAATGAAGATGATTCTTCTACAAGTGCAAGTAACTCAATCCACAACTAATTAAGTGATTGATCTTCATGAGTACCTACACAAAGCAAGATACAAACTAGTAGATACATTTCAAGAGTATATCTAAAATGCATAAAGGCTACTAATCTTAAGTGGGATGCAATGTTATCAATTACAAGACCTATTTTTCAAGGAAAACATAGTTTTGACCAAAGAGAAACTTTAGTACAACTAGACCTTCTAATTTGAGGAGACAATGGATCGATCCAAGTTTTAAAGTACAATATACTTCAAAGATCTTGAGTGACCATCGCTCTGATACCAATTATAGAAACTAGAAGGGGGGGGGGGGTTGAATAGTTTCTCTTCGATTGGTGACCAAATTAAAATTTCTTTCAATTTGGTTTGTATCAAAACTATCTTTTACTTAAAGCTAAGTTGCATAATGATTAGGTTCAATTGAAATGCACTAGCAAGAATAATAAGCAAGTATAATGATAATGAAATAAGTAAAGAGCAAGGAAGGAGACAACCTAGTGGGAAGACACCAAGATTTATAGTGGTTCGACAACGAGGATCTATCCTCGTTTCTACTCCACTCCTCGAGTACACCTACTCGAGATTTCCACTATATCCACAAGCTCCCTTCTCGGCGGAGAAAACCTTACATCGTTGCTTACATTATTTTCCGACACTAAGCTAAATGTCGAGACCTAATCTTTAGCTAGGACCAATCTACACGACGTTGCCTACTTCACAATTTAACGACACAAGGCTAGATGTCGAGTTCTAATCTTAAGGTAGAACCAATCTTCACGACGTTGCCTACTTCACCATTTTACGACTCAAGGCTAGATGTCGAGTTCTAATCGAAAGCTAGAACCAATCTTCACGACTCTTCACTTTGAAGCTAAGTGAGAACTTCACACAATACAACTACTAATCACTTTAAAGTTTAGTGAGAACTCACAAGACACAACCACATCACTTTATAGTTTAGTGAGAACTCCTAATCAAATCTATTACAACTCAACTAGACTTATCCAAGTACACACATGTAGCTTGGATTTACACAACACAAATCCAAGCAAACACATATGCAATGGATGTACACAACAAATCCAAGTATTCACAAATAACTTGGATGAACACAACTAGTCCAAGTATTCATAAATACATTGGATTGACCTAAAACACAAAGGTATCATGATGAATATGACTAGCTCATAAATTCATCTTTATCACTACACTAGTGAGTGAGTGATCTTCTCATTGGACATGGTAAAGGAGGGGATCAAGAGGATAATCATATGTAAACATCCTTAACAAATTAAGTGATCATTTACTAATGATTATGCTATAGAAAATAGAAAAAGGGCTGAGAAAAACGTCCAAGAGGCTTACTGGAAAATGAGATTTGACCCACTATTTAAAGGAGACAAAGTTACAACGGATCTATAACGGCTACTGTGCGCGGTACCTTATCTCACCCCGCGGTACCATATCGCTAAGGTACCGCGTAGGTACTTAAGGTACCGCCACTAGACTCCGCTCCGTTTTTTGTCTTTTAGTGGGGTGGGAATATCTGAGGTATTTAAACCCTTCAAAGGATATTCTAACAGCATTTGGGATATGCCATTTTCAAATTTTCATTTTCCATTTTAATAAAACATTTTCTAAAAAAGAAAGTTTATTAAAAAGACTTTTGTCTTATTAGCAAAAGTAAGTTTTAAGGATAATCATTTTGATGATCACTAAGTATGATTAAGAAAGGTTAGTGATATGATTATTACCTTGATGATAGTGTTAGTTAAATAATTCATTTTGTGTTTCTACACTAAATGTGTTGTATGGTTTGTTGTGATCAAAACTAAGAAAGATTAGTTAACACTAATAATGTTTTTAGGCATTACTTGCATTAACATCATCCTTCTGAGATTGATTCTTCTTGACAAAGTTCTGCTTAGGTTTCGAATAAGTCCCAACTTGCTTGCCCTTATCACCATTGCCTTTGCCTTTCTTCTTGTTCGCTTGTGATTTTGGCTTACTCACTCTACCCTTTTGTATGGTCATTACAAGAGGAGTAGAAGTAGATGCATTGTCCTTTAACACCTTTTCGTAGTCAATGAGCATTGCATGCAAATCATTAACTGTCTTCCTCGTGCAATGCATGTTATAGTTTCAAACAAAATTATTGAAGTCCTTGTTAAAGGACCTATTGATCAAGTTGATAGCCATATTGTTATCATAGGGTTGTCCTTGTACACCCCATTTGCATTAAAGAATAAAGAAGACTAGGCGCCTCATTTCATGCACGTACTCTTGTTTCCTAGCTTTGCCCTTTAGTACCTACCGTATTGGGACATGGCAAGAAAAATATGGCTGAGTAATACGCTCAGTGTGCGGATATATGGCAATGAATGTAAAGCATAAACATAAGCAAGTAATGAAATGAAATGAATAACAGTGGAATAAGTGTAAGTCCTGGAAAACGTAGTTTAAGCTTATAAGACTAGTTTTATATATCTGAAAATACTTATGTTTAGTTTATTCTGAAAACTGTATTTTAAATATGCTCGGAGCCCATATAGGTCATGTTATATCAACGTGCATGAATACTTATAGGGGTGACCTCGTCATGCAATTAGAAGGGCTGCCTCTAATTAATATATAATATGAGTGGAGGGATCAACTCTTGTAACGAATGCAAGGCACACACCGTAGTTACCATGAAATCTTACTACTTGTCCTAGGATGCACCCATTCGCCCCACATGATAATAATAACAAAGGACAAATACTATAAAGGTACGTCGCGGGTAATCACTCTCACCACATAATAGTCATAACACAGGTGCCTCTAGTGCTATGGTTTTGGAAGCCCCATAACTAGGTGAAACTGGCATGCATGTATATAGCTCAGGCAAAATATAAAATAAACATAACATATACTGAATGTGTTTAAGACACGTAACTACTGGGTAAAACAGTTGGCTGCATACGGGCAATCCTATTATAGGAAAGAATGATGTCCTTACTGAAGGACGGAATATCCGTACCTTATGTCCAGTAAATGAAGACGGAAACATATGCGAAAGATCACTCCGACTTTAGAATAGCTACATAATAAAGTGACATGAATAAGTATCTGTTTTACTTATACATACTTGTTATTTAGTTTTACTTGACATGTTCATACTTATTATACTTGTCCTTGTCTTGTCTTATTATTTCATGTTTAATCATGTATTTCTTATAGTTTCATGTATTTTAGATTCATGTATTTCATGTTTTATGTGTTAAAGTACTTGTTATAACATAATGAGTAACTTTCTAAAAATAGCAGGTTTCTATATATAGTAACTTTCCAAAAATAGCAGGTTTCCATATATAGTAACTTTCCAAAAATAGCAAGTTTCCAAAAATAGAAAGTTTCCATATTTAGCATGTTTCTTTAAATAGCATGTTACCATATTGAATACGTTTCCTTATTTATCATGTTGCCATAATTAGTAAAATTCCATAATTAACATGTTTTCATAATTAATATATTACCAAAATTAATCATATTCTTATTAGATAATTAATCGGTATAAACTATTGTTTAATAAGCTTATATTATATCATGAATAATTATATTCTAAAGTTTAATAATAAGTAAATACTTAGGCTTAACCTATTATTATTAATTAATAATAATATTCAATGTTATCATAAGTTATCATTAACTAATAATATTACATGTTTCATATAATTAAACTTTACCTTAAAAGATATTAATTAATTAAGCTAAGTTTTAATTAATTAATTTAGTGTACATGAATAATTAAGTAATTAATTATTTAATCATAGGTTTATTTAAATAAAATGTACCTACAAAAGAACATGATTTTATTTAAATAAATCTCATATTCTAAGTCATGTAAATTAATTAATCTAATTAACATGTTTTTAATTAAACCAATTAATAACTATAATACATGTTTTAAAAAAATAAACTAGCCAAACACCCCTTATACACCACCACAACCAGCGGCTGGGTGGTTCATACCGGCGGCAAAGCAGCCAAAGCTGATGTCGGTTCCCACTGCTCGACCAAAGTTCTCCCCGGTAGAACCGGGTTCCCCCTGTCGTGCCCTAGCTACCCACCGAGACCCCCACAAGGTCTCGATTCCCACTGCGCCACCACAGTTCCCACCGTGGGGTTGAGGGCTTGCGACTGATAGCAGCCAAACACCACCGCCACCCTTTGGGTCACGGCTGGTGGCCAGAAAAACCCTACCGAGAGTCGGTTGACTCTCGGTTTGCGTGCAATCGAACCAAAATCAAACTAAACCCCACCTTAATCTTGTTTTAATCTTTACCATAACATGTTTTAATCCAAGTTTTTAAAGATTCATGAACATAATACTGTTAATCTCATTATAATCCATAACACAATATTTAGAGAGATATTTAGAGAGAGAAAGAGAAGAAAAGTAGAGAGAGAAACAAGAGAGAATGGATGGTAAAACACTAACTAGAGAGAGAAAATAATGTTCACCAACACCCTCTTCCACACATAGAAGAGGGTATATATACCCCACACCTTAAAGGCTTTGTTAAGCTTGTTTATGGGCTGGGCTTGGCTTTGCTTGGGCTTACGCCCCTAACTTATACAATATTTGCTTAAAGTCTAAGCCCGATTAACCCGACTAACCTATTACATTACAAGACCATTAACGACTAAGATGACCTATTACATTCTTGTTCGACTATATAGAATATAGGGTTAACAATCTCCCTCAATGTATCGGTCATTTTTAAATGCATAAGATGATTGAGTGAATACATTCTTGTGGAGGTGATCTTCCTTCTTTTGGTCTTGTATCTTGGTCTTGATCTTGTTTGTAACTGCTTTGTTCCTTCATGATTTTGTGATCTTTATCTCTTGATCTTGTTTGTAACTGCTTTGTTCCTTCATGCTTTTGTGATCTTTATCTTGAGCATTTGTCATTTGACTTTGAGTGCTTGAGATCTTCATCTTGTGTTCCTTGTGACTAAGATAACCTATTACATTCTTACATTCTTAGGTATCTTGATTATCGCCATCTTGTGCTCTTGTGACTTCTGAATCGACATCGGTTAGTACACAGCTACGCCACCTTCTTGATATGCAACAACATATATAGACAATGATAAAATGGCTTTGAACATTTCATCCTAACTCGGTAGCGTTTTACCTTCGGTCGGTGAAGACCGTTAGACGGTATCAGATACCGTACCTGTGATCTGGTAGATTCGATTAAGAACCTCCTTGACAGGGTTTCCCGGCGGTAGTAGCCAATTCTCTTTACTCGACCGTCTCAAAGCCAACTGCGAACGTAAAGAGTGAATCATAAGGATAAATTATCCGTCTGATTAGAGTCGTCAATTCAGAATTTCTAGAACAAGTTTGATTCTAAAAGAATCGCACCATTGTTGTTTTCCAGTTTGTCACAAGCTTGATTCATAGAGAATCTTGCGAATCACCTACCGCAGTGTTGTTTGATGTTGACACTGGAAGGATTTCCATTCGTCACTCTGAACACTAAAGAGTGTCACTCTGAATGTTCTGGCAAGATCGCACGGATTTTGCGAAGAAACCTAGAATCAAATTTGAATCAATTAAGAATACAAACTTAGTTGCTTTCCAGTTCTCACAAGTTTGATTCATGTAGAAACGCACAAGTTACCTACCATGAGCTCGTTTGAGGTTGACTCAAGCAGGATTTCCATCTTCATTGTGAACCGTATCAATCAGATGTTCTGGCAGTACCACAAGGATAATGCGTAGGACTCGCTTGTGTCCTAATGAGATGATAGATTGATCTCTTTTGGCTCTAGACTCGATAAGTTCATTTTGGTAATCGGAGGCTGGAGCAGACTGCCACCTTTTCAATATTAACTAGCTCGGAGTGAGAAATTCAATAGATACGTGTTGATCTCCGTGACAATGAGACAAGTTTCTTTTGAGAGAAAATGATTGTTGTAAAATTACCCCTTTAGGAAAAGGAAGGTAATTAGGGCAAGCGTGCACGACGATTTAGGAAAACCGTGTGTGAATGACCCTAAGTGAGTTCGTTCTCGAGGAGGCAAGTGCGTTGTGTTAAGAATTGATTAATGATGTTTGTGATTATTAACAAGAAGAAAAGAAATGAGAAAGGAAAGAAAAGACGGTTACGAAAACGGATTAAACTATGACGAAAAAGGCGAACACGTAAAACCGTAAATAGTGCCAAAATCAAAATTTTAACCTAAAAATTCCTAAAATTTACTAAAAATCCCCAGTAATATTCTAAGAGTTTACAAAAAATCTAAACTTGCTAAAACCTTTTAATTAATTAGATAATGACTTTTTAATGCTAATTAAAGCCCTAAAAATCACTTTTAATTATTAAAAAGCCCTAAACAAGATCTAATAGTTTGTAAACCTCAAAAATGATCTAATTAAGCTAAAAACTATTTTTAAAAATTTTAAAACCAAATTAAACTATTTTTAAACACTTAAAAACTATTAAAATCTATTAAATCTTAAATTAATTCTAGAAATTAATTGAAAAGTCTAAAAAATATTTGGAAAGTGATAAAACTCCTAATTAAGTGTCCTTAACCTAGGAAAAATGTAAAAACTAAAAAAATAAAACTTTAATTTTTAATAATAAAATAATATTAAAATATTCAAAAAAATAAAAAGTTTGTAAATAAATTCTAAAAAATTACCAAAAATCCTAAATAATGTAACTAAAACAAAAATGCAAACCAAATTTCCTGAAACCTATTTAATAATTTTATATTAAATTTTAAAGTTGCTTAAAAACCCTAAAATCCTATAAAATTAAAAATAAGCTAAATTGAAAACCTAATAAGCTGTAAACCTCAAAAATATGATTAAAAACCTAAAAACTATTTTTCCAGATTTTTAATTACTTTTTACTATTTTTAAATGACTTTCTAAAAATTAAACTTAAAATAATCCTAATAAATAAAATAAGAATGGGAAAAATCTACTTTTTGCTCAGAAAAGTCAAACACCCTTATACAATCCTAGGAAAAATCTTAAACAAGAAAAAGCTTAAGGAAATAAGCTAGAAACAGCTTATTTACAAGTTGTTATCTAAATAAGCTATAAAACACAAACACCTTAAATATCTAATGAAATGAAAGGTAAACGTAAAAAGCCATCTAGATCACTGGTTAACACGCTAGCCCTTGGAAAGCAAGGTCGCGTGTTCGAGTCCAGGCAGGGTGTGCTTTTTGCAAATTTTTTTCTTCTTTTTTTTTACTTTTAAAACAAAAACTAGTAACCTTGTTTATCTCAAAAACACAAACCAAATCAAATTTCAACCAGGATTAAATCAAATAGAAACCAAAACGTGCTCAGTTGAGCTTTTTGACTGATGAACACAAGTGAAGCTTTCTTCACTTGTGAATATAAGACAAGAGGGCTTGTCTGTGTGTTTTTGGTGGTGATTTTGATGGAACAAAGGCACCCTTGTACTCTTTGGAGTACAAGGAGTCAAGACAAACTCAAAACAAGCAAATATAACACAAGATCAAACCAAATGAACAAGAAACAAGTTACTGATATACTATGCTATGTCTGATGGTTATTTGCTGAATCAATGTGCACACAAATGGATTTCAAAGCTCATCAATTTGCATACACTCTCACCAAATGACATACAATCAACTCACAAACCTTCTTAAACTTATTTTTTAACAGATTATCAAATTAGAAGCACCAAATTCACACAAATAAGCAGAAAGAAAGCAGTGACTGATTTTAGCTAACTTTTTCAACTTTTAAGCATGCAATTTGTTAAAAACTCTTCCAAATGAAAAACCAAACTAGCATACACCCTATTTAGTACCTAATGAGTGAGTGTAAACTGGTTTTAACACAAAACTTTAACCAAAATCTTGACTAAAACACAAATCCAAACACTCCTTAAACTATGAAAATGAAAAATTAACAAAGCAAATCTTATCAAAACTCAATCAAACTGAATCAAACTCAAACTAACATGCATATAATCAAACAAAGAAGCAATAACAAGAAGCAATAACAAGCACAAAGAAGCAATAACAAGCACAATAACAATCACTTAACAACTTTCATGCAATAATCACTTAAACACATAATATTTTCAGAAAACTAAAATTTGAAATAAGAAGCAAGAAGCTACCTTAAGGGTCCTACATCCAGGACCCTTAGTGGTTGAAAAACCACCTCCATATAGGCTGGGGCCTATGCAGAACTTTGTTGAGAGGGTTATGAGGGACTGCTTATCAAAATGGGTGAAAATTGTTTCTCCTTGAACCTGCTAAGAGAGATAAGGGAAAAGGCTGTGTAAAAAGCTTAAGGCTTGCTTCTAGCTTATAGATTAAGCTAGAAGAGAGTCTTAGCTTGTGGGTAAGGTTATGATAAACTACAAATGACCAACCAAATGGACTTTTCAAGCTTGGGTACCCACTACACCAGAACAAGCCATGGTGTCTTGGACATACCCAAACTCAAATTCCATCAAAGTAACACCTTTCATCACCATTCTATCAGGATTATATGAAAATTTTTGATAAAAGAAAACTTTGAAAAAGAAACAGAAACTTTTGAAAACTTGAAAACTTTTGCTAAAATTAAACCAAACTCAAACAATGAACTTAAATCAACTGAAATGTAAAGGGAACTCAATATTTCTCATCAACAAACTCAATACCATTTATATTAATTCATAAACTAGATTTACAAGGTTTTTGAAAAAAGGAGAAAAATCAAGAACAGATTAATGCTACGTCCTAAGTGCCTTTATATAGAGGCTACAATGTGATTCTAGAACTCAATAGAAGCTGAAAACCCTAACAAGTGAACTTCCAGCTTTGCCCTTGGATAATATTTGAATTTTCAGTCAAAACAAAGCCATGTGAAGATCTTTGGCTTGTAGCTGAGATGCCAGTGATGTAGAAACAATCTAGGACGTCCATTTTGCCTTTGGGAGTAAGAAAATGTTGTGGGTTGTTGATTTGCTGCCAAGTTTTTGTTTGAGAGTGAATAGTGGGGCAGGGGAGGGTTGGAGAGACATGTGAGGTGATGGTGATGGGAGTTTAAGGACGGTTTTATGTTTAAGTGATGTTTAATTAAGGATCTAGAAAGATTTACCCAAAAATCCCTTGATTTAATTGATGTTCTTGCTGGGAAAAATTAGGGTTTAAGGGTGGATTAAGGGGGTTTTAATCCGTTTGGGGTTAATGGTTTTTTTAAATTAAGTGTTTGGAGGGAAGGGTTAAACTGAATTAATTATTCAGTTTAAGTGAGTGGAGAGGTGACGTGGTGAAAGGGTGGATTGTGATTGGTTAATGGGTGTGAGTGGGTGAGGTGTCAAGCTGTGAGTGGAGGGAATAGCTTAGGTTGTCTGGCAGGAATGTCCCCTTATCTTTTCAACTTTGTTCACTTTGTTATAAATGGCTATCAACGCCCAATATACACATGACAACTTTGGACAGCTTGTCATTTTTGGCACAAATACTTCCAAACTTGAATCAAGGACTTAAAATGCAATTTCTTCATATTTCAAGGGCTGTGAATTGTTTGTTGACTTCTTGAAGGACCATTATTGACAATTTAGTTTTGTTGAGGGACTAAATTTGCCAATTCTTCAAAGTTAAGGGTCCTTTTTGTAATTTTGACAAACTTTAGGGACCAAACTTGTAATTATGAAGATACAAGGGTATAAAGTGTCAATTCTTCAAACTTGGAGGACCAATCTTCATAATTCTTCAAATCTTCAAGGGTTGACTTTGGAAAATTCTTCATTAGGGCTTGGTTCATCGTGCGGCTTCGTTTCCCGTGTTCGTTTTTTGACTGATTCTTGTGATCTTTTGTCATTTTCTCAATATCCGTACCTAAAATACACAAGCAACAAACACAAGCATATATTTGGGTATTTTTATGATATTTAATGCATTTTAAGCCCTATTTGGACGATGAGACTATGTATAAAAGCAGTCTCATCACTCCCCCATACTAAACCATTGCCGTGCCCTCACGCAATGCTAGAATAAAGTATCATAGCATCTCCAAAATTCATTTTTATTCACTTTATTGGAATGATAAACTAGCTACACTACTACTATTACTACTACTCGTGTTTTAGACATAATGTATGATTTTCATCGCAAAATGGGACGTTTAGGTTCATAGAATAAGAACACGTGAATGCTTTGTTAGAAATAATTTCGTCGTCCTCGATTTTCACCCCAATTCCATGCTAAGCGTGCAACGAGATCATTGTCATTATAAGTTAGTAATGCTAACACTACTCATATGCCCTAATCACGTACTTATTCTCCCATTATTCCTAAGTTGTATCTCTTATATTTTATGATGTCTTGAATGTTTCACGAGGATACATTGTTTGACTTATGCGATAATAGAGATTTAGGTCTAAAAATAGAGTCCTAACGGTGTAACTAAGACCATCAAATCAATAACCCCTTCTAATAGACAACGATGTTAAAAAATTAAGTTGACAAGAAGAATCGATAAACACGGTTTTATAACGGTTTTGAACATGAGACTTATTACCAAGACTTTTATACGCCCCCTAACGGAAGGACCTTATTATCTTTGGTTTACCTCCATCTTTTATTCAACTTCGCCATGAAGCTTTTATTATGACTTCGGTCTTGCCTTGCCTTTTATTATCCGCCTCATCGGTGGTTTTATTAGCCAAAGACGTATATCCTCACGCTAAAGCGAATTTTGGATCTTTAAAGCTTCGAAGATTAAGGCTTGATTCACTTTCAATTTTTGCATAGATTTTTGGCCTTGTGGGGCTTCAAATTGTTTGCTAGATTTAGGTGAGCACTTGAAATCTTATTATTGGGTGAAGCTTTCGATTATTAGGGTGCCAATACTTCAAAACCGTGACGCTGGCGATACCTTAATGTCTTCCCAATTTAATTACACGGAAGCTACTAGAAAAGACTAGAAACCCAACAATCCTAACTAAACCGCTAAGTCAATATTTATTAAGCAAAAAATATTTACAAGCGAAGGGAGAATAAGCAAACAACGAAAACGCATGAGTTTTTGAAAGAATACGAGTACTCTACGTTTAGCATAGTAACTTATAATTAACTCTATCATTTCTCGTCCTCATTTAAGAGACTTAGCCTAATGTGTAGTTAAGGAATCAAAGCTAAGTGCTCAACACGCACGGTCGAGTCAAAAATTACTCTTATTCTCGCCATCGGAAAACCTACATTCGTGTCTTCAAACACTTATAAAACATGAGAAAATTTTTAAAATTTGGCCATTTTTAGCCTTATTTTGCAACAAAACGATAAACAAAAAGATAAACTTTGGAAAGCGTGATGGTTTGGCAAGGCAAGTATCTATTCACCCCCCCCATACTAAAGTTAAACATTGTCCTCAATGTTTCAAGTCTAGGGGTGCAAATACCCCCATACTAGAGACGTAGTCGAATGCCTAATCTAGCATGGAAAGGGTGTAACCATTAAATTTAAAGCCGTTTATGAAGTGTGCTATAAACCTAAGGTTAGAACATCAAAGGATATATCATGGATATTGAGAAATGTCTCCAAAGCAAACGATCGAGTGCTCCCATAAAACGAACACGAGAGGCTCCAATCGTGAAGATCATGATCTAAAAACCACAATGCACAAACAACCACGGAACAAAGGTTGGAAGGGCATAAATCCCCACACGTAAGCTACATTAGAAAGCGATAATATGTACATAGGATAAGCATGGGACTCCCCCACGAGGCACCTCGTTTTTGATTACCGAGTCATGAGCTCGACTCGATCCCCTCAATACTAATTATCATTGGGGAAGGTGACTTGGTCGAGGTAGTTCAAGGATGGAACTTCCCCGCCAAAGTAGTGCTTCAACCTATGTCCATTCACCTTGAAGTTAGGACCATCATCTTGAGCTAGCTCGATGGTCCCATACGTAAACACTTGAGTCACGGTGAATGGACCGGACCAACGGGATTTCAACTTACCGGAAAAGATTTTCAATCTTGAATTAAAAAGCAAAACTTGATCCCCAATGTTAAAAACCCGGTTTTTAATTTTAGAATCATGCAACTTTTTAGTTTTCTCTTTATAAATCAATGAATTTTCATAAGCAATATCCCTCAATTCATCCAATTCATTTAATTGCATTTTCTGGTGTTTTCCCGCGGTCTCCATATCATCATTACAATGCTTTAGGGCCCAATAAGCCTTGTGTTTTAATTCGATAGGCAAATGACAATTCTTTCCATACACAAGCTTATAGGGAGTGCACCCAATGGGTGTCTTATGAGCGGTCCTAAAGGCCCATAAAGCATCGTCTAACTTATCCGACCAAGATTGTCGGTTTTCCCCTACGGATCTCTCCAATATCCTCTTCAACGCTCGGTTTGAAACCTCGACTTGCCTACTCGTTTGTGGGTGATAAGCCGTAGAAAGACGATGTGTAACCCCATATTTCCTTAGAACCCTTTCAAATTGGTCATTACAAAAATGGGTTCCACGATCGCTTATGATAGCACGAGGGGTTCCAAACCGAGAAAATAATTGCTTCAAAAACTTGACTACCACACGAGCATCATTGGTGGGCAAGGCCTTGGCCTCCACCCACTTAGAAAGGTAGTCAACCACAACGAGAATGTACTTATTACCACGAGATGATGGGAACGGCCCCATAAAGTCTATGCCCCAAACGTCAAAGATCTCACATACTTGAATGATATTTTGTGGCATTTCATCTTTTTGTGAGGCTTTTCCTTGTCGTTGGCATGAATCACAAGATTTCACAAGATCTTGTGCATCTAGGTAAATAGTAGGCCAAAAGAAGCCGGCATCAAACACCTTTTTAGCCGTGAGATTAGCACCGTGGTGACCACCCGTGGGTCCCTCATGGCAAGCTCTAAGGATGTTAGAAGCTTCGGTGCCAAATACACAACGTCGGATGATTTGATCCGCACAAGTTCGAAACAAGTAAGGGTCGTTCCAAAAGTAGAACTTGACGTCACGAAAGAATTTTCGTTTTTGTTGAGTCGTCATACCCTTAATGATGAAGTTACCCGCATGGTAATTTGCAAAATCCGCAAACCATGGGGTGGAAGAATCAAGCTTAGAATTCACTACACCAAGTGTCTCGAGCGGAAATGTTTCGGTGATTTCCTTGGGCTCGTAAACACTTTGGTGAGGATCTTCCAAACGAGAGAGATGATCGGCTGCTAGATTCTCGGCTCCTTTTTTATCAACGATTTTGTGATCAAATTCTTGAAGGAGGAGAATCCAACGAAGTAATCTCGGCTTAGCATCTTGCTTTGCCATAAGATACATAATAGCCGAATGGTCCGTATACACTATGCATTTCGTCAAGACGAGGTAAGGTCGGAATTTCTCAAATGCATACACCACGGCAAGGAACTCCTTTTCTGTTGTAGTGTATTTAAGTTGAGCCTCGGTCATCGTCTTGCTAGCATAGTGAATAGGCAAGAAGTGCTTATCATGACGTTGCCCCAAAACGGCCCCAATAGCGTAATCACTAGCATCACACATAAGCTCAAAGGGGAGGTTCCAATTTGGAGCAACAAGAATGGGAGCTTTGGTAAGTTTCCTCTTAAGGATCTCAAAGGCTCGTACACAATCTTCGTCAAAGACAAAACGTGCCTCTTTTTCCAGAAGATGTGTAATAGGTCGAGAAATCTTTGAAAAGTCCTTGATGAATCGACGATAAAAGCCCGCGTGGCCTAGGAAACTCCTAACTCCCTTAACGGTTTTGGGATGAGGTAATTTGGCGATGACGTCTACCTTAGCTTGATCTACCTCAATCCCTGCTTTCGAGACCTTGTGCCCTAAGACGATTCCACTCTTAACCATAAAATGACACTTTTCCCAATTGAGCACAAGGTTGGTTTCCTCACAACGTTTTAACATTCTCTCTAGGTTTGACAAACACGAAGTGAAAGAATCACCAAACACGGAAAAGTCATCCATGAAGACGTCCATCGTCTTCTCGATCATATCATGAAAAATAGCCATCATGCATCGTTGAAAAGTTCCCGGTGCATTACAAAGTCCGAATGGCATTCTACGATAGGCAAACGTTCCATATGGACACGTAAACGTAGTTTTTTCTTGATCACGAGGATCGATGGGAATTTGGAAGTAACCGGAAAAACCATCTAAAAAGCAATAGAAATCGTTTCCCGCAAGACGCTCCAACATTTGGTCCATGAAGGGCAAGGGAAAATGGTCTTTTCGAGTGGCTTCATTCAACTTTCGATAGTCAATGCACACTCTCCATCCGGTCACGAGTCTAGTGGGAATCAACTCGTTGGCATCGTTTGGCACTACGGTCATCCCTCCCTTTTTAGGGACACAATGAATAGGACTCACCCAAGGGCTATCGGAAATAGGGTAAATCATTCCCGCGTCAAGGAGTTTAAGGACCTCCTTTTTGATGACATCGTGAATTTTGGGGTTCACCCTCCTTTGACTTTGGATTGTTGGCTTGAAATCCTCCTCCATTAAGATTTTGTGGGTACAAAACTTGGGATCGATTCCCTTAATGTCGGATAACTTCCACGCAATCGCCCCTTTGTGGTCCTTAAGAACATCGACAAGTGCGGTTTTTTCATCATTCGAAAGATCCTTCGCAATAATAACCGGCAACTTGTCGTCCTCCTCCAAATAGACATATTCGAGGTGAGGAGGTAAATCTTTCAACTATAGAATAGGTGGTTCCTCAAGTGAAGATTTGGGCTCGATACTCATAACCTCCTCGGGTGGAGGAAATGGGAAATCGTTGAGAAAATCCTTGATAATCGAGAAGTCCTCATCGTTGTCGAGGTCTTCGTCACAAGTATGTGGAACATTACATTCTTCCAACGTAAAACCACCACCTTCAAAAGGAGTGAAGGTTGGTGTCGAATTATCAAGAATATGATCTAACATAGTGGGATTGCCACTAGTTTCTTCATCACCAAACCCTAAATCTTCTTGTGAAAATTCCTCGCAAACCACGTCGATCATATCAACGAGGTTTATGGTAGCAACGGAATAAACATGAGAAAGTTGAGAATTTTGAGTTGCGTTTATAACAAGTTCCTCGTCGTTGAAACGTAAGGTGATCTTTCTAGCATGAACATCAATCAAAGCCATAGACGTATCTAAAAACGAACGACCTAAAATAAGAGGAACTTGAGGGTCCGTGGGGATATCAACAACGATAAAGTCTACGGGATAGTAGAACTTCCCCACTTGCACAAAAACGTCTTCCGCCAAACCACATGCAAGAATCGTGGAATGGTCGGCCAACTCAATAGACATTCGTGAAGGAGTAAGATTAGGAAGATTGAGCGACTTGAAGATTGAAAGTGGCATCAAGTTAATGCTAGCACCAAGATCGGCCAAGGCGAAGCATTCTTCCATGTCTTGGATTGCACAAGGGATCAAAAATTTACCGGGATCACCGACTTTTTGGGGTATGCGATTAAGATAAACCGACGAACAACTAGACAATTGATGCAATTTCTCCTTGTTGTTCAACATACTCTTAAAGTTAGCGGCAAATCGAGGCATCATGACCAACGCATCGGCGAAACTCACATTAAAGTGCAAATCACGAAACATTTTCATAAAAAGCTCAAATTGGTAGTTATCGCGCTCTTGTCGTTTCTCCTTCCTAAGTCTTGATGGGTAAGGCAAGGGTGGTGTGGGTTGGGGCATAGGCATAGCCTTTGGAATCTCGGGTTCCAATGTTGGTAAAGGGTCGACCGTAGGTGTGGCATGAGCGGTACTTTGTGGGCTTGAAATATGCTCCTTTTCGACCACCACCTCGGGCTCTTCCTCAATTTCCTCCACCGTTGGAGTAATTGGTTGAGGAGGCGGTTCCTTAAGTGCCTTACCACTACGTGTGGTAATCACTTTCATCTCTCCCTTCGGGTTTGAAACGGTGTTACTAGGTAGACCACTCGAAGTAGAGGCTTTGTTCCCCATGACGGCTTCTAAAATGGCATTAAGCTTAGCATCAAAACTATTAAACTTCAAATCTTGACTAGCGGCTTTTTGGTCAATTCTTTGTTCAAGCCTAGCATGACTTTGCTCTATCTTGTTGTTTTGACCTCGAATTTTGTTGGCAAAATCATTTTTCAATTCATTCCTCATGCTAAGATTTTCTTTAACAAAATTAGCTAACTCCTTGGTGTTCTTAGCCGTGTCCCTAGCTTGATTAGCCAATTGCTCTTGAATGTTTTCCAAAATCTTATCATTTGCCGTGGCGTAATTCACAAAGTCCATTGCAAGTTCTTTAGTGTAAACATTTTGAAGACCTTGACTCGTGTTTTGAAAATTACGGTTTTGGTTTTGGTTTTGCAATTGGCTACTACTACTCCCTTGATTCCCATAGTTGTTATTACCCTTGTAATTGTTCCTTTGATTGCTTTGGTAACCAACTTGATTGTTTCGATAATTGTTAGCATTTTGATTTGGTGGAAAACCCGGTGGAGTCAATTGATTAGTGCGAGGAACTTGACCGTTTTGGTTATAAGTTCCCGTGGCCGCGAAGGCACTCGAAGTGTTACCACCGTTGGTAATGCACTCGGAATAATCGTGAGCTCCACCACAATACATACAAGAAACCTCAACCGCTTTAATCGTAGCGGGAGCGGGTTGTTCACCAACTTTAAACTCAACTAACAATCCTTTCACTATATCAAAAATTTTGTTCTCCAAATTAGCCTCGATTTGACAAGCATCAACGGTGTGTGACAATGAAGGCGAAGACGAAGACGAAGTCTTACGAACACTCGACGTGCTACGAGGACTATACACCTTAGACCTATTCTCAATGATTAACAATGCTTCCTCGACCGTCTTACACAAGAAATTACCACCCGCGGCGGCATTAAGATAATCACGCTCATGATCGTTCAAGCCATTGTAAAACGTGTCTATTTGATGCAAGTCGGAAAAACCATGATGAGGACATTCGTGCAACATTTCCTTAAACCTATTCCAAGCCGTTGAAAAACTCTCATTATACTCTTGCGAAAACTTTGAAATCTTGTTTTTCAAGTGCGTAGTCTTAGAGGGCGGAAAAAATTGGTTCACGAATTTTGAAACGAGATCCTTCCACGTCAATATAGAATTGGGTGGCTCTTTCTCTAACCAAATTTTTGTGGGCCCCGCTAAGGAATACGGAAAAAGCATCATCTTAATCGAGTCGTTTGAAACATCCTTAAACTTGCATGTGGCGGTGAGACGATTAAATTGGCGAATGTGGTTATGAGGGTTGTCCTTTTCATCACCTCGAAACTTGTTGTTTTGAATCATGGACAATAAACCCGTCTTAACCTCAAAATTCTCCGCAAGGATAGCGGGAATCACAATCGCTTCTCCATAACCCTCGGTGGGTGCTTGAAGCAACTCCATCATAGTTCGATTAGCCATGGGTGCTTCTTTCACTATAATGGGTTCGTCAATAGGAGACTCCTCACTAGTAGGAGTGATGGATTTGTTTCTTCGTTTACGAGCACGTCTTGCTTTAGAGCGAGTTTGCATAAACGTCACGTACAACGAGAAGGCGAGCAAAGAAGATTCTTTTTGGTGTTTTTACTTTTTCAATTTTTTTTTTTTGGTTTTTGATTGTTTTTACTTTTTTTTGGATTTTTGGAATGTATTAGGTAGACACAAATCTACAAATCTCCTCCTTAATCAAATCTCTCGATTAAAGAAGCCTCAAGGAATGAAAACGATCACGTGAAGTGAACGCCTTCGATGACTTTAGAACGATGGCGGAACACCAAATCGTTCAAGAGGGTTTAATCAAATGAAACCAAGAAAATATATATGATACTTAAGTAATACTTTGGGCGGCAAAACCCTCGATTAGCTTTCAAAATCAAAATACGCACAAGCAAGCGGAGGAAACGAGGCGGCGCGAAGCACTTAAGAGCCTTTTTCCTTTAGGTCGTGAAATACAACCGCCTTATACCCACCTTATAGTTTGTATTTCTCAAAATCGAGCTTCACGAAAGTATTTATCTATTTTTGCCTTTTTCTTTGGTTTGAGATTCGAATACAATGATTGGGTAATGACCTCCCAAGTCAAGGTTGTGATTTCTCACGTATTTGGAGTACTTGCAAATTTATTGTTCTACGTATACAATATAGTAATAATATTCACACAAAAACCGAAAAATGATAATACGTATTAGTAGAGTGCTACTAATACAAATACTAATTATGGCTAGTATAAAAACAACAATGGTTCAACCAAAACACAACACGCCTCCCCGGCAGCGACGCCAAAATGATTGTTGTAAAATTACCCCTTTAGGAAAAGGAAGGTAATTAGGGCAAGCGTGCACGACGATTTAGGAAAACCGTGTGTGAATGACCCTAAGTGAGTTCGTTCTCGAGGAGGCAAGTGCGTTGTGTTAAGAATTGATTAATGATGTTTGTGATTATTAACAACAAGAAAAGAAATGAGAAAGGAAAGAAAAGACGGTTACGAAAACGGATTAAACTATGACGAAAAAGGCGAACACATAAAACCGTAAATAGTGCCAAAATCAAAATTTTAACCTAAAAATTTCTAAAAATTACTAAAAATCCCCAATAATATTCTAAGAGTTTACAAAAAATCCAAACTTGCTAAAACCTTTTAATTAATTAGATAATGACTTTTTAATGCTAATTAAAGCCCTAAAAATCACTTTTAATTATTAAAAAGCCCTAAACAAGATCTAATAGTTTGTAAACCTCAAAAATGACCTAATTAAGCTAAAAACTATTTTTAAAAATTTTAAAACCAAATTAAACTATTTTTAAACACTTAAAAACTATTAAAATCTATTAAATCTTAAATTAATTCTAGAAATTAATTGAAAAGTCTAAAAAATATTTGGAAAGTGACAAAACTCCTAATTAAGTGTCCTTAACCTAGGAAAAATGTAAAAACTAAAAGTAAAACCTTAATTTTTAATAATAAAATAATATTAAAATATTCAAAAAAATAAAAACTTTGTAAATAAATTCTAAAAAATTACGAAAAATCCTAAATAATGTAACTAAAACAAAAATGCAAACCAAATTTCCTGAAACCTATTTAATAATTTTATATTAAATTTTAAAGTTGCTTAAAAACCCTAAAATCCTATAAAATTAAAAATAAGCTAAATTGAAAACCTAATAAGCTGTAAACCTCAAAAATATGATTAAAAACCTAAAAACTATTTTTCCAGATTTTTAGTTACTTTTTACTATTTTTAAATGACTTTCTAAAAATTAAACTTAAAATAATCCTAATAAATAAAATAATAATGGGAAAAATCTACTTTTTGCTCAGAAAAGTCAAACACCCTTATACAATCCTAGGAAAAATCTTAAACAAGAAAAAGCTTAAGGAAATAAGCTAGAAACAGCTTATTTACAAGCTGTTATCTAAATAAGCTATAAAACACAAACACCTTAAATATCTAATGAAATGAAAGGTAAACGTAAAAAGCCATCTAGATCACTGGTTAACACGCTAGCCCTTGGAAAGCAAGGTCGCGTGTTCGAGTCCAGGCAGGGTGTGCTTTTTGCAAATTTTTTTCTTCTTTTTTTTTTACTTTTAAAACACAAACTAGTAACCTTGTTTATCTCAAAACACAAACCAAATCAAATTTCAACCAGGATTAAATCAAATAGAAACCAAAACGTGCTCAGTTGAGCTTTTTGACTGATGAACACAAGTGAAGCTTTCTTCACTTGTGAATATAAGACAAGAGGGCTTGTCTGTGTGTTTTTGGTGGTGATTTTGATGGAACAAATGCACCCTTGTACTCTTTGGAGTACAAGGAGTCAAGACAAACTCAAAACAAGCAAATATAACACAAGATCAAACCAAATGAACAAGAAACAAGTTACTGATATACTATGCTATGTCTGATGGTTATTTGCTGAATCAATGTGCACACAAATAGATTTCAAAGCTCATCAATTTGCATACACTCTCACCAAATGATATACAATTGACTCACAAACCTTCTTAAACTTATTTTCTAACAGATTATCAAATTAGAAGCACCAAATTCACACAAATAAGCAGAAAGAAAGCAGTGACTGATTTTAGCTAACTTTTTCAACTTTTAAGCATGCAATTTGTTAAAAACTCTTCCAAATGAAAAACCAAACTAGCATACACCCTATATAGTACCTAATGAGTGAGTGTAAACTGGTTTTAACACAAAACTTTAACCAAAATCTTGACTAAAACACAAATCCAAACACTCCTTAAACTATGAAAATGAAAAATTAACAAAGCAAATCTTATCAAAACTCAATCAAACTGAATCAAACTCAAACTAACATGCATATAATCAAACAAAGAAGCAATAACAAGCACAATAACAATCACTTAACAACTTTCATGCAATAATCACTTAAACACATAATATTTTCAGAAAACTAAAATTTGAAATAAGAAGCAAGAAGCTACCTTAAGGGTCCTACATCCAGGACCCTTAGTGGTTGAAAAACCACCTCCATATAGGCTGGGGCCTATGCAGAACTTTGTTGAGAGGGTTATGAGGGACTGCTTATCAAAATGGGTGAAAATTGTTTCTCCTTGAACCTGCTAAGAGAGATAAGGGAAAAGGCTGTGTAAAAAGCTTAAGGCTTGCTTCTAGCTTATAGATTAAGCTAGAAGAGAGTCTTAGCTTGTGGGTAAGGTTATGATAAACTACAAATGACCAACCAAATGGACTTTTCAAGCTTGGGTACCCACTACACCAGAACAAGCCATGGTGTCTTGGACATACCCAAACTCAAATTCCATCAAAGTAACACCTTTCATCACCATTCTATCAGGATTATATGAAAATTTTTGATAAAAGAAAACTTTGAAAAAGAAACAAAAACTTTTGAAAACTTGAAAACTTTTGCTAAAATTAAACCAAACTCAAACAATGAACTTAAATCAACTGAAATGTAAAGGGAACTCAATATTTCTCATCAACAAACTCAATACCATTTATATTAATTCATAAACTGGATTTACAAGGTTTTTGAAAAAAAGGAGAAAAATCAAGAACAGATTAATGCTACGTCCTAAGTGCCTTTATATAGAGGCTACAATGTGATTCTAGAACTCAATAGAAGCTGAAAACCCTAACAAGTGAACTTCCAGCTTTGCCCTTGGAGAATATTTGAATTTTCAGTCAAAACAAAGCCATGTGAAGATCTTTGGCTTGTAGCTGAGATGCCAGTGATGTAGAAACAATCTAGGACGTCCATTTTGCCTTTGGGAGTAAGAAAATGTTGTGGGTTGTTGATTTGCTGCCAAGTTTTTGTTTGAGAGTGAATAGTGGGGCAGGGGAGGGTTGGAGAGACATGTGAGGTGATGGTGATGGGAGTTTAAGGATGGTTTTATGTTTAAGTGATGTTTAATTAAGGATCTGGAAAGATTTACCCAAAACCCCTTGATTTAATTGATGTTCTTGCTGGGAAAAATTAGGGTTTAAGGGTGGATTAAGGGGGTTTTAATCCGTTTGGGGTTAATGGTTTTTTTAAATTAAGTGTTTGGAGGGAAGGGTTAAACTGAATTAATTATTCAGTTTAAGTGAGTGGAGAGGTGACGTGGTGAAAGGGTGGATTGTGATTGGTTAATGGGTGTGAGTGGGTGAGGTGTCAAGCTGTGAGTGGAGGGAATAGCTTAGGTTGTCTGCCAGGAATGCCCCCTTATCTTTTCAACTTTGTTCACTTTGTTATAAATGGCTATCAACGCCCAATATACACATGACAACTTTGGGCAGCTTGTCATTTTTGGCACAAATACTTCCAAACTTGAATCAAGGACTTAAAATGCAATTTCTTCATATTTCAAGGGCTGTGAATTGTTTGTTGACTTCTTGAAGGACCATTATTGACAATTTAGTTTTGTTGAGGGACTAAATTTGCCAATTCTTCAAAGTTAAGGGCCCTTTTTGTAACTTTGACAAACTTTAGGGACCAAACTTGTAATTATGAAGATACAAGGGTATAAAGTGTCAATTCTTCAAACTTGGAGGACCAATCTTCATAATTCTTCAAATCTTCAAGGGTTGATTTTGGAAAATTCTTCATTAGGGCTTGGTTCATCGTGCGGCTTCGTTTCCCGTGTTCGTTTTTTGACTGATTCTTGTGATCTTTTGTCATTTTCTCAATATCCGTACCTAAAATAAACAAGCAACAAACACAAGCATATATTTGGGTATTTTTATGATATTTAATGCATTTTAAGCCCTATTTGGACGATGAGACTATGTATAAAAGCAGTCTCATCAGAAACTCGAATGGCTGGGGAAGGATTGTGCATCGCATCACTGGGTTCATAACACTTTTCTTCAAAAGATATGTTAACCCGGTTTCTGCCTAAGTTTCATAGAATATTCAACTCTATTTCTAGTTATGGAATGTCCTTGGGTAGGTCCCTCCAGTTCTGGTTGGATCATAGGACTTAGTTTCCTATCCTAAATCACCTTTTTACTCAATCGTTTCGTCGTGGATAGTAGGTTGTTTTGGATATAGATCGTAACCATAAAACCATTGAAAACCATTCAAAGTGCTTGATAAAAATCAAAACTTTTAACACTTTGAAAGTTTTACATTTCCGAAAAACTCCCCTACACACATGCATCGATATACGAAATGGTTTAGCATGTGAAGGAAAGAGTTGCACTTGAGTCTTTAAGATCACATGTTGCAATATATTACATTTTAATCACATTTTCTCCCCTATCTCTAATATAAAAACATCATATTAGAGATACCAATTGATTAAAATATGACAATTTCTGAAAACCAATTGTGAGAGAAACATGTGTGCACGCATGAATATGGAACTTTTTGTAGTCGGGATGCTCCCCCTCAACAATATATGTGTGTCTTGAAGCAAAAATTTGGAAAATCTTTGGAAAATCGACACCACAAAGTATGTTGAGGTACGGAGATGAGATGCCTTATCCAATATAGTATATTACATATGACAGTTTTAAACCATTTTCGGAATGTGTTGGATACATAAAATATGACAAAATCTGAGATGTACCCAACAACATTAAAGGCTTGATTTTAAAACGCTCCCCTTCAAAAATTGATCCAAATAACATATGACAATTTTGAGATGGAAAAACCACATTATGAGGAACGGAGTGTTGAACACACAATTTGAAAGATTTAGAAAAACCTTTTGAGAAATTCTTGAAAAATTGTGTTCAACGGTTTTAAAATAATCATGATAGAAGACTTCTCTTCTATTGCTTAGAGAAAGCGCACTGAAACGTACACTTCCCTTTGGTAAAGCGGACCCGATTTCCATGAGCTCAAAACTTTGACTATTTTGTGAGAAGCTCATGACCGAGAAAAATAAATTTCCCATTGTGAAGGATAAGTTATCATATGTGATAAAATTTCCTTATTTGATGTCCGAGTCCTAAGCTGTGATGCGCTTAGAAGTCATCATGAGAGAATATCAAGCAGCTTCATTTGCCAAAACCTCCAAGTCTTCTTGATTCATATACTTCATACCAAGACGACCAACGAGATACTGAAACCTATTTTGGGATAGGGCTTTAGTAAACAAGTCTGCTATCTGGTACTCAGTTTTGACAAAGTATAATTCCACGATACCACGTTCCACTTGTTCCTTGATGAAGTGATATCTGACTGCGATATGCTTGGTACGGGAGTGCTGAACCGGATTGCAAGAGATGGCTATGGCCGAATTTGAGTCACAATACATATGTATTTTATCAATGTGGAAGCCATAATCCGTGAGTTGAGTTCTCATCCAGAGGACTTGAGCACAACACGCGGATAGAGCCACATATTCTGCTTCAGCTGATGAGAGCGAAGTGCAATCCTGCTTCTTTGACGACCAGCTCACAAGCTTGTCTTCCCCTAGAAATTGTACGCTACCAGAAGTGCTTTTTCGACTATCAAGGCAACCTGCGTGATCAGAATCTGAAAAAGCTGTTAGATGAAAACTGGTTTCCCTCGGATACCAGAGTCCCATGTGAATGGTATTCTTAAGGTATCGAAAGATCCGTTTAACCTCTTTGAGGTGCTTTTGAGTAGTTCTGGCTTGATATCGAGCACAATAGCATGTGGCATGATGAATATCAGGCCTGTTGGCTGTAAGGTACATTAGTGACCCGATCATACTGCAATATCGTGTTTGATCTACGGGATATGAGTACAAGTCAGCGTCTAGGGATTTGGTCGACAATGGTATACCAACGCGAGCACATGATTGCATACCATGCTTTTTAAGTATCCCTTGTGCATACTTATCTTGGTTAATAAAGATACCACATGGGGATTGATGAATCTGGAGGCCTAAAAAGAATTCTAGCTCCCCCATCATTGACATTTCAAATTTGTTGTGCATTAATTTTTCAAAACGTTTTGAAAGTTTTGGGTTCGTAGAACCAAAAATGATGTCATCGACATAAACTTGCACAAGCAATATGTCATCCCCATATTTATTAATAAAGAGAGTAGGATCAATGGAACCTTTGGAGAACCCTTTGGATACCAAGAAGTTTGATAATTCATCATACCACGCCCTTGGAGCTTGTTTGAGTCCATATACTGCCTTCTTGAGATGGTAGACTTTGTCAGGATGATTAGGATCAATGAACCCTTCCGGCTGATTCACATATACTTCTTCCTTCAAATGACCGTTGAGAAAAGCAGTTTTAACGTCCATCTGATAAACCGTGAAGCCTTTATGTGCAGCATAAGCAAGGAATATCCTGACAGCTTCCAAACGAGCAACTGGAGCAAATGATTCGTCTAAATCTATTCCTTCTTGTGGACGGTATCCCTTAACCACAAGACGAGATTTGTTTTTGACGATGGTTATTCTTCATTCAGTTTGTTTTCCCAGATCCATTTGAAATCTAAAAGCGAAATTCCATAGGGTCTGTCAATAAGTTCCCAAACATTTAGGCATTCAAACTGATGAATTTCGTCTTGCATTGATTCAATCCACACATGATCAGTCATGGCTTGCTTGATGTTTGTAGGTACAGTTGAACTCACGGTGAGTGCATACATACACACATCGCCATCAGCGTCGAGTTGTCTGCGTGTTCGAACCGGTTGTGAAGGATTTCCAATGACTTGCTCCAATGGATGATCACGTGTCCAATGGTGAATGGATGGATATCATTGGTACAATGTATGCATGTTGGACGGATCAACATGTTGAGTAGAAGACTCTCCGACGTCGTGTACCGGTGTACCGAATAGGTTGATAAATTCTTCTTCGTCAGGTTGTGCATCGACTGCTTGATTGTTGTTTCCTCCTTCAACATTGACGGTTGGTGATGTTGGTTGTATGACAGTTTCTTGAGTTTGTTGAGTATCCAATGGAATTGTCTCTTGAGCAACGGTTGCTGAAGTAGATGCTGTTGTGTCGTGTTGACTTTGTACGGGTGCATCAACAGTATTAACAGCGGAAGGCTTTGACACAACTTGATTGTTTCCATAGTAATATTCATCAAACATGGGATCATATAAATCAACCAACTCATTCATTTGTGTTGTATCCGTCGAGTCTGCTGTAGGAGTACTTTCTTGACATTCTTTCACGGGACGTACACTGTTTTGTGTAGGTGCCATTGCTGGACATTAAGGAGCGGAACTTGAGTTGTTGTGTTCAAGTACCATATGTGGCAATTCGTCAAATTTCACATGAATTGTTTCTACAATAATCTTTGTTATCTTGTTGTAAACTCGATATCCTTCTGACAATGTAGCATACCCCACAAAAATACATGCATCACCTTTTTCTTTCATCTTGTCGAGATTCTCACCGTCTTTAAGAATGTAGCATAAAGATCCAAATACGTGAAAGAATTTAACAGTAGGTTTCCTACCATTGATGATGTGGTAAGGTGTCTTTTCATGTCTAGGGATTACGAGAGAACGATTCTGAGTATAACAGGCATTTGCAATTGCTTCAGCCCAGAAGATTAGTGGTAACTTAGATGCAGAAAGCATTGTTCGAGTTGCCTCAACCAAAGTACGGTTTCGTCTTTCGACAACGCCGTTTTGTTCAGGAGTTCGAGCAATAGACGTTTGATGTTCGATGCCTTCTTCTTGAAAGTAAGATTGCAAAGTCTTGTTCAAAAATTCAGTACCCCTATCCGTTCTTATGGTTAAGACTTGAGCTTGAAGATTGCGTTGTATCATCTTGAGAAAGTTTTTGAGAACCTCTGGTGTTTCATCTTTGAAACTTAAGAAGAAATTCCATGTGTATCTAGAGTAATCATCAACAATCACGAGAATATACTTTTTCCTGTTAATACTCTCTACACACATGGGACCACATAAATATATGTGTAGAAGTTCCAATCGTCCTTTTGAGCTTGGGGTAGTCTTTGTTTTGAAAGACTCCCGTTTTGCTTTCCCCAACTCACAAGAAGAACAAAGATGGTCTTTGACGAATTTTAACTTAGGAAGACCGGTCAGAATATCATTCTTCGAAAGCAAGTTGATGGTATCAAAGTTGAGATGTGATAATCGTTGATGCCATAACCATGCTTGAGAGGATGAAGCTTTCGCCATTAAGCAAATTGGATTTGATGAAGATGTATCTTGAAGAGTTACTGTGTAGAGATCAGAACCACGAGAACGTGTAAGAAGGTCATTCCCATCGTAGTCTCTAACATAGCAAGTAGTTTTCCGAAAAGCCACTTCCAAATCCGCATCACAAAATTGACCAACCGAGAATAAATTGTGATTCAGTCCCTCGACGTAATAAACCCGTTTTATAGTGATATTCCCTTGAACCAAGTCTCCATATCCGAGTATCGGTGCAAACTGATCATTTCCAAACCGTACCGTACCCAGAAACTCCTCCACGAAGTTAATTAGAAGCTTGAGATTGCCCGTCATGTGCTTTGTGCACCCAGCGTCCATTATGAAGAGAATGATCTCGACGAGCTGCATAAGAATTAGAATACAATGTAGAGTTTGACAAATGGGATCCCTTGATAGAAGTGGGTTCCAAAATATTAGTAGGCCTAGATTCTAAAGGCAAGCTAACATTCATAGACCCAATTAGAATAGTGGTTGTCTTAGGTACCCATTTGTATCCGGGTGGTGTAAATCTTGAGTACCCCCGTTTACATGTCCTACTCATGTTCTTATAAAGCTTCTTTAACATGTTTTGTTTACGTAGAGTAGTGGATTCTAACGCACTTAGTTTCTTAAGTGGTTGAGCAGTGGATTGGTTCAAAGTTCCTGTGGGTTTTCTAGTACTAGTGGGCACAAGAATAGGCTTCCTAGTGCTAGCATTCACGCCATTATGATTAAAAGCACAAGAATCATGATTGGAAGTACGAACACATTTTCCACATTTAACACAAACAAATTCATCATTCGAAGTCTTAACATTCAAACTGTCATTACATGCAGTTACAGACGTTTTATTCTTAGAAAACTTAAAATTCCTACGGTGGTCTTCTACTTCCATCTTCTTCCCTTGACTATTGTTAGGTATGACTCTATCTTCAATTCTAGTGCTCTTAAGCTGTGGTCCGCTAACGCTAGTAGTGGGAGTTACTTTTGTAGAAGAAGACACACGTTGATTAGTTTTCCTAGTATTCTGAGTTAACCGCGATGTTCTAGTTTGAGTGGACCTAGTGTTCATCTTATACATTCCAGGTGCTAACACATTTGTGCTCTTATCAGTTCCTAACTTAGGCAAAGTCTGTGGGGGTTTGCCCAAAATAGATGATTTAGGGCATTTAACCGCATTCGGTTGACGAACGGCGGATGGTTTACCCAATTCAGACTTTTCTTTCATTTTCTCAATGAGTTTTTGTAGCTCACTGATGGCTATATCCCTTTCTTGTAGCTGAGCTTTCAAATCATTTATTTCGAAACCTTTTTCATTTAATTGTCGAATCGAAGAAGCTGCCATTTCTTGACACTTTTTATGATTATGAGATTTTCCACCTTTTAGTAAAGCAAGTTCAAGAGAAATGGAGTGTTTCTCAAGTTGGGAAAAACTTTTCGAAAGTTTGTTATATGACTGAATTTGTTTCGAAAGCTCTACTTCAAGATTGCGACATTTCTTGTCCGTTTCTGACACTAGACATGCTACATGACAATATTGATCAAGATCGGTATACACACCAAGTATAGCATTCATATGGTTAGCATAAAAGTATTCCTTAGAAAGTCGATCAATTTCGTTAGAAAGTTGGTGTTCTTGTGTCTTTAATTTAATTTGAAGAAAATCAATTTCATCTTCAAGAGATTTAACATATCTTAAATCAGTTGTCATTTCCTCAGTGAGAGCTTTATAAAACATTTCCACATTATTTGAAAGATCATCGATGGTTGGAACAATACATTGTTGAATGACGACTTCTACTCATGGGTTAGGTTTAATATTCCTAACGGTATCTCTATAAACTTTTTCATAATCGACGACACCTTTGTACAAATTTAAAACCCCTTGTTTTATAAACTTAAATTGCTAAACACTTTTACTTTCTCATCCCATTTTTGTTTTTCATCCGAAATTTGTTTTTCTAACAAAATTGATTGCCTTTTGAAACTCCTTTGTAAAGAAACTTTCTTTTGAGGTTCATCACTTGGTGGTGGAACACTATTATACATCTTTTGTTCTTTGGAAAGTTCTTTTTGAGGAACAAACTTAATATAATGATCAGAATCATAAAGGTTTATTAAATCACTTAAGTTCGATCGACTTTCTTCTTGATCACGAATGATTTCGTCGCAGTCAGGGGAAAGCATAAGAGCAAGATTATCAACATAACAACCGATATCATAAAGAGCAGGCTTGGTACTTTGAACTTTCTTGAGATATTCAGGCTTGACAAAACTCTTTTTCTGATGAGACAAAAATTGATGTAGGTAAATCGTACTCGTTTTAGGAAAAACGCGTATAATCGACAAGTATTAAGTCGTACGATTTATTTAAAAACTGTAAAACCGATAAATGCGAGTTTGTTCTCGAAGGAGGTGTATGATTAAGTGCCAATATGTAAAATCAAAGTTTGGATTAGTGACGTTTTTGGTTTAGAAGAGAGAAAATTAAAGACGAGCTACGACTACGATTTAACTACGACGAGTGACGTAAAACGCGAACGTAAATACGTAAAACGTGACAAAATTAAAAATAAAACATAAAAATTAATTAAAAATGAAAACTAAGTCTAAAATAATAAAAATAAGAATAAAAATTCAATAAATAAATTTTAAAACCTTTTATTAATTAAATATTCAATTTTAAATGCTAATTAAAGCCCTAAAATTAAATATAATTAAGAAAAAGCCCAAAATATTATTTTATTGAACTAAAAACTCACTTATATTGTTTAAAGACTAAAAGTATTTTTCCTAAATTTTAAAGACTATTTTCTATTTTTAAAACTCTAAAAACAATTTTTTTAAACTAAAATAATGATTATAAATAATAAAATAATGCTAAAATTAAACTTAGTGTTTCAAAAATCCTAATTTATATTACTAAACAGTAGAAAAATTTTAAAAGTTATAAAAGTAAATTTTTTACAATAAAAGACAAAATAGATTTAATTAAAATCTATTTTAACTAAGATTAAATCTAGAAAATAGATAAAAAAAAGAGTAAACAGTAAAACTTTTTAAACTAAAAATCTTAAAATAATATTCTTAAACTAAGAAAATTTTAAAATAAGAAAAATATTAAACTTTTGCACTAAAATAAAATAAATGTTTAATAAAAACTAATTAAATTCAATTAAAATCTAAAAAATAGCAAATGAACAGTAAACTGAAAATAAACTTTTCTAAAAATATTAATATAAATCAAACAACTCAGGAAAAATTAAATTTCTAAAAAAAGTGAAAAAAATGCACCTTATGCTAAGCAGTGGGAACGAGAAGCCTATCAGTGGGAAGTTTGTTCCCACTGACAGTGTAAAAAAACAGGTCTGGGACCTTTTGGTGGATAATGAGCTATTGAGTTGGTTTCTTTGGGAGACAAAGCCACCCCCACAACCATTTGGGTTGTGGGGAGTCACAGCAAGCACAAACACACAAGGTCTAGGCACAAAAAATCACACAAACGTGCTAGAACAAATAACTGATATGGCTATAGCAGGGCTAGGAGCTTCTTGCTGATATAAAGTGCACTTAACCAGATTTTAGGCCACAATGACTTCACACCAAGATAACCAATCGACAAACTAACTACTCACAGTCCTATACTAACAGTATCACTAACTAACTCCAAGATTTGGAATCTTAAGGTACTAAAACAAACCAGTTTTGCCTATTAAATGTATATGGCTGTTTTTAACAAATCCTAACATGCAACTAATGTTCCTTTGCTACCAAACTGAAAACAAAGTATGATATCACCCACTAAAGTCTATTTAAGTGTGTTGACTGGTTTTAAGGTACTATGTGTGTCACTCGCAATTTTTAAATTCCAAAACCAAACACCCCTTAATACACTAGCAGGCAGACAGATTTAAGCTTAGCTTACACATACAATTCAAAACAAAAAAACTAACTAACATTGATGTTAATATAATTTAAGATAATGAAAAACACAAAGTAAACAATCAACAAGCAACTTTCACAAAGATTCAATTTGAGCAGAAAAACTTGAGAGGGAGTTCGAAGCATTACCTAGCCCAACGTACATCCACACCAGGCTTTAGCTAAGCTGATGCAACCAGTCAACAAGGTTAGACTGGACTAAGTGAACTTCATGGAAAGAGCTTATGGGAGAGCTTGGTTGCTGTTTGAAAGAAGAAGGTGCAAGACTCTTTGGTGGACTACAACAATCCACCAAAAGAGGCACAATAATGAAATTTGTATGATGAAGGATGAAGTTTGGACCACCAACCTGCACAAAAAAAAACAGAAAACAAATACAAATTCCTAAACCTTGATCAAAAGCTGGTTGGCAGCTTTTGATGAAAGCTCAAGGAACAATGGTGAGACAATAACCAATTAGACAGCCTTTGAAAATTCCTTTGAAACTCCACCTTTTTAGAACCAACAAGTATGTAACACAACTATTGTGGCTTGAAGAATCCTTGAGATGTCAAGTCAACAACTCTTAAACCCCAATAGCAGCGGATCTACAAAAGAGATTTTGTAAAATTTCTTGAACACAAATACCTTTTGAATACTACAGTAGATTTTTTTGCATAAAACGTAAAAAATTTACACTACTAAAGCAATAATGGAACTCAGCTCAAGATTGAAAGACTTTATTAACAAAACTCTAACTATTTTTTCATTAAAGAAAAATTACAAAAATAAGCTGGAACAAAGAACTCTTCATAGGCGAAGGTTCTTTTTATACAAGTAATGGGACTATTCCATAACTCCTAAATGATAAACCCTAATAGCAGTAAAATCCCTGAAAAGCCCTTAAGTTGAATTTCGAATTTATGGTCAAAGGATCCCATGTGCTCTTGTTGAATATCCAGCTTGCTTGGTTTAATCCTGGCCATTGACTTCATTCTTTGGGAACACGAAATTAATTGGAGACCTTTGATTGCTGTGAAGATTCTTTAATTTCCATATTTGGGGTTACAAGGGAGCAGGGGAGTGTGGGAGTGGACCACATGGTGAGCTGGCATGATATTGAGGTGTGAGGTTATGGTGAGGATGATGTAGATTAATGATCTGGAATGTAGGGGGTTTTGATTTTTGATAAATAAAAAGTTAGGATTAGGGTTTATAGTGGATGAACAGTTGATTAGTTTGATGCAGATTTGGGGAAAGATAGGTGTTTAGCGGGGGTTTAGGGATTAATTATAGTTTTTCAAAAGTTATATTAATATAACAGTGGGTGAGGTGGCAAGGTGACGTGGTGGGGCAGGCTGAGGTGGTGGTTTATGAGTGGAGGGTGGAATTTTCTTGTCTGGGCAACTTTAGTCCCCCATCTCCCTTTGTTTTGTCATATAATGTTTCAACAGCTTTTATCCCATTTCCTTTAATAACAACTTTGGACAACTTGCTAAATTTGGCACATGTTTATTCCATACTTTTATCAAGGACCAATTGTGTACTTTGACCATATTTCAAGGGTTGTTCTTGTACATTCTTGTCATTTAAGGGACCATATTGTAATTTTTGAGTTTTACAAGGGTTTAAAATGACAATTCTTCAAAAGTAGAGGGACCAATCTTGCCAAATCTTCAAACTTCAAGGACTTCAAAGGAAAATCAACATTCGGGTCCGGTTCTTTGTGCGGCTTCATTTCCCGTGTTTGTTTTTGCTCTATTCTTGTGATCTTTTGTTGATTTTACGATATTCGTACCTAAAATACACAATGAACAAACACAAGCATATATTTGGGTATTTTGATGACATTTTAAGCGTTTTAAGCCCGATTTGGACGATGAGACTATGTATAAAAGCAGTCTCATCACTCCCTCATACTAAACCATTGCCGTGTCCCCACGCAGTGCTAGAATTAAGTATCGTAGCACTTCTAAAATTCATTTTTATGATGACATTTATTGAAGACATAAATTTAAATAAACTACTACACGTGTTTTAGACATAATGTAATGTTTTCATCACGATTAAGTGACTTTTAGGGTCAAAAAATAAGAACACGTGAATGCCTCATAGAGATAAGTTCGTCATCCTCGATTTTCACTCGATTCCATGCTCAGCGTGTAACGAGATCATTGTTATTATAAGTTAGCAACACGATCATGTCTCATGAGTGTTAATTACGAACCTAAACTCCCTTATTCCTACTTGGTATCTCTTATATTTTATTTTGTCTTAATGATCACGAGGATACATCATTGACTTATGCGTGAATAGAGATTAGGTCTAAAAATAGAGTCTTAACGGTGTAACCAAAATCATTAAATTAATAATTCATCCTAATAGACAACGATGTCAAAAAATTAAGTCAACAAAAAGGATCGATAAACACGATTTTAGAACAGTTTTGAACATGAGACTTATTACCATGACTTTTATTATCCGCCATCATCGGTGGTTTTATTATCATGGTTTATCTCCATCTTTTATTCAACTTCGCCATGAAGCTTTTATTATGACTTTGGTCTTGCCCTTGTCTTTTATTATCCGCCATCATCGGTGGTTTTATATGACTTGACGTATATCCTCACGCTAAAGCAAATTTTGGATCTTTAAAGCTTCAAAGATTAAGGCTTGATTCACTTTCAATTTGGGCATAGATTTTTCGGCCTTGTGAGCTTCAAATTTTTGCTTATTTTAGGTGAGCACTTGAAATCTTATTATTGGGTGAAGCTTTTGATTATTCGGGTTGCCAGTACTTCAAAACTGTGACGCTGGCGATACCTTAATGTTTTCCCAATTTAATTACATGGAAGCAACTAAAACAAATTAGAAACCAACAATAGTGACTAAACCGCTAAATCAATATTTATTAACAATTTATTATAAAAGTGTGGGAGAATAAGCTAATAATTACTACACATGAGATCGTGAAAGATTACGAGATTTATAAATAACTCTATCATTTCTCGTCCTCATTTAATAGACTTAGCCTAAAAAGTTAAGGAATCGAAGCTAAGTGCTCAACACGTACGGTTGAGTCAAAAATTACTCTTATTCTCACCATCGGAAAACCTACATTTGTGTCTTGAACACTTATGAAAAACAAGAAAAAAATTTAAAATTTGGCCATTTTTAGCCTTATTTGCAACAAAACGATAACAAAAAGATGAATATTGGATTGCGTGGTGACGTAAGCAAGGTGAAGTATCTACTCATCCCCCCATACTAAAACTAAACATTATCCTCAATGTTTCGAGTCTAGGGGTGAAAACACCCCTATACTAGAGACGAAGTCGAATGCTTAATCTCGAGCATGGAAAGGGTAAAACGAATAACCTAAAAGCCGTTTATGAATTATGCTAATAAGATAAACATTAGAACATAAAAGGATATCATCGGATATCAGAATCTCCAAATGCAACGATCGAAGCTCGAGTGATCTGTAAAACGAACACGAGAGGCTTCAATGATGACGATGAACCTAATGAATCACAATCACAAACAACCACGGAACAAAGGTTGGAAGAGCACAAGTCCCCTCGTTAACTAATTAGAAAAACGATAATATTTACAAGGATAAGCATGAGAATCCCCCACGAGGCACCTTGTTTTTGATAACCGAGTCAAAAGCTCGACTCGAATCCCCATAAATGTGATCATTCGGGGATAATCTTGGTTTGGTCATTTTTGGTGGGGCTCATGATAAACAATGCCCAAAAGCAACCGGTACTAAGGACTAAGTCCTTTGATGATGCAAAATACCAGGATCGAAGATGGCGTCCTCGTTTTCATGTGGTAAACGAACCAACGCCACTTCAACACGTGCTCGTACCCCAAAGGGGTAGAAGAAAAAAGATGAGAAGTAGAAAGGTGGGGCAATGGTAGTCAAATTTATGAGCTACTCGAGGTAGACTCACACCAAGCAAATGAATATATTTTCTATTTATTGCATCGGTGGAAGACCGAGATTTACCTTTACAAGCAATTCCGGGATCGTAAATCTCGTCCTCGGTGGAGAAATGTGAGGGAACATTAGGGGCTTCCCCCACATTCGATCCACACCAACCGTCGTCAAAAGGAGTAGACGAGGTGGTAGTACTCATAGAACGTGGTGATGATGGAGTTAACTTGTAGAAAATTCATTTAAATCAATTTTAAAATCCTTTCCTTTTTCATCGTTTAAAAACTCTTTATGAAAACCCGATTTGATAATGTCGAAAATATTTGGCGTGTCAAATTCAAAAATAGTCGCGCTAAAAATCCTCACATTTAAGTCATTGGTGGGAGGGGGTGGTGGATTATATAAGTTCTCAAAACGTTTATCAATAAATAACACCGCCCCCTCGGGGTCAACATACTCGTCATCCTCATGAACGTCGATCTCATCGATTTCTTCATCAAAGATAGGCTTGTCAAACCAAGGTTTGTCATTCCCCTCCTTGAGTATCTTAGAAACTCTCTCGAAAAGATCACGATCAAGCATGAAACCATCATTCATTTGTGGGGATTGTTGATAAGTTAAATCCTCACGAATGTGGTAAACGTAATTCTCATTTGAGGAGTGTTGATTAGGTAACTCCTCGAGAATTGGATTTTGGGTGGTCACATGAGTTGGTTCGTCATCGAAAATAAGGCGTTCCAACTCATTAAGTTCATCCTCGATTTTGGAAAGATCGACCTCACTCGTAGGTGGAAGTGGAGGCAAAAGAGCTAGCTCTCGTTCAATGATTTCCTCAATCTCGGGATGAAACTCGTAATCATCGTACTTCGCATGTGAAGAGGTCTTTTTAGGAGAATCCTCAAAAAGGGCATGTGGATTTCGAAGTACGTGATCAATCTAGGCAAAATCGCCATCGTCATCGTCAAAGAAATAATCGATGTGAGCACTCACAACCATGGTCTTACAAGTCGAATGACTATGCTTAGGTGACTTTTCTAAGACGAGAGGATCGATGTCGACGAAACCTTTAGCCTCAACAGGTGTTGGGCTAGGAAAATGAGGCACTTTGATGTAGCTAGAAGTTGAAGCCTCAAAGACGTGGTCATTCGAAGGTGGTGAAAACGAGTCCATTTTGGTCATTGTCGTGATGGCACTAACGTCGCCCTTCGGAATTGGTGTGTCACTTTTTTCATCGAATACATCCCAAAGTGATTTTTCATTCATAAATTTACACATACCCTTTTGAATTAGGTACACGTATTCTTTATCGTTAAAATCATCATCTTTAAAACCGTTTTTCTTAATTCTTTCAAAACCTGCATTAAGCCTCATAGTTTCCGCTAAAGTAAACATTTTGAAATCATTAGAATTTGAAACATTTGGTTTCAAAACCTCGGTTTTTTCATTATCATAAGACACTTGGGATTTATTCGTTAAAAGGTCCATTTTATCCTCCCCATATCTCATAGTAAGTCTCCCCTCGTGAACGTCGATTACGGTTCGAGCCGTCGATAAAAATGGTCGACCTAAAATAATGGGACATTTAGGGTCACACTCGTAATCGGATATGACGAAATCCGTGGGAAAAACAAACTTTCCAACTTTAACATAGACATCCTCGGCTATTCCAATTGGTATAAGTGGTGTATAATTTGCAAGCTCGATAGTCATGTTCGTGGGGGTAAGTGAAGGAAATCTCATAAATTTCCAAAGAGAATGAGGCATGAGATTGATGCTAGCACCTAAATCGGCAAGGGCTAAACATCCCTCTATCTCGGAAAAATCACAAGGTAGTAGAAATTGGCCCGGATCCTCTTCCTTTCTCGGCATATGCCTTTTGGGTTTTTTAAGAAGGATCGATGCACAAGTTTCTTCAAGGGTTACTTTGGTTAGGTCGATAAAACTCTCTTTTTGAACCGTGGATGGAATTTGAGGTAGACAAGGGTGTGCACTCTTTTCCTTGGTCGCCACGTTCACCCCATCAACTTTAGAACAATAAGACGTCTTAGAAGTCGAGGGTTGAGAATAAGGAACAACACGAAATCCATCAAGGGTAGGGGTAATCACACGACTTTTTCCACGAGACGAGGCGGCTTTACATTGCTCCTTCGGATTTGCAACGGTGTCACTAGGTAACGAACTCGATGAAGCACCCGAGGTTTTGTTCATAATAGCCGAAAACATCTTTTTAATATCAATTTGTCCTTGCTCAATCTTTGTGTTTTGAAGTTTCAAAGTATTGGAAAATTCGTTTTTCAAAGTACCAATTTCTCCCTCTAATCGTCTCATATTAGCCTCATTCGTTTTCATGTAATTTTGAAAATCGTTTGATGAACTGTTTTGATTGGAATTAAAGTTCCCTTGGTTTTGATTACTTCTTTGAAAATTGTTTTGATTACCACTAAAAAAATTGTTTCCTTGATTGTTGTTGTTTGAAAAATTCGAGTTTTGATTATTGTCTCGATTTTGCCAATTCAAATTACATCCTTGATTATAACCTTGGTTTTGAAAATTCCCTTGTTGATTATTTCCTTGAAAATTGTTTCGGTTTTGATTAAAATTGTTACCTTGGTTATAATTGCCTTGTTGTGATGGACCGGCGTTATTTTGATTTTGATTAGAAAAATTGTTGTTTAACGCACTCACATTCGACGTTTGGCCATCCGTAGCCGCACACTCGTAATAATTATGAGTTCCACCACAAAAACGTACACGCTGTCTCAACCGCTTTCACCGTAGCGGGAGCGTCTTTCTTTTGCATTTCGACGAGAAAAGATGTAAACACATTCGTTAGCTTGTCGACTTTCGCATCAACCCTCTCAATGTCGCGATTAGAATTACTAACATTGGCGACATTGGCAACACTCGGTGCGTTGCGGAGTTGGTAAACCTTGGATCGATTCTCGATAATCATTACAGCATCTTTCGGAGTCTTACACAAAAATTTGCCACCGGCGGCGGAATTCAACGAATCTTGTTCTTGAAAACTAAGACCGTTGTAAAACGTATCGATTTGGTGCAACTCGGAAAATCCATGGTGAGGACATTGCCTAAGCAATTCCTTAAAACGATCCCACGCGTCTCTAAAAGATTCATTCAGTTTTTGCTCAAATCTCGTAATTTCATTTTTGAAAAATGTCGTCTTAGACGGTGGGAAAAAATGATTAACGAATTTGGAAACGAGATCCTTCCACGTAATTATAGAATTAGGTGGCTCTTTCTCGTACCAATCCTTGGCGGCACCATCGAGCGAGTACGAAAAAAGCATAAGCTTGACGACATCAGTTTCGACGTTCTTAAACTTGCTTGTGGCTAAAAGACGATCAAAATTCCGAATGTGGTCGTGAGGATTATCGGCTTCACGACCTCGACACTTTGTAGCTTGGATTAACGAAAGCATTCCGCTCTTAATCTCAAAATTCTCCGCTTCGATAGTGGGAATTACGATCGCGTCTCCATAACCCTCGGTGGGCGCTTGGAGCAATTCCATCATCGAACGATTGTTGGCCATCTCGTCTAAGGTTTCTTCAACAACGATATTAGGAACGTCGGTCTCTAAATCTCGTCTACGTCGTCGATTCCTTCGATTACGATTGCGTCGAGCCGACGCATCGCTAGAATTAGAATAATCCTTCAATCGAGTGCGCATGCACTAAGCGTAGAATGGGTGGTAGCAAAGCAGATTCTTTTTGCGGTTTTTCGATTTTTCAATTTTTTTGGTTTTTGATTGTTTTAAAAGTTTTTGGATTTTTTGTTGTATTACGTAGACTCAAATCTACAAATCTCTCCTTGAATTGATTTCTTGATTAAAGGAGCCTCAAAGAATGAAAACGATCACGTAGAATGAAAACACTTATCCTTTTACCACTTATTTCCAATAATAACAAGACAAAAACATGTGATTTATGTCGTAAAAGTCGGAATTATGCGTGGTTTGTGTTTTTATTGTGTTTTAGGACCAAAATATGAAAAAGGAAGAAAACACGGATTTTCACGGGCTTTTATCGAAGAAAACGGGAAAAAACGAAGTCAAAAGATCAAGAGTGCAAAAAGAACGGAAGTCCAAGGCCTATTCTGAAGATTTATCGAAGAAAAAGTCTAAAGACGAAGTTTAACGAAGTCGAAGAACTTAAGTCTTATAGAAGAAGAAAATTAAAAGACAAGTTCAAATCCCGAGACGACATCAAGAAAAGACAAAGAATTAAAGTCGAGTCGAGAACACGTGAAGAAAGAAAGAAAGAAGATGCAACACATGCACTCCTTCCACCTTCCCTATAAATACCCTCCTAATAGTCATTAGGAGGGTGTTAGTTAGTCTTTAATTTTTAGTTTTTCATTTTTCACTTTTCTTTCTAGTTTTAGAGAGAGATAGTCTTAAACTTTCTCTCACTAAGTGTCATCTTTTCTCTTAATCTTTCAAGATTAAACATTTGTATTGCTTATTTTTCATTAATCAAGTTCATTTTAAGCTTTTAATCCTAAATCTCATTCTACACTTCTTGATTTACTTTACCTTTGATCCGATTTGCATACTTCATGCGTATGATTTTATGATTTCGTGATTGAAGGATTGATCTACTTTGTTCATACTTAAGCTCCTTCACGTATGAGTTATAAGCTCGTAATGCTTATTGGCTTATTACATGTTTTGGCTTATTGATTTTCGGATTTCACCAAGGTTTTAGTTATTTTAAAAGTCCTTTCATAAAGTTTGAAATCTTTTGTGTTTTAGAAGTTATCAAATTTAAGCTTTTTGAATTGCTTGAGGTTCGGGTATAATAGCTTATTGCATTTGCTTATTGAGTTTTAGGATCTCCACCAATTTCGGATTAAGTTTTGCATTCCATCGCAATACAAGGGATTTTGTACACATTCCGACGGGCCTTATCGTTTTGATCGCAATAACCCTTAAGGGTTTTACTTTGCGATCAGGTTTTCATTTCCCCCTTATTCCGATCTGGATTGCGATCGCACATTGCGATCGCACATTCCGACGGGATCAAGGTCTTTGCTAAGACGAAGTGCTGCCCATTTCTCGACAGCAACATTGTGATAGAAGTACATTGCGATAGGGGTGTTTTAGTCATTCCGATCTGAGACATTGCGATAAGAGGACATTGCGATAGACTTTGTGTAGTTGCATTCCGATAGGTAGTAAGTTTAACATTCCGATGGATTTCCAATTGCCATATTCCGATGGACATGAATTGCTTTGTTCCGATTGACTAAGTTTTTAAGCTTTAAAGTTTTACAAAGTTTTAAGTTTTAAGTATTTTCCTAATAAACTTTTAGTTTAATTTTGTCAAAGCTTCTACTTTACTCAACCACACTTTAATTACTTGCTATTAGTTTGAATTAAACAAACAAACCAAACCATTCTCTTGTTCACCAAAAGATGATTGAGTCACACTTTTAACCAATAGTCAATTCGAAAAGACTTGGGACAACAATATTTTATACTTAGCCAAAAAGCCAAGTATTAAATGGCGCCGCTGCTGGCTCTTTTCGTTAAGATTAATGGTTTCTAGTGAGAGACGCATTGAATTTTGGGATCCGTTCTTTGAACGTTATTTTCCTTGCTTTAAAAAATTTTCAAAAATCCAAAAAAAAATATAAAACTCTTCAAAAATACAAAAACATTTAAAAAATCATTAAAAGCAATTCTTTTCCAAAAGGTTTTGCACCAAAAATATTATATAGATATTCTCTGTGTATATTTTTCTTCTGCAGGTGTATGCATACTAGATCTTCGAACTATTCTGAGCCCAAGACTCGTGAAGATCTAGATATGGCTGGTGTTAATAACAACAATAACAACCCACCTCAACCCAATTTAAACAACAACAACAACAACAACAACAATGTCCTCCTACTTGATTTACGGACAATGGAGGAATTGTTTCAACCCACCATGAACGGACGCGGAGGCCCGATTGCGCCAATGCACGTCACGGCTCAGGAGTTTTCGTTGAAGCATCACATGATCCAACAAGTGCAAACTAACCCATTTCTCGGAATTCCGGATGATGATGCCAACAAACACCTCGACAAATTCATTACCATTACCCAAAGCATGAAGTGCCCCGGTGTTTCTATGGATGACCTTCGCCTTCAACTTTTTCCCCACTCTCTTTCTCACCATGCCGAAAAATGGTTTGACCGTCTCCCGAAGAATTCTATTCATACGTGGAATGACATGACTCAACGCTTTTTGTCGCGCTACTTCCCACCATCCATGGTCACTAGCCTTCGGAACCAAATCAGTGGATTCATGCAAGACAATGATGAATCGCTCTTCGATGCTTGGGAACGATACAATGATTTGATCGACCGCTGACCAAATCACAATATGCTCCCTGTTACTCTCATTGACACCTTCTACAATGGTCTCACTTTTCATGATCGTGACACGATCAATGCCGCCGCCGGTGGTACTTTTACGAAAAGGAGACCGGAGGAGTATCGAGAGTTGATTGAAAACATGACTACTCACCACAAGAATTGGGATTCATCCGCATCCTCAAGATCTAACTCGAGAGTCAATGTTTCTTCTACTACCTCCAATCCTGAGATGACTGAAATTTCTCGACAACTCGCTGAGATGAACAAGAATTTCATGGCCATGGCCACAAACCACTTTCAACAAGCTAAAGCCGTTGCTATTTCTTGTGACACATGTGGTGGTCCTCATTCTTACAATGATTGTCCTTCTACCCAAGGCAAATTTTCTGAAAACGTTAACGCAGCTTACGGTACTTATCTCACGGGAGGCTATCAAGCTCGCCCTCAAGGAGACCGTAGCTTGCTAAGTTATCGTTCCAATAACTATCTTGCTCCACCTGGTTTCCCTCCTACCAACCAAAACCAACAACAAAGCTATAACCAAAACAACCAATCCCAACCTCGTGCTAACAATCAATATCAATCCCAAAGAAACCCATACCCAACTCAAGGAAATTCTCAAGCTTACCAAGCTCCACCTCTCAATCAACCGATGGCAGTAAGTCCAGACGTCGAGACGTTCATGAAGACTAATCGGGAGCTGGTGACGAATCTTCAGAGTCAAGTCATCAACTTGAAGGGCGAAATGGCGAAACAAGGGAACGATATTCGAGCTGCGCTAAGGAATGATATGGCAAAACAAAGCAATGAGATCCGTGTCGACCTTAGAGATTCTTTCAGCACTCAAGCGCTTAACATTCGTGATATGATTGGTTCGCTCATCCAAGGTAATCAACCCTCTTCTTCGGGTACTCTTCCGAGTAATACTGTTGCGAACCCAAGAGGGGAGATGAAAGCAATCACTACACGTAGTGGAAAAGGTTATACGGAACCCGAGCTTCCTACACCTCCACCCGTGATTGTGAACAAGGAAACAGAGCAACTTTCCTCACCTCCTCCACCTTCTATCCCCATTTCCCCACCACCCGTGGTTGTGAGTGACCCTATTCCCCTAAAGCCTTCTTCTTCATCCAATATACCTTATCCTTCAATGTTGAGGAAAGAGAAGCAAAAGATCAAGGATGATATTCAAGTTTCTAACTTTCTCAAAATATTTAAACAATTGAATTTTAACATCTCCTTTGCCGAGGCTCTCGCTCACATGCCCAAATACGCTAAGATGTTTAAAGATCTTCTAAGTGACAAGGATAAGCTTCTTGACATTGCTCAGACCCAACTTAATGAGAACTGCTCCGCAGTGCTCTTAAGGAAATTGCCCACCAAACTTGGTGATCCGGGTCGCTTCTTGATTCCTTGCAACTTCCCGGGAGTAGAGAATTGCATGGCCCTAGCCGATCTGGGTGCCAGTATAAACTTAATGCCTTTAAGTGTTTGGAAGCAATTATCTCTCCCCGAGCTAGTCCTCACCAAAATGACTTTGGAATTAACCAACCGTACGGTTGCTTATCCAGTGGGGATAGCCGAAGATGTCTTTGTTGGCGTTGACAAATTCACCTTCCCGGCGGATTTTGTTGTCGTTGACTACGAGATGGATCCTCGTGTTCCATTAATCGTTGGACGTCCCTTCCTGAGGACCGGTCGCACTCTCATTGATGTAGCCGCTGGCGAAATAATCATGAGAGTTGGTGACGATAAAATTGTCTTCAACATGGGTAAGATTTCTAAGCAACCTTATTCATATGAGAGTGTTAATGCTATTGATGTTCTCGATGAGGCTTGTGAAGAACATTTTCATGATGCTTGCAAAAGTACTCTTTCTTCTCTACCCAATGTTGAGATCGTTGCCTCAATTGCTCCGGCATTGACTCCTTTTGGAGAAAGTGACTTGGATGATTTCGAAGCGAGCTTGGGTCCTCTTGATATTAAGTATGATAATTTGTCCACCGATTGGGATGAAGACATTCGTACTATTGAGAGACTTCTCAATGAGGACCCGTTTCCTCCTTCCTCTCCTAAAGAGGTGACTAATGATGATCCATCGTTAGTTACACCATCTATTGAGGATCCTCCTACTCTTGAGCTTAAGGACCTACCTCCTCATCTTGAGTACGTTTTCCTAGAAGACGACGAGAAGTTACCGGTCATCATCGCGAAGGACCAGCAAGAAGAAGAAAAAGCCCGACTCATTGCCGTGTTGAAGAAGCATAAAAGAGCTATCGCTTGGAAAATCTCTGACATCCGCGGAATTGATCCTCACTTTTGCACACATAAAATTCTCATGGAGGACGACTTTAAGCCCACAATTCAAAGCCAACGAAGGGTGAATCCTAAAATCCATGAAGTCATCAAAAAAGAGGTTATCAAACTTCTTGATGCGGGTATGATTTACCCTATTTCGGATTCACCATGGGTTAGTCCAGTCCATTATGTGCCTAAGAAAGGCGGAATTACCGTTGTGCCTAATCACAACAACGAGTTGATTCCTACCCGTCTCGTTACTGGGTGGAGAGTTTGTATAGACTACCGCAAACTCAATGATGCCACGAGAAAGGATCATTTCCCTCTACCTTTTATGGACCAAATGCTTGAACGTTTAGCGGGTAATGAATATTACTGCTTTCTTGATGGTTTCTCGGGTTATTTCCAAATACCCATCGATCCCCAAGATCAAGAGAAGACAACATTCACTTGTCCCTATGGCACATTTGCTTACAAAAGGATGCCTTTTGGCTTATGCAATGCCCCCGGGACTTTCCAAAGGTGCATGTTGGCTATCTTCCATGACATGGTTGAGCAAACCATGGAAGTCTTCATGGATGATTTCTCGGTCTTTGGGGATTCCTTCTCTTCTTGCCTTGCCAATTTGGAACGTATGCTTAAGCGGTGCGAAGACACTCGCCTTGTTCTGAATTGGGAAAAATGCCATTTTATGGTAAAAGAAGGCATTGTGCTAGGACACAAAATCTCTAAAGCTGGTCTTGAAGTCGACCGTGCTAAAGTAGATGTCATAGCCAAATTACCTCCACCTTCAACCGTGAAGGGTGTGAGAAGTTTTCTGGGTCATGCGGGCTTCTATCGACGATTCATTCAGGATTTCTCTAAAATCGCTCGCCCGATGACCCACCTCTTGGAAAAAGATACTCCTTTTATCTTTTCTAAAGAGTGTCTCGAAGCCTTCAATCTTCTTAAGGATAAGCTAACTAAGGCACTGATGACGTATAGTCCCCAACCGGGTCATGAGCCCGGCCCACGGGTACTACCCGTATCCGGTTCATCACAGATGGGTGGATAAATGTCATTCAGGCTTATGGGCTTGAGTGAACAGTAATCGCACATGTGTGCGGCCCACGGCCCAGTGCGGCCGACATAAGATTAGACAGAATCATATTCTGTCTGGAGTATCTTTATCCCAATGAGAGAGGATATTCACTACCAAGATTAGAAGATAACAATCATTCTAAATTCTAGTGATTATCTCTTCCTTGGGGCCGAAGCATCAGTGGAAGCCCACTAGGGTTTCACTGCCTATAAAAGGAACCCCCAAGCGTTCCACAAAGGTATTACGACTTGTACTCTAAACTCACATAAACCCTAAATCAATTACTTACTCTCACGCCGAAGTCTAATCGTGGGAAACATTCCCACAGTAAGCCTAACGCGTGTTGTTTAGTGTGCAGGATCCCAACCAAAAGATTCACTTGGTGCAGGAGCCGGAGCCCAGCCAACCCGAATCAAGCCTAATTCGGGTCTAGCAAGGATCAACCAACTTTTGCATCAACAAGTTGGCGCCATCCATGGGGCCCATAACACTAAGCTAGAACAAAACCTCATCTCAAATTCCAATGACGAAAGGGCATCAGCAAGCCAATCCCAGGAATGTGAATCCTGGAAACCGGAAGTCCCAAGGGGAAGGGATACTCATCCCCACCCAATCACCTAGCCGCCTTGCAGGCGGATCGGGCAACCGTAGCGGCTTCCAGCCCTTGGGGGTAACGAGCACGATCTCCACAACGCCCCCACCTACCTCAACCCTGGACAATCCGAACCCAGGGAGTGCGCCCAACCCTCCTAACAAGGAGCCGCGCAGACTATCGATAGAGGAAGAGGTAGAGGCCCTACCACTCAGCGAGGAGGATCTTACGCGAGTTCTCACACAGAACTTCGATAGGATTGTCCCGGGAATCGCATCGAGGTTGAATCTGGGGAGGAACCTCCAATCCAGGCTCAACTTTGGCGACACCGGACCAATCACCTCCTCCCAAATTCAGAGAAAAAGGAGAGCTCGACCTCAGGAACAGGGCACCTTTGAGGAAATTCCTCAACCCCGGAACGTGTTTGAACGCATAGGGGATCGCCTCGTACAGGAACTAGTGCAATCGCGAGAAGGAGAAAGGTCGGATGGTTCACCCAAACGGCCAGATCGAGAGCTGGCCAGAACCGCACGCCGCCGGAGTGTGTGGGACAGAATGAACACTGGGAGAAAGGCTCCTGGTTCGTCTCAAAAAAGTGGTCCCTATTCAAAAGATGGGGCACCACCACCGTCCCCAGATCCGTCTGGGGAGGACTCAGATGACCATCCGCCTAAGCGCCGCCGGCCTAGGCGCACCCCTCCACCACCAAACAATGAGGAGTATTATGGTGGCCCTTACTACCGAGATACGGAAGCAGAGGATCTCTCGCGTCCATGGTGTGAACCATGGGATGACCCTAGGCTCACCCGACCATGGGCGGATCCCAAGGAAGACCCGTTCACCCTCCGCATACGGAACTATTCTAAGGACACCAAACGTCGCATGCCAGCGTGTATCAAGACTTACGATGGGTCCGGTGATCCTGTGGATCACCTCAAAATATTTGATACACAGGCTAAAATTGAGCGATGGCCCATGCCCATATGGTGCCAAATGTTCAATTCAACCTTGATCGGAAATGCCCGCGACTGGTTTGAGGCACTCCCTCCACGGAGCATTGATAGTTTCACGGAACTACGCACTGCCTTTGAGAATAATTATACTCAAAGGAAGAAGTATAATAGAGATCCGGTCTCATTGGCAACTGTCAAGCAACGGCCGGGGGAGTCCACAGAAGCCTTCACTGAACGCTTCAATGATGAGTGCACGCGCACGAGAACCATGCCGGAGCTCCTGAAGATCTCTGACTACATGCACGCCATAACAGACAGAGAATTGATCAGGCTCCTCAATGACAAGCGTCCAGAGAGATATGATGACCTCATGGAAAGGGTCAGAAATTTCATAGAGGGAGAAACAGTTGTTGCCGCGGCCTACCCATCCCGAGGAAATGGGTACCGGTCAAATGACCAGTCCCGGAGACAGTCGGGCGGTCAAGGTAATCAGAACAATAACAAGGGCTCAGACTATAAGAGCCAAAGCAAAGGCGGACGGTCGGACGATAAGTTCACCCCCTAAAGATGTCCTACCGGGAGATCTTGCTGACTGAAGGGGCGAACTTTCCAAGGCCTCCCCCAATGACCACTCCCCCGGAACGTCGGCAAGGAAGTCGCTTCTGCGAGTTCCATAATGACAAAGGACACGGCACGGAGGAGTGTATCCAGCTCAAGAAGCATATTGAGTCGCTGATCAAATCAGGCAAACTCAAGCACCTAGTTAAGGATTGGAAGGACGGAAAAGACAACAACAAGAAGTATGATAAGAAGGATCCCCAAAAGGACAAGCCTTCGACCATATACATGATCCAATCCAGACAGCGCCGCACGAGGCAGAAAGTTGGCCAAAAATTTTCACGCGGCAGGGAAATCTCATTCCCTCCCATCACAGCAAGCGATGTGATTGATGCACCTCTCACTATTGAGATAAGCATTGGAACACACAACGTTCGTCGCATGTATGTGGATGGAGGATCGTCAGCAGAGGTACTGTATGAACACTGTTTTGTGCAGTTATGCCCAGAAATAAGAAGCCAATTAGTACCGGCCACGTCGCCGCTTACTGGCTTTAGTGGAGACACTATCTGGCCGATAGGGCAATTGCGTTTGCTTGTCACCATTGGGAATGAAGAACATTCCACTACGACATGGATGAACTTCATGGTGATACGCTCACACTCTCCGTATAATGGGATCATAGGCAGACCAGGCATTTTGGCTATCCGGGCAGTACCCTCTACGGCACACGGAATGATCAAATTCCCCGTTGAGGGGGGAATTGTTACTATTTACAACACAGTCATACCAACATCCGAGTGTCATACCGTGACAACACCGGCTCCACCTGTTCCACCCAAGGATGGATCACCACCTCCCAATTGGAAGGTAGCAATTCACCCCGACTATCCGAAACAGGAGGTATCCATAGGAGGGGCGCTCTCGGATAGCGGAAAAAGGGCCATGTGCTCTCTCTTGAGTGCAAACCTAGATATATTTGCATGGGAGCCAAAGCATATGACAGGCGTGCCACGCGCGATAGCAGAACATAAGCTCCAGATCCGCCAAGGGTACCAACCCGTTAAGCAAAAGAAGCGCGGCCAGGCGCCCGAGCGCAGCCAAGTGATACTGGAGGAGGTACGGAAACTAGTGGACGCAGGCATCATGCGCGAGGTATACTACCACGAGTGGCTATCTAATCCGGTCATGGTCAAGAAACATGACGGAAGTTGGCGCATGTGTGTGGATTTCACGGATCTAAACAAGGCCTGCCCACAGGACTGTTACCCGTTACCAGAAATCGACTGGAAGGTGGAGTCCTTGTGTGGATATCCTTTAAATTGCTTCTTGGATTCATATAAAGGGTATCAACAAATCCAGATGGCGGAGGAGGATGCAGAAAAAAACGGCGTTCTATACGAGCCAGGGCGTATATTGCTATACGAAAATGCCGTTTGGATTGAAGAACGCCGGCGCTACATATCAGCGGTTGGTGGATAAAGCTTTTGAATCACAAATAGGACGCAACCTGGAAGTATATGTTGATGACTTGGTGATAAAAAGCCACACGGAGGAGGCACTTCTCCGGGATGTCCAAGAGACATTCGACACGCTGAGAAGGATTAACATGAAGTTAAATCCAAAGAAATGTACGTTTGGAGCAACTGAGGGAATGTTCCTGGGATATTTGATTGACCCAAATGGCATCAAACCTTGCCCAGAGAAGACGGATGCAGTGATACGACTACCGTCCCCTCAAACACGGAAGGAGGTGCAGTCCCTGAATGGGAAGTTAGCCGGGCTGAATAGATTCCTATCTAAATCCGCAAAGAAGTCATTACCCCTATTTAAGACACTCAAGAAGTGTATTAGAAAGGGAGACTTCCGTTGGACGAAGGAAGCCGAGGAAGCTTTCTGCCAACTCAAGCAGCATCTCGCATCTTTCCCTATGCTAGTAGCTCCCCGGCCAAAGGAGGAACTCATTATGTATCTCTCAGCTACTCATGGCGCAATAAGCGCGGTACTTATGACGGATAGAGATACAATACAAACTCCGGTCTACTTTATAAGTAGAACACTACAAGGGGCGGAGTTGAATTATTCCTCCATGGAAAAATTGGTGTTAGCACTAGTATTTGCTACAAAGCGGTTGCGCCGGTACTTTCAGGCGCACCCAATTGTGGTTATTACTGATCAGCCAATCAAGCAGGTTATTTCTAGACCGGACGTGGCAGGGAGGCTAGAAAAATGGAGCATCCTATTGGGGGGGCATAATATATCTTACAGACCAAGGACGGCTGTTAAAGGCCAGATCTTGGCAGATTTCCTGATCGAGAAGCCGGATGAGGAAGAGCCAATCATTAAGCAAGACGAGATCCCAACGGAACCTTGGGTACTATTCACGGACGGATCCTCGTGTACAGACGGGTCCGGGGCAGGTCTCATCCTCACAAATCCAGAAGGAATGGAATTCACGTACGCCCTCCGTTTCGAGTTCACGGCCACCAACAATGAAGCGGAATATGAAGCATTAATTGCGGGTTTAAAAATCGCCGCTAGAATGGGAGTCCGCAACCTTGAGGCCTACGTGGACTCACGGCTTGTCGCGAACCATATTCTAGGTGGGTATGTGGCTAAGGAGGACAACATGGTCAGGTACTTGGAAAAGGTCAAGTCGTTAATCGCGACTTTCAGTAAGTTTTCCATCAAGCAGGTGCCAAGGGGCGAGAACAAGAAAGCGGACGCTCTTAGCAAGATCGCGTCCACGAGCTTCGCTCACTTGTCTAAACAAGTTTTGGTGGAAATACTCAAGGAGAAATCTATAACGGAAGGGGAGGTTGCCGCTATAGTTGAAGAGGAGGGACCTACGTGGATGACCCCAATCATCAACTATTTGACTAATGAGACCCTTCCAGACGAGGAAAAAGCAGCAAGGCGCATTAAAAGGAAGTCGCAACATTTTGAACTTCGAGAAGGCATCCTTTACAAGCGCTCTTTCTTGCAGCCGTGGCTGCGGTGTGTTGGACCACGACAGGCAGCTTACGTAATCAGTGACATACACGAAGGGTTGTGCGGCATGCATGCAGGCCCACGATCCGTGGTAGCTAGAGCCTTACGAACAGGTTATTATTGGCCTACCATGCACAGAGACGCGCGCGATATGATTCGCAAGTGCAATGATTGCCAAGTGCATAGGCCAGTACCGCGGCACCCGCAGTAGGAGCTTACACCTATCACGTCCCCATGGCCATTTTATAAGTGGGGAATCGACATTGCAGGACCATTTCCTGTAGCTGCGGGGGGGGGGGGGGGGGGGGTTAAATTCTTGATTGTTGCAATGGACTACTTCACACGATGGATAGAAGCCAAGGCAGTCAAGTCTATCACAGGTAAGCAGGTCAAGAAGTTTGTGTGGGAACACATTGTGTGCCGTTTTGGTCTACCAGGAGAAATCATCTCGGACAACGGCAAGCAGTTCACGGACAACCCATTCAAAGATTGGTGTGCATCATTGAACATCAAACGGCGCTTCGTGTCTGTTAAGCATCCACAAACAAACGGCCTTGTCGAACGAGCAAATAGGAGCTTGGGGAATGGAATCAAGGCGCGTCTGGATGAACGAAATGGCAAATGGGTCGATGAGTTATCACATGTGCTATGGGCGCATAGAACCATGATCAAAACAGCCAACGGAGATACTCTATTTGCATTGGCTTACGGCAGTGAAGCCGTTATACCAGCAGAAATAGGGATGCCTACCATCCGCACGGCGGAGGTTAACGTCGTCACAAACGATGAACAACTGCGAATCAACCTGGATCTGTTGGAAGAAAAAAGGGAAATAGCAGCCATCAATGAGGCTAAGTCCAAGGCTAAGATGAAGGCTTATTATGACGCCAAGGTCAAGGGTGTTTCTTTTCGACCGGGAGACTACGTCTATCGTGCTAACGAAGCGAGTCGAGTGGAGAATACAGGAAAACTGGGCCCTAAATGGGAAGGACCGTATGAAGTCACTGAAACCTTGGGACGAGGCGCGTACAAGTTACGTGACATGGATGGCCGCGACCTAGAGCACACATGGAACATCTCCAATCTCAAAAGGTGCTATCTTTGAAAGCTACAGCTTCCGCATGGGTACTTTGCTATAGGCGGTCTTAATAAAGAACCATGCGGTTTATTTGTTTTTTTTTGTTTTTCTTATGTTTGTTTAGTTTCCTTTCTTGTTTTTTAGGACTTGTCGTCATTATTCAAACAAAAGTGTAAACGTTCTAATAAAATGCCGTGGTGCCTAGCTAGCTCCACGGCCTGTTTCGTGCAAATCATTTTCCTTTCTTTGTTAGATTCTTTGTTAGTCGTATGAATTTTACTTGTATTATAATATGCCATGTTTCATTCGTATGCATTCTTTCAAATTACCGTACATGTACTATACGCCTCCAGGCGGGGTAAGAGGATTAAGTGAACCTACTAATTCAACTTGCCGCGTAAGAGGGATGCAACCTCAGCCGCACGGATCATGTATCCTTACTAGACGCCTTACTCACAAGACGTTGTGATAAGTTTTTTGTGCATCGTACCCACACGGTACTCTGCATAGTAAAGACGCACGTCGCATGTCTAGTAAATTATAGACTTGTATGTATTTTCCTTTTTTCTTTATGTGTACGACGTGATACATCACGCGGCATTGAAATACAATGAAATACACAAGTTTCAAAATTAACAATAAACAAATGGCCGTGGTAGTCACAGACTTCTAAATAAAAGGACAAGTTATTACATATATGTCTTAGCCGTGTACATACACGGACGAATATAATCACAAGTGTTTACAACATATAAGTTACAAGGGGGGGAGGAATTCTCCTAGATCCTTCTTCCCTTCCTAAATTAAAGCACGAAGGGCCTCCCACAAGCATCTTTCCCGTCCTGAACTTTGACTGCAAGAGCATCTAGAGCTTCTCCAAGCGGCTTCTCACCTGACATGGCTTTGGATACGGAATCATAAGTAGCCAACGTCAAGGGAATTGGATCAGCACTCAGCCGGGACATTGTTGTTTCGTTTGGAGCATCTTTCATGGCTTCAAGCTCGTCCAGGAGGGGGTGTTGGAGGTCTGCCAAGGCATCCATGGACGCAGTCATCTTACCCGCTGCGGAGGGGTTGTGATACGGATGCTGTGTGATATCCTCATCTTTTGCGGTCATCTCCGTAGCTTTGACCAGGCCTTCATGCCTACCACGGTCGATCCCATCGGATACGACCCCAGCAAATGCCTGCAGTAGGTGTGGAGCGTTCAGGGCCCCACTTACGGCAAGCCGTAGTCCTTGCCCGATAATCCACCTACGACCGGCTGTAGCAGTTAGTAGGGGGGCATACTCTCTCCGCGCAGCTTACAACCACCTTGCTCAACTCTTCATCAGCTAAGGCAACTTGATTTTCAAGATTGGTTTGGGCCTGCGTCAATTCCTCCTTCAGTGCGTCACGCTCCTGGGCAATGCTGAATGATTGCACGGTCACCGCCTTAGTAGCAGCCTCAGCCGCAGACACCTGCGTATGAAATTTGGAGTTATTACAAGAATATATACTTTTTGGGCTACGTGCATACAAGAAGTAGGAGTGTATGAACAACATTTTTGAAAGTTTACCTTCTCATTTGATGCGGCTACGAGGGCCTCCAACTCAGCAGTACGCTTCTCTCTGGTATCGGCGTGAAGCGCCTGCTCCTTCACCGTCGCCTCGGCAGTCAATAATGCCGCCTACAAGGATGCGATGGTCTTCTCGTTCTTCACGACCATCGCCTCACGGCGGGCTATCCTCTTATCAGCACGGCTCACATTAGTGAGGGCCTGGATCAGACGGCGTCTTAACGCGGCACCCACCGTCACCTGATGTGCGGATGATACATCAAACTGTTCAGTCAGGGCCTCATGATCTAGTTCATCTAAATCCTGTGCGAGGGCAGGCGGGGTGATGTGTTCGATGAATTCTGAACACTCGGATTCGGCCTCCAGCCGTGTCAAGCTCGATAAGTTCCATGCTAAGCGCAAGCTCTCTTCTGGCCCCTCTGGGCGCGGTTCCTTGGCACGTGCGGTAGCAGGTGATGGGGGATTGTTGGTAGCCGCGGGGGATGGATTTCTCCCCACTTCTTCTCCTTGCGCTGTGGCTGCCGGATTCACCCTGTTGTTTAAAAAAAATGTTTAGTCTATATATCTCATACAAAGGTATAAATCATAATTACAAGGGGTACTTACGGGGTGCCAATGTCAGGGTCTGGGCCGGTAGGAGCTACGGCGCTCACAGGGGCGACTTGCAAAATGGGCCCTTCCATGGTCGGGGTAGGGTCGGCTTGGGCAGTTGTGGTGCTGCTTCCTTCTTGGTATTGTGGGTGGTCTTTCCGCAGCTTCTTGGGGGGAGCATTTGCAACTCCGGCCTCCTCCCCAACTTTCTTCACCACCCGCCTGGTTGTTTTTCTCTTCTTAGAGGTAAGTGGGGTGGACCCGGAAGCTTGCGTGGTGTCTTCATTGGGATCGCGCTTTTCCTCCTGATTGATGGTGCCTCCCTCCAGCAATGGGTCGTCGCCGTCCTCGTTATGAAAGTCCAATGGGGATTTCTCGATAACAGGCTCTCCTTCGTCCGACCTGGGCTCGGTTGTATCTTCAAGCGGCATCATGCGGTCGGCTAAAGCTTCTAGCAAAGGGAGCTCATTCGGCTTTAACGGCTGGAATCCTTCCGCCACCTTCATGGGGTCGCCCTGACGAAGTAGTCCGTGGATGTTCATCTCTGCAAATGATTGTAGAAGTATATGGGTTAGTAAAATTCTACGCATGTGTGATAAATCAAATTTACAAGATATATATGACCTACCCTCGCCCTGTTCCGTTAAGAAGCACGGGTATAAGTCATCCCTCCCAAAGTAACGGCGGCTTATCCCTACTAAGCACAGAAAGTGTTCCGGCAACCCTCTATGAAATTCCGTGTGATGGGTATCTAGTATTTTCAGGTCCCGGCTACTATAATCTTTGGATTTGGGCAGATAGTCTTTTGGGGCTTTGGTTTTAAGTACGAAGGGGGTAGGGAATACTTTCTCATCTACAAAGAAGTAATGGTCGTACCAATTCTTAAGGGAGTCAAGAGGTTTCCTATATGTCATCGGGGCATTCCCGGGTCGTTTCTTGAACGACAACCACCCGTTCACTAATTGGGGAAAGTAGAAAGCCCTAAAAAGGTTCACGGTGGGGGTTACTCTGCAGGTATGGCATGTAATCTCAAACTGGTTGATTTTACACGCCCCTATACAGTGGAGCTGGGTGATATGAAAGTCATAATACAAAAGAAGGTCTACCAAGAACTTGGACAACGGGATACGGTAGTTGGCTGAGTCAAACAGGCGTGTATATATGCCTACTTTCCCCGCCGGTGCATCCGTAATAGCCTCACCATCACCCGGATAGGTGGGGTGTACGCTTTCGGGCACATAATACTTCGACAGGAAGTCGAGGTATTCTCCGCAGACATCACGTTCAGGACGTCCGTGATGAGGGGATTATCCTTGACCATATTTTATAAAAAGGTTTTTAAAGGCGTGATAATCTAACCTGCGGTGACGGATATCCGTGGAAAAGAAGGCAAAAATTTTGGAGATAAAAGCTTGAGATTAACAATGGCGGAAGAATGAGTGAGTTGTGTGTGTGTAACATACACGCATACCCACTCTTATATAGGGTGGCCTCGGTTTCCGAGGTGCCGTGGATCTTCGACACGTGTCAGTCACAACCCCTATCCAATGGATAGGGTTTCTGACATTTCTGCAACGTCAGTGGGGGACCCACGGGTCACTTCTTAAACAGTTTTGCGTGGCTCAAGGGTGGGCAGTAATAATGCACTTTTTGCAGACATGCGACTGGATTATTGACTATCATTAATGCGACTGGATTCTTGTCGGGTTATGCGGCTCTTACGTAAGACCGTGTTTAATGTTACATTTAAGTTGTCTCGGCCGTTACGTGCGGCTGAGGTAGTATTCATTAAAATTCCTACGAAGGGGTGCCACGTGCGGCCAAAACAACAAAAATTTCAATGCCTCATTTCTTGTCTTTCCTTGGTATGTCCGGAGAGCATCTTGATAGTCTAGAGGTTACGTCTACAACTGTAACAACTAGACTGGGGGGACATGATGACGTATAGTCCCCAACCGGGTCATGAGCCCGGCCCACGGGTACTACCCGTATCCGGTCCATCACAGATGGGTGGATAAATGTCATTCAGGCTTATGGGCTTGAGTGAACAGTAACTGCACATGTGTGCGGCCCACGGCCCAGTGCGGCCGACATAAGATTAGACAGAATCATATTCTGTCTGGAGTATCTTTATCCCAATGAGAGAGGATATTCACTACCAAGATTAGAAGATAACAATCATTCTAAATTCTAGTGATTATCTCTTCCTTGGGGCCGAAGCATCAGTGGAAGCCCACTAGGGTTTCACTGCCTATAAAAGGAACCCCCAAGGGTTCCACAAAGGTATTACGACTTGTACTCTAAACTCACATAAACCCTAAATCGATTACTTACTCTCACGCCGGAGTCTAATCGTGGGAAACATTCCCACGGTAAGCCTAACGCGTGTTGTTTAGTGTGCAGGATCCCAACCAAAAGATTCACTTGGTGCAGGAGCCGGAGCCCAGCCAACCCGAATCAAGCCTAATTCGGGTCTATCAAGGATCAACCAACTTTTGCATCAACAGGCACCGGTCTTGGTTACCCCTAATTGGGAGCTGCCTTTTGAATTGATGTGCGATGCTAGCGACTTTGCTATTGGTGCGGTTTTGGGCCAACGAGTGAATAAACACTTCCAACCAATCCACTATGCTAGCAAAACAATGACGGGGGCTCAATTGCATTATACGACAACCGAAAAAGAGCTTTTAGCTGTTGTCTATGCTTTTGAGAAATTTCGCCCCTATCTTGTTTTATCCCCCACCATCGTATACACGGACCATTCCGCGTTGAAGTACTTGATGACTAAGCATGATTCTAAGCCAAGACTTCTTCACTGGGTTTTACTCCTTCAAGAATTCAACATTGAAATTCAAGACAAGAAGGGAGCTGAAAACTTGGCCGCGGATCATCTGAGCAGACTTGAGGATCCATATCAAGGGGATCATCCGAACAAAGAGATCAATGAATCTTTCCCCCTTGAGACCTTAATGTCTATAAATCTCAATCTTGATGACACCCCGTGGTTTGCGGACATTGCAAACTACTTAGCGGGTGGTATTCTCATCAAAGGGTTAACATCCCAACAAAAGAAGAAGTTCTTGAATGATGTTAAGACTTACTTTTGGGATGACCCTTATCTATTCAAACAATGTGCTGATCTGATCATTCGTCGTTGTGTTGACGGACCGGCAGCTTTTGACATTCTCCAAGCTTGCCACAAAGGACCCACCGGTGGTCACTTTGGTCCCAACTACACCGCTAAAAAAGTGTTTGATTCTGGATTCTATTGGCCCACCATTTATCGTGACGCTCACGAAATGGTTAAGCATTGTGATGCTTGCCAACGCCAAGGCAAGATCACACATAAAGATGAGATGCCTCAAAATTTCATACAGGAATGTGAAATCTTTGACGTATGGGGCATCGACTTTATGGGGCCATTTCCATCATCCAAAGGGAACAAGTACATCCTCGTCGCCGTCGACTACGTTTCTAAATGGGTTGAAGCTAAGGCTCTCCCCACGAATGATGCGAGGGTGGTTGTGAACTTTTTAAAGCAGCTTTTCGCTCGATTCGGCGTTCCTCGTGCTATTATCAGTGACCGCGGGACTCATTTTTGCAATGATCAATTTGCAAGAGTCATGGCTAAGTATGGTGTTAATCATCGTCTTTCCACCGCCTATCATCCCCAAACCAATGGGCAAGCCGAGATATCCAACCATGGATTGAAGCGAATTTTGGAGCGTACTGTGGGAGAGCATCGCGCCGCGTGGGCCGACAAGTTAGATGATGCTCTGTGGGCTTTCCGTACTGCTTATAAGACCCCGATCGGTTGTACACCTTATCGTCTTATGTACGGGAAAGCATGCCACCTCCCCATCGAGCTGGAACATAAGGCGCACTGGGCCTTGAAGTGGGCTAACTTCGACATCAACAAAGCCGGTGATCATCGCAAGATTCAACTCAACAAGCTCAACGAACTGAGGAATGAAGCTTATGAGAACTCGCTGATCTACAAGGAGAAGACCAAGATCATTCATGACGCAAAAATCAAGAACCGAGAGTTCCACGTTGGTGATCAAGTCTTACTCTTTAACTCTCGGTTGAAGATCTTCTCTGGCAAGTTGAAGAGCCGCTGGTCTGGTCCATTCACCATCGCCAAAGTCTTTCCATATGGGACCATTGAGCTTTCTCAGCCAAATGGGCCCAATTTCAAGGTGAATGGCCAGCGTCTGAAGCTGTACTTTGGTGAGGACATCTCTCAGGAGATGATCCCATCCCTCACCACGTTTCCCATGAACTAAATTGGGTCGAGTCAGGCTCGTGACTCGGTGATCAAAAACAAGCGCTTCTCGGGAGGCAACCCGTGCTCTATCCTTTACTGCTTTCATAATAAGTGTAGGGGGAGCCCCGTATGTGTTTGTTGTCTTGTTTCTTGTGCTGTGCAGGGATTAAAGCTTCAAAGATTCACCTTGATGACTTTTGACGAACCGTGATACCGTGTTCCCATCTTCCCGGTTCTATCCTAAACTGTTGTGATTCAATATTTCATATTTTATATGTTCACACTGAATTCACTTTAGTTGTCCTTTCCTTAGCAAGATTTAAACAAAGTGCACAATGTCCTAAGTGTAGGGGAGTTTACTCCCACATGCTTAAACATTGAGGACAATGTTTATCTCAAGTGTAGGGGGACTTCTATCGAAGTAAGTGGTCTTTTCCATGAATTTACCCTCATTTTAACCGGAAAATTTGATTTTTCGACATTTTTCAAAAATTTTAATCTATTTTGGCCTAGTTGTATAGTTGTATTTTCCTTTATTATGTTTAGTTTCTTTCCATTGCTAGAATAAATTTTCACTAAAGTGGTTTTAGATTTTTCTTAGTCGTAAACATTTTGACTCAACCCGAGTTTACTTACCTAAGTTTACTCTAGCTAGTATCCTTAACGTGTTTAAGTCAAGTTTTGCTAGGCTTTTATATAGGGAGCTATAAAACGCGAAAGTCTTAACTCTCATGGGTTAAGAACAAGAACTTTTCGCAGGTTCCTATAATTGATCCTAGAGAGTCGTTTATCAAGGGAACTTTAAAATGCGATTTATAAAAAACTTGAAAAGTCTAAGAACCTGCAAGATCCTATAGATGACTCGAAAACCCAAAACTTTGATTTAATAGGCTAAGCAACCACGAGTCTCATTCCTTGAGATTTTAAACTGTGGAGAACGAGAGATGATAGAGTCAATTATAAGTTCGGTATTCTTTCGTGAATTTATGTGAGTTAATTATAAGCCTATTCTCCCTTCGCTTGTTAATAAATTTATCTGCAATAAATAAGGTTGTACGACTTAAAAGGTTACTTAGCTTCTAGCCCCAGATCGTTTAAAAGATGCTCGGTACGGATTAGAGTTCATAGCCAAGCATAACTTATTAAAGCGGGATGCGAAGATTGGCGAGTCCGAAAAGGCCCTAACAAGGCATGAGGGCTACATTTTATTGCTAAAGATCCAAAAGTGATGTGAAGAATCATTTATCGAAAATCAATATGAAGGATCGAGACACACGACGAAAAGCAAATACTCCCCAAAAAGATTATGGATAAGTCTATCCAAAAAGACCCTAACAAGGTATGAGGATAAATAGATCCAAGTCCTAAAAGGAGGCGGATCGTTGTATATCAAAGTCCAAAATAAAGATTGGAGAAAAATGAAGAAGTCGTGGTCCAAAGATGAAGAATCTCTCAAAACTTCAAGTGAAGAAATTCCTATTATGAAGAGAAGGCCATTATTTCATGAACATCTCTCAAGATTCGAAATATGGAGTCGCTGCCAAATATCGGTCCGAGAAAGGTCTCAAATCGTGAAGCGAGTTATGCCAAGATATGAACTTTATAAGGTCCCGATAAGCAGTTTTAAAAGATTTGGTCCTTTATCTAACTATTGATTAAATCGTTCACTTTATTTTCGGCCTAAATAACTATCGAAATAAGTCAAACAATGCATCCTCGTGATCATTCAAGACAAAAATAAAATATAAGAGATACACCTAGGAATAAGGGAGTCTAAGTAAATAATTGGCCCACATGAGTTCGTGATAGTTTGCTAACTTATAATAACAATGATCTCGTTTTTAAGCTTGGTATGGGGAACGTGAAACTTGAGGATGATAAACGTTCATGGCTGCCAAAACCAATGTAAGTGTTTGATTTCTTTACTTGTTCTATCTTTTTATGTTTAGTATTTAATAAAGGCCAAGGTGAGTTATTTATGATGGAAAATGTAAACCGTGCTTTAAAATTAATGCATTGCATGAGGGCATTGCAATGGTCAAGTGTAGGGGATTTAATAAGTGTGAAAACACTTATCCTTTTACCACTTACTTCCAATAATAACAAGACCAAAACGTGTGATTTATGTCGTAAAAGTCGGAATTATGCGTGGTTTGTATTTTTATTGTGTTTTAGGACCAAAATATGAAAAAGGAAGAAAACACGGGTTTTCACGGGCTTTTATCAAAGAAAACGGGAAAAACGAAGTCAAAAGATCAAGAGTGCAAAAAGAACGGAAGTCCAAGGCCTATTCTGAAGATTTATCGAAGAAAAAGTCTAAAGACGGAAGTTTAACGAAGTCGAAGAACTTAAGTCTAATAGAAGAAGAAAATTAAAAGACAAGTTCAAATCCCGAGACGACATCGAGAAAAGACAAAGAATTAAAGTCGAGTCGAGAAGACGTGAAGAAAGAAAGAAAGAAGATGCAACACATGCACTCCTTCCACCTTCCCTATAAATACCCTCCCAATAGTCATTAGGAGGGTGTTAGTTAGTCTTTAATTTTTAGTTTTTCATTTTTCACTTTTCTTTCTAGTTTTAGAGAGAGATAGTCTTAAACTTTCTCTCACTAAGTGTCATCTTTTCTCTTAATCTTTCAAGATTAAACATTTGTATTGCTTATTTTTCATTAATCAAGTTCATTTTAAGCTTTTAATCCTAAATCTCATTCTACACTTCTTGATTTACTTTACCTTTGATCCGATTTGCATACTTCATGCGTATGATTTTATGATTTCGTGATTGAAGGATTGATCTACTTTGTTCATACTTAAGCTCCTTCACGTATGAGTTATAAGCTCGTAATGCTTATTGGCTTATTACATGTTTTGGCTTATTGATTTTCGGATTTCACCAAGGTTTTAGTTATTTTAAAAGTCCTTTCATAAAGTTTGAAATCTTTTGTGTTTTAGAAGTTATCAAATTTAAGCTTTTTGAATTGCTTGAGGTTCGGGTATAATAGCTTATTGCATTTGCTTATTGAGTTTTAGGATCTCCACCAATTTCGGATTAAGTTTTGCATTCCATCGCAATACAAGGGATTTTGTACACATTCTGACGGGCCTTATCGTTTTGATCGCAATAACCCTTAAGGGTTTTACTTTGCGATCAGGTTGTCATTTCCCCCTTATTCCGATCTGGATTGCGATCGCACATTGCGATCGCACATTCCGACGGGATCAAGGTCTTTGCTAAGACGAAGTGCTGCCCATTTCTCGACAGCAACATTGCGATAGAAGTACATTGCGATAGGGATGTTTTAGTCATTCCGATCTGAGACATTGCGATAAGAGGACATTGCGATAGACTTTGTGTAGTTGCATTCCGATGGGTAGTAAGTTTAACATTCCGATGGATTTCCAATTGCCATATTCCGATGGACATGAATTGCTTTATTCCGATTGACTAAGTTTTTAAGCTTTAAAGTTTTACAAAGTTTTAAGTTTTAAGTATTTTCCTAATTAAATTTTAGTTTAATTTTGTCAAAGCTTCTACTTTACTCAACGACACTTTAATTACTTGCTATTAGTTTAAATTAGACAAACAAACCAAACCATTCTCTTGTTCACCAAAAGACGATTGAGTCACACTTTTAACCAATAGTCAATTCGAAAAGACTTAGGACAACAATATTTTATACTTAGCCAAAAAGCCAAGTATTAAATGAACGCTCTCGATGACTTTAGAACGTTGGTGGAACACCAAACGTTCAAGAGCGTTTAATCTTGAAAACACAAGCAAATATAGTATACGTAGATAATACTTGGGCGGCAAACCCTCGATTGGCCCTCTTTCTCAAAACATGCACAAGCAAGCGGGGGAAACGAGGCGGCGCTAAGCACTTAAGAGCCTTTTTCCCTTAGGTCGTGAAAGACAACCGCCTATACCCACCTTATAGTTTGTGTTAATTGAAATTAAGTCTTATGAAAGTATTTATCTATTTTGCCTTTAAACTTTTGCTTTAGATTCAAATACAATGACCGAGTGATGAAATCCCGAATCAAGGTTGCGTTTTCACGCTTTTGGAGTACTTGTATATTTATTGTTCTACGTAAGTACAATATAGTAATATATTCACAAGAAAAACGAAAACGATAATGGGATATCTACAATATAGTAAAATGATTGTTGTGTGTTTAATTTAGGAAAATTAAACACGTTTTATTTGGATACTATAATATAAGAAGGAAAGATAACAAAAATGAGTATGTACGATATTTACGCTTTCTAAAAATTGAAAAGCAAAAACGCACTCCTCACACAAACACGATAATAATAATGGCAACTCAAAAACACCTCCCCGGCAGCGGCGCCAAAAATTGATGTAGGTAAATCGTACTCGTTTTAGGAAGAACGCGTATAATCGACAAGTATTAAGTCGTACGATTTGATTAAAAACCGTAAAACCGATAAATGCGAGTTCGTTCTCGAAGGACGTGTGTGATTAAGTGCCAATATATAAATCAAAGTTTGTATTAGTGACGTTTTTGGTTTAGAAGAGAGAAAATTAAAGACGAGCTATGACTACGATTTAACTACGAGTGACGTAAAACGCGAACGTAAATACGTAAAACGTGACAAAATTAAAAATAAAACCTAAAAATTAATTAAAAATGAAAACTAAGTCTAAAATAATATAAATAAGAATAAAAATTCAATAAATAAATTTTAAAACCTTTTATTAATTAAATATTCAATTTTAAATGCTAATTAAGCCCTAAAATTAAATATAATTAAGAAAAAGCCAAAAATATTATTTTATTGAACAAAAAACTCACTTATATGATTTAAAGACTAAAAAGTATATTTCCTAAATTTTAAAGACTATTTTTCTATTTTTAAAACTCTAAAAACAATTTTTTAAACTAAAATAATGATTAAAAATAATAAAATAATGCTAAAATTAAACTTACTGTTTCAAAAATCCTAATTTATATTACTAAACAGTAGAAAATTTTAAAAAGTTGAAAAAGTAAATTTTTTACACTAAAAGACAAAACAGATTTAATTAAAATCTATTTAAACTAAGATTAAATCTAGAAAATAGATAAAAAGAGTCAACAGTAAAAATTTTTAAACTAAAAATATTAAAATAATATTCTTAAACTAAGAAACTTTCAAAATTAGAAAAATATTAAACTTTTGCACTAAAAGACAAAAAACAGTTTAATAAAAACTAATTAAATTCAATTAAAATCTAAAAAATAGCAAATGAACAGTAAACGGAAAATAAACTTTTCTAAAAATATTAAAATAAATAAAACAACTCATGAAAAAAAAAATTTCTAAAAAAATGAAAAAAATGCACTAAAGACAAAAATTAAAGAAAACTGAAAGTGACACTTGAGGACTTTTGTCCTTATGCTAAGCAGTGGGAACAAGAAGCCTGTCAGTGGGAAGTTTGTTCCCACTGACAGTGTAAAAAATAGGTCTGGGACCTTTTGGTGGATAATGAGCTATTGAGTTGGTTTCTTTGGGAGACAAAGGCACCCCCACAACCAGTTGGGTTGTGGGGAGTCACAGCAAGCACAAACACACAAGGTCTAGGCACAAAAAATCACACAAACGTGCTAGAACAGATAACTGATATGGCTATAGCAGGGCTGGGAGCTTCTTGCTGATATAAAGTGCACTTAACCAGATTTTAGGCCACAATGACTTCACACCAAGATAACCAATCGACAAACTAACTACTCACAGTCCTATACTAACAGTATCACTAACTAACTCCAAGATTTGGAATCTTAAGGTACTAAAACAAACCAGTTTTGCCTATTAAATGTATATGGCTGTTTTTAACAAATCCTAACATGCAACTAATGTTCCTTTGCTACCAAACTGAAAACAAAGTATGATATCACCCACTAAAGTCTATTTAAGTGTGTTGACTGGTTTTAAGGTACTATGTGTGTCACTCGCAATTTTTAAATTCCAAAACCAAACACCCCTTAATACACTAGCAGGCAGACAGATTTAAGCTTAGCTTACACATACAATTCAAAACAGAAAAACTAACTAACATTGATGTTAATATAATTTAAGATAATGAAAAACACAAAGTAAACAATCAACAAGCAACTTTCACAAAGATTCAATTTGAGCAAAAAAACTTGAGAGGGAGTTCGAAGCATTACCTAGCCCAACGTACATCCACACCAGGCTTTAGCTAAGCTGATGCAACCAGTCAACAAGGTTAGACTGGACTAAGTGAACTTTATGGAAAGAGCTTATGGGAGAGCTTGGTTGCTGTTTGAAAGAAGAAGGTGCAAGACTCTTTGGTGGACTACAACAGTCCATCAAAAGAGGCACAATAATGAAATTTGTATGATGAAGGATGAAGTTTGGACCACCAACCTGCACAACAAAAAAAACAGAAAACAAATACAAATTCCTAAACCTTGATCAAAAGCTGGTTGGCAGCTTTTGATGAAAGCTCAAGGAACAATGGTGAGACAATAACAAATTAGACAACCTTTGAAAATTCCTTTGAAACTCCACCTTTTTAGAACCAACAAGTATGTAACACAACTATTATGGTTTGAAGAATCCTTGAGATGTCAAGTCAACAACTCTTAAACCCCAATAGCAGCGGATCTTCAAAAGAGATTCTATAAAATTTCTTGAACACAAATACCTTTTGAATACTAGAGTAGATTTTTTTGCATAAAACGTAAAAAAATTAAACTACTAAAGCAATAATGGAACTCAGCTCAAGATTGAAAGATTTTATTAACAAAACTCTAACTATTTTTTCATTAAAGAAAAATTACAAAAATAAGCTGGAACAAAGAACTTTTCACAGACGAAGGTTCTTTTTATACAAGTAATGGGACTATTCCAGAAATCCTAAATGATAAACCCTAATAGCAGTAAAATCCCTGAAAAGCCCTTAAGTTGAAATTCCAATTTATGGTCAAAGGATCCCATGTGCTCTGATTGAATATCCAGCTTGCTTGATTCAATCCTGGCCATTGACTTTATTCTTTGGGAACAAGAAATTAATTGGAGCCCTTTGATTGCTATGAAGATTCTTTAATTTCCATATTTGGGGTGACAAGGGAGCAGGGGAGTGTGGGAGTAGACCACATGGTGAGTTAGTGTAACACCCCACTTGGATAAGTGGACCGTTACGTGTATTTATGGCGTGTCATCAAAGCATAAGGTAAATGTCCTAAAACATTAACTGACCATAAAGGAAATACCGGAATCAAACAACGGCAATCCAGACATAAGCCCAAAACATGAAAAATAAAATACTGAATGAAAGGACTAAACAGTGTCCAAATAAGCAGGATACTGTAAGAAGTGCATAAAGTTAGAAGTCTGAATAGCTTCCATCCAAATGCACATGCTCTTAGAATCCTAACAGCGTCCTGGTGTACCTGCCGTTAGAACATGAAAGAACTACGGCTGAGCATAACGCTCAGTGAACGGATATAAAACATGATAAGGAATTTCTGAAATGAACAGATGATGAAATACTGGAGCTGTAAGACTGATAAGTAAAGTTGCAGTGGAAATCTGTAAATAATCTGTAAAGTCTGATTTATCAATAATGAAACTGAACTGTTATCTGTTAAATATGTGTAACATGCATTTACTGTATTTTAATTGCCAAGAGCTTATATAGGTCATGTGCTGTAACAACTGCTGCATGAATACATAGAGGGGTGACCTCGTCATGCTGTAGAGGGGTGACCTCTAAATAACTGTGTTGGGTAGAGGGATCAGCTCCAATGTGAAGGATGTAGAGCACACACCACATTCACCTTCTAAACTATAAACTGTAGCCTAGGATGCATCCATACGCCCCACTAATAAAACTGATAAAATGGCCAAGCTGAGCTGTGTGGGACGATGCAGGATATCACTCTCCTGCATGTGAGTCACGACACCGGTGCCTCTAGTGTCGTGGTTACGGTACCTCCGTAACTAGTACATAAACTAATCATGCTTGTATATAACGCTCAGGCAATTTATTTTATTATAAACATGATTACTGATAACTTAAACATATACTGGGGAAGACATTTGGCTGCAGACGGGGAATCCTAATCATGCATAGGAAAGGAAGTCCTTACTGAAAGGACGGAAATCCGTACCTCGTGTCCAGTACTGGAATAAGACTGAAAGCTGACGGATCGAATCTGACTTCACGGATACTACACAAATAATGGACGCGAAAATAAGTTGACTGATATCCATTTATTATTAATGATTTTAACTATTATTGGCTTGATTTATTTTATACTTATATTACTGTATGTATATAATCTGATAATTCTGACTGTTCAAATGTTACTGATAAGTATATTCATGTATTGTTGATTACTGATAATAGGTCTTCTGAATTTATGATATTACTAAAAATAGAAATCTGCTATAAATAGAAAGTTTCCTGAATTAGAAATGGTTTCCAATTTAGTTTCTTTGAAAAATAAATCATTAACGAAGTCCCACGTTTTAAGTAGTTAAAAGAAAAAATAAAGTTAATATCAAAATAATTTTACTAATCAAATTTTACAAAACAATATATTTAACTTTATTTTCCTTTTTAAACCTTATTAATAAAGTTACTTAACCAATTTAAAAATCCCGTGGTTCCCACTGCTAGTATATAATTTCCCACTGGTTTTCCTATAGTTCCCCCTGCTAGTTAAAATTTCCCCCTGCTTGTTAACATTTCCCACCGTTTGTTATTTAGTTCCCCCTGCTTGTGCAGTGGTTCCCACTGCTTATGCAGTGGTTCCCACTGCTTGCTGTGCCAAACACCCCTGCTGGCGAAATAGACCCAAACATCCCTGTTTTCTGAAAATTAATCCCAAACACCCCTGTTGGTGTTTTTCTGCTGTTCGAAAAGCCAAACACCCCTGCTGGTGGGGTTTGTTTCGGGCTGGTCATAAAAGAGGCACCACCAATTTACGAAACAAACACCCCCTTATGCACGACCCCCTGTTGGTTGCTGTTAGGTTGCGGCTGGCCAAAACCAAGTCGACCCCAGGTGGGTGGCGGCTGATCAAGACCAAACACACCGAGAGTTTAACTCTCGGTTCTCGTGACCAACTCCCAAAACCCGACTGCCACATGGTTTTAATTATGTTACTGAGGCTGATTACTTTCGCGTGATCATGAAGATCATAAGATAGATTCGAAAAAATGATGAGGAAGAAACTGATTACCTTTTTGTGGGATTAGAGTGGGGAACGAGTACCCCGAATCAAGGTTAATAGCAATAAAACTCGCCCTTCTTCTTGATGCTCCAGCCGGCGGCACCCTTTTTTTTTTTTTTAAACCCGGCCTAAAGCCCTTGTACACTTTCTTTTCTTTTTTTTTATACTTGTATACATTATTTTCTCGCGTTTTGTTTCTGAAAAGCGATAATTATTTTTCGTGTAATAACACATACGTAATACTTAATAATTATTTTATTTAAATAAACTGAGGCTACGCGTATTTACTATTAATGTTTAATTATTTCTGTAAAATAAACTGGGATTGCGTATTTAATTTATGCGTTTCTATCTCTGTCTAATAATTAACACTTATATAGTTTATTAAAATTAAACTGCATATTTAAATGTTCTGATTTTTAAATACGGGTTTTACAATTCTTCCCCTCTAAAAATAATAATTCGTCCCCGAATTAAAGATACGACTATACTGGGTTTTACAATTCTTCCCCTCTAAAAAGGAGAAATTCGTCCTCGAATTAAAGGTAATAAGCTGATGAAGTTATAAGAACTGAAAGAACACGTAGTCTGAAAAGACAATTAAGCTGAAGGACGAATTATCTTCTAATTAAGACATAATGCTGCTGATAGGTATAATCCTGACATGACTGAAATGATCATGTAACGTGTCATGGCTGAAGAGAATATGGAACGTGACATGACTGAAAGAACTTAACTGGATTTATGGGAGGAAAGGGGATGAGAGGTCCGGATGGACTCCTCTGTTTCGAGTGGCCTCCCGCTCGAAACGATTTCTTCAAAGGTCTAAACATAATAAAAAAAATCTTGGTCCTGATGACCCTGTCCTGATGATGCTGAATATTTTCAGGTTCCATACCTAAGATGGATTTTCTGAACCTGAATGAATAAGCTATAACATGTAGTATACATGAAACGGTACGTACAATTATCTTGAAAAGATAACATTTATATTTCTGGGCAAGCTGCTGAAAACACATAAGGAAGACTACGTGAACAATTTCGAACGTACTGCGTGAGCAATTGTGAACGTGGTTCATAATTATATGAGGAACGCTGGCATGGAATATATCGTGAATGTGATACGTGAATCACACTGTGAACGTGATACTAGGAAATATTCATGAACGTATGCTGACTGAGGAATGAATGCCAGAAGGTACGGCCTGAGATGTGAACGTCTGCCTGGTTATGGAATAATTGTGCAACTCTGGAGTCTGGTTTCTTAAGCTTTCGTAACCGTATTCGATAATATGTGAAACGTGTATCGCGGGGTGGAACACAAACTTGAATGTGAACAATATTATGAACACAAACGTGAGCTTAAACTATGAGATAGCATAAAACACGAACTGAAACAGTATGATACTGCGAATGAGACGTAAATGTGAAAGTGAAAATAAGCATGAATTTAAAGTGGGCGTAAACATACAATTGATCGTGAACATGAATTCTGTCTGATATGATGGTCAAAGGAATGCCTTGAATTCGTACGATCTACTGCTGAATTTCAGAACTTTCTGCAGATCTGCTACTACGTGATCCTTTCGGTTGAAAGCAACGCGCAGGCTGATTACATGGTTGATGATAACTTAGATAGTATCATACTTTCTCTGAGCCTGTGGTAGCTGATAACAATTTCATGGAATTTCGTCTCATTTCTGTTCAGAAATTTCTAAGGGTTACACTAACTCATTAATATGACGGTGTTCTATCTTGAACATGCAGTAGGTCAGGCATCTAGATATGAACATAGCTGCATTAATGTGTGAATGCGGATTCTATTAAATTTTGTCTGGGATTATGGAACATTATGGTGGAAATCTGGTTGAATCGTCATAAAACATTTTTAATGAGAACTGTCAGCAATTTCTGCGGTAGTAGTCAATTGAGTTCTAGAAAATTGTACTTCGTTCACAGGCGTCAGTCGGGACCATCAGGTGATGGCCTTCACCTTCGCAGCATTGTTTGAAATTTTCTTCATGCTAAGGTAGAATGGCTCAGAACTGCCACTTTGTTCAATTGGAATTCGTATCTGGAAAGTTGTGTTTAAAAAATAACCCCCATCGAAGATTCTATACAACTGTGAGAAGATGGCTCTCGTATTCTTCTCTAGAATTTAGCATACCAAAATGTGATCAATGAATACGCTAACGATTTTGTCTGAGAATCATAGAAAAATTTTATTCCTAATTTTCATACTATAGCTGGAGCATTAGGGAGCTCAGCAGTAAAATTTAAAATTTTTAGAGTGGCTATAATATGCGCAACAACGGTCTGAAGAACACCATGTTCTTTCCTCACCACTGATGGTGGCATGATCTTGAATTTTTCTGGAAGAATGTTTAAGACACCTCGTAGTAGGTCAATTAAACTTTCTGTTCGTGGAATGAATATCGATTAGGAATGGTGATCTGATAAATTTTTCGATGGTGCGTTAGGGCGAATAAAGCCTAGTTTTTGGTAACTCTTGTAGCAATTGCTGCAATTCTTTTAACGTAGCTAAAGCCTTGCAATAAAGAGTTTTGAAGACAGGTTCTGTTCTTAAGACAAGCTCGATGTTAAATTATGTCTCGTAGTTAGGAAGGAATTTTCTGGAATGACATCTGGAAATTTTTGTGTAATATGTTGATCACGGATTTGAGGAATTTTAGAAGTGAATTAATAAAAGGTAGGTAAAAGTCTTCGTAGCTATGGACTGACAAGTCACGTACTTGTAAAGTAGACGTAATTTGTACTGATTTTTCTGGCAGAAAGTATAATAATATATTTAGAATTTAGTAATACGGATCTCGTCGTTAACTGAAAGGTAACCTTAATAATATAGGTGATTCTGTGGAGTCCTTTCGGCTGGGAGGTAGGTAAATACCTGATTTACATAAAGCTGACATAGGAATACGTGGAGTAACATGGCGACTTCCACTGAGTGGGTTCGTCTGTAACCTCACAGAATGATTACCTTGTGTTTAATCTGAATAATAATCTATTGGTGGTGACTGAATTCTAATGATCTGAGTCATGCGTGGCATAATAGAACGGGTATACCCCTTTCAGAAGGGTACCCTGAGTTTCTGAGGGCTTGGTTTAGAACATACTGGAGTTATGAGTTCTGACTCGTATTCTGAGAAGATATTCGTATGACGTGTACCATGACTGGTGTCCTAATATGTGTCTTCTGAAAGATGCCTGAGGCCTATGCCTTGACTGATATCTTGACACGTGTTTAGTAGATGAATCTGAACAAGGTTAGAAATTTTGGTAACTGCTAGGATTGGCGGACCGGTTAGACTTCTGACCTCTGTATTTCTGGTCACGTCCGTTCCGGAGTTCCGATGGTTACTGACTAATTAATTATAAGCACGATGGTTGTCACTACTGCTTTGTCTGTCAATTTATGACGATCATTATCATGACCGTGATTCAGTAACTATTCTGTTGAGTGGTCGGTTGGGTTCCGGTTCCCACTCTTCTGAATGAACGGTTAGCTGAGTGAAGTGGGGCATCTAGCTGAGAAGTTAAAAGTATGGAATGGAATGGTAGTGTCAGATGGTAGAAGTTTATTCTCGTCAGAAATTTCAAATTTATAGTTTCCGTCCTTGTTCTGTAGAGTCTTCATAGTATGATCGGCATCATCATCTTGAGAGATTTCCAAAGTATCAGCAGCATCAGCATCTGTGTGGTCTTCAGAGTGTTAGCAGCATCAGTATCTGATCAGAAAATCTTCAACTCACGAGCAGCATCAGTATCCGGTAGAGTATCGACAATGGAAACGCCTGAGATAACTGAGGATCGATTAGCAATATCCATGGAGTAGGGTACCTGGAGTACACCTGGACTACTGTACATGAAGTACCAACATGAATACTGCACATGGAGCATATCTGAGACACTGTACGTGGAATATACATGAAATATTGTACATGGTGTATAACTGAGACACTGTACATAGGATACATATGGAATACTGTACATGGAGCTGGTGGAAATTTTATGGGATGATCAATACTGGTGTCGCTTTCCTAACATGATTAAAGAAATAAATTGATTTAGACGGTATTAAACTGATCTGAAATAACATGATAGGCTGAAGTCGTATCTTTAATTCGGGGACGAATTATTGTTTTTAGAGGGGAAGAATTGTAAAACCCGTATTTAAAAATCAGAACATTTAAATATGCAGTTTAATTTTAATAAACTATATAAGTGTTAATTATTAGACAGAGATAGAAACGCAGAAATTAAATACGCAATCCCAGTTTATTTTACAGAAATAATTAAACATTAATAGTAAATATGCGTAGCCTCAGTTTATTTAAATAAAATAATTATTAAGTATTACGTATGTGTTATTACACGAAAAATAATTATCGCTTTTCAGAAACAAAACGCGAGAAAATAATGTATACAAGTATAAAAAAAAAAAAAAAAAAAAAAGAAAGAAAGTGTACAAGGGCTTTAGGCCGGGTTTTAAAAAAAAAGGGTGCCGCCGGCTGGAGCATCAAGAAGAAGGGCGAGTTTTATTGCTATTAACCTTGATTCGGGGTACTCGTTCCCCACTCTAATCCCACAAAAAGGTAATCAGTTTCTTCCTCATCATTTTTTCGAATCTGTCTTATGATCTTCATGATCACGCGAAAGTAATCAGCCTCAGTAACATAATTAAAACCATGTGGCAGTCGGGTTTTGGGAGTTGGTCACGAGAACCGAGAGTTAAACTCTCGGTGTGTTTGGTCTTGATCAGCCGCCACCCACCTGGGGTCGACTTGGTTTTGACCAGCCGCAAGCCAACAGCAACCAACAGGGGGTCGCGCATAAGGGGGTGTTTGTTTCGTAAATTGGTGGTGCCTCTTTTATGACCAGCCCGAAACAAACCCCACCAGCAGGGGTGTTTGGCTTTTCGAACAGCAGAAAAACACCAACAGGGGTGTTTGGGATTAATTTTCAGAAAACAGGGATGTTTGGGTCTATTTCGCCAGCAGGGGTGTTTGGCACAGCAAGCAGTGGGAACCACTGCATAAGCAGTGGGAACCACTGCACAAGCAGGGGGAACTAAATAACAAACGGTAGGAAATGTTAACAAGCAGGGGGAAATTATAACTAGCAGGGGGAACTGTAGGAAAACCAGTGGGAAATTATATACTAGCAGTGGGAACCACGGGATTTTTAAATTGGTTAAGTAACTTTATTAATAAGGTTTAAAAAGGAAAATAAAGTTAAATATATCTCACAGTTGTATAGAATCTTCGATAGGAGTTATTTTTTTATACACAGCTTTCCAGATATGAATTCTAATTGAACAAAGTGGCATTTCTGAACCATTCTACCTTAGTAGGAAGAAATTTCAAACAATGCTGCGAAGGTGAAGGCCATCACCTGATGGTCCCAACTGATGCCTATGAACGAAATTCCACCAGAATGTACCAAAATTCCAGGCAGAATTTTGATAGAAACAGTATAACGCGTTGAGGCATCTATGTTCATATCTAATACCTTCCATTCCAACAGGTTCAAGATAGAACGTCGTCATACTATCGAGTTATTACTACCAGTAGAAATTCTGGACCGAAAGGAGACAAGACTCCATGGAGATTTTTATCAGATTACCACAGACTCAGAAAAGTATAACACTATCTAAGTGATTGTCGACCATGTAATCAACCTACGCGTTTCCTCTCATCCGGAAGGATTACGCAGTAGTGGACCTGCAGAAAATTTAGCAGTAAATCGTACGATTTCAAGTATTCCGGCGACCATCATATCAGACAGAATTCATGTTCATGATCACATGTATGTTTACGTTTATGTTTATTTTCACTTTCACGTATACGTCTCATTCGCAGAATGATTCTGTTTCAGTTCATCTTTATGCTATCTCTTTATTTAAGCTCACGTTTGTGTTCATAACATTGTTCACGTTCAAGTTCGTGTGCCATTTCATGATACACGTTTCTCAGTTTATTACCGTATACGGTTACAGAAAGCTTGAGAAATTAAACTCAAGTCTAGCACAACTATTCCATAACCAGACAGACGTGTCACATCTCAGGCCGTATCGTTTGGCATTCATTCCTCAGTCAGCATACGTTCGTAATATGTCTAGTATCACGTTCACAGTATGATTCACTTATCATATTCTAATTCCATGCCAGCGCTCCTCATATAATTATGAACCACGTTCACAATTGCTCACTTAGCATGTTCACAATTGTTCACGTAGTTCGTCCCTATATATATATATTCTCAGCAGCTTGCTCAGAGATATAAAGGTTATCTTTTCAGGATAATTATACGTACCACTTCATGTATCCTACATGCTATAGCTTATTCACTCAGATTCAAAAAATCTATCTTAAGTATAGAACCGGAAACTATTCAGCATCATCAGGACAGGGTCATCAGGACCAAGATTTTGTTCATTATGTTTAGACCTTTGAAGGAATCGTTTCGAGCGGGAAGCCACTCGAAACGGAGGATTCCATCCGGACCTCTCATTATTTTCTTCAATAAATTCAGTTATGTTCTTTCAGTCATGTCACGTTCCATGTTCTCTTCAGCCATGTCACGTTACATGATCATTTCAGTCATGTCAGGTTTATACCTATCAGCAGCATTATGTCTTAATTAGAAGACAATTTATCCTCCAGCTTAATTGTCTTTTCAGTCTACGTGTTCTTTCAGTTTTTATAACTTCATCAGCTTATTACCTTTAATTCGAGGACGAATTTCTCCTTTTTAGAGGGGAAGAATTGTAAAACCCGGTATAGTCGTATCTTTAATTCGGGGACGAATTATTGTTTTTAAAGGGGAAGAATTGTAAAACCCGTATTTATGAATTTCCAAATATTAAATACGCACGCTCAGTTTCAGTTAAATATTATAAATATTAATTATTTAGGAAAGAATTATTAAGTTTCAAAAATTTAAGTTTCAGAAAATATTACGTATGTATGGTTATTATACATAAATAATTAAGCGTAATTACGCAGCCTCGGTTTTATTTAAAATGTTACGTAGTTAATTATTTCAGAAAATAACTAATAGTAATTTAGTCAAAGTATTATGTAAGTAACCATTATTCAGCATTACGTATGTATTTATTTTCAGTATAATAAATAAATACATGACGAGATTTAAAAACGAACACGCAAGTTAAATGTGTATAAACGAAGCGAAACGAAAACGTGAAATAGTATATATGGGCTGTTTGGCCGTTTGAAACAAAGGAAAACAGAAAAGGGTTTGGGCTTGAGCCCAACCCATTGCCAAAAAAAAACAGTCGGGGTATTTTGGTTGAGAGAACAAGTAATAGTAACCCTAATCCATAAACAGCCATCATCTCTTTGTGCTTTCTCCCTGCCGACAAACAAAAAAAAAGAAAGTGAAAGAAGGTGGCCGCCGACCAGGACACCACAGAAGAATCAGGCTAAAAAAAAAGTTCTATCCTCGATCCATGTTTATTTTGCCTTTCCTTTATTAATATTTAACGGTAATCACCTCATTCCTTCGAATCTGTTTTATGCCACGAACTAGTTCTTTAAATCTATACAGGCGAATATATATGGGTTAATCACATAAATATATGAGGGAGTGTCGGATTATGTTGGTTTCAGGAAAACCGAGAGTCAAGGACTCTCGGTGTGCTGCTGTTCGACCCAGCCGAGACCACAGGAAGGTCTCGGTGGTGGGGGTGTTGTTGTTTGTACAGCCACAGCAAACCGAAGGACCAACAGGGTGTGTTTGGTTGGCAGCCAGGGGGGTGAAGGAAACAAAAACAGGGGTGTTTTGGTTACACAGACCCAAATCAAAAAAAAAAAAAAAAAAAAAAAAAAAGGGGCGTTTGGGACTGCAGTCCAGCAGGGGTGTTTGAGACTGTGTCCAGTGGGAACTTATAAGTAGCAGTGGGAACTTATATATAGCAGTGGGAACCGTCTATATACAGTAGGAATACTACAAAAGCAGTGGGAACATATAAAAAAAACAGTGGGAACGTATAAAAAGCAGTGGGAAACTTAAGTCTTATAGTGGGAATCATTTATGCTTTGGTTAAATCATTTTTATAAATAGGTTTTAAAAAAAATAAAAAAATAAAGTTAAATATATTGTTTTGTTTATTAAATGTGATTAGTAAAATTACATTGATAATAACTTTATCATTTCGTTTGACTACTTAAAACGTGGGAGTTCGTTAACGATTTACCCTTCAACGGAACTAAATGATTTGGAAACCTTCTAATTTAGGAAACTTTCTATTTTTAGCGGGTTACCTGATATAGTATTATTAACGTCATAATACGTTTGTACCGTAATTAATAATAGGTCGATAATACATTTAATAGAATTATAAGATAGATCAAATTTATAAATTAACTTATCTTCGCATCCGTTATGTATGTAGTAACCGTGAAGTCGGAGTAGATCTTTCAGCTTTCGTTCTTATTTCATTACTGGACACGAGGTATGGATTTCCCGTCCTTTCAGTAAGGATTTTCTTTCTATGCATGCTTAGGATTTCCCGTCTGCAGCCAAATGTTTTCCTCAGTATATGTTTAAGTTTATCAGTAATCATGTTAATAACTAAGTAAATTGCCTGAGCATTATATACAAGCACGACCAGTTTATGTACTAGTTACGGAGGTACCGTAACCACGACACTAGAGGCACCGGTGTCGTGACTCACATGCAGGAGAGTGATATCCTGCATCGTCCCACTCAGCTCAGCTTGGCCATTTTATCAGTATTATTAGTGGGGCGTATGGATGCATCCTAGGCTACAGTTTACAGTTTAGCAGGTGAATGTGGTGTGTGCTCTACATCCTTCACATTGGAGCTGATCCCTCCACCCAGCACAGTTATTTAGAGGTCACCCCTCTATAGCATGACGAGGTCACCCCTCCAGTTATTCATGCACGGTTGTTACAGCACGTGACCTATATAAGCTCTGGCAAATTAAAATACAGTAAATGCATGTTTTCAGAATTTATAGTTATATTTCAGTATCAGTTTATATGAACCAGGTTTCTCAGATTTTATGCAGAATTCTACCACATGTTACATATCAGTCTTACAACTTCAGTATTCTATCGCCTGTTTTTTTTCAGTATTTTCTTATCATGCTTGATATCCGTTCACTGAGCGTTATGCTCAGCCGTAGTTCCTTTCATGTTCTAACGGCAGATACACCAGGACGTTCTTAGGATTCTAAGAGCATGTGCATTTGGATGGAAGCTATCCAGACTTCTTATTTTATGCATTTCTTACATTATTCTGCTTATTTGGACATTGTTTAGTCCTTTCCTTCAGTATTTTTACTTTTCATGTTTTGGGCTTATGTTGGATTACCGATGTTTGATTCCGGTATTCCTTTATGGTCAGTTAATGTTTTAGGACATTTACCTTATGCTTTGATAACACGCCATAAATACACGTAACGGTCCACTTATCCAAGTGGGGTGTTACAAATGGCGTGTCATCAAAGCATATGGTCAATGTCCTAAAACATTAACTGACCATAAAGGAAATACCGGAATCAAACAACGGCAATCCAAACATAAGCCCAAAACATGAAAAATAAAATACTGAATGAAAGGACTAAACAGTGTCCAAATAAGCAGGATACTGTAAGAAGTGCATAAAGTAAGAAGTCTGAATAGCTTCCATCCAAATGCACATGCTCTTAGAATCCTAACAGCGTCCTGGTGTACCTGCCTTTAGAACATGAAAGAACTACGGCTGAGCATAACGCTCAGTGAACGGATATAAAACATGATAAGGAATTTCTGAAATGAACAGATGATGAAATACTGGAGCTGTAAGACTGATAAGTAAAGTTGCAGTGGAAATCTGTAAATAATCTGTAAAGTCTGATTTATCAATAATGAAACTGAACTGTTATCTGTTAAATCTGTGTAACATGCATTTACTGTATTTTAATTGCCAAGAGCTTATATAGGTCATGTGATGTAACAACTGCTACATGAATACATAGAGGGGTGACCTCGTCATGCTGTAGAGGGGTGACCTCTAAATAACTGTGTTGGGTGGAGGGATCAGCTCCAATGTGAAGGATGTAGAGCACACACCACATTCACCTTCTAAACTATAAACTGTAGCCTAGGATGCATCCATACGCCCCACTAATAAAACTGATAAAATGGCCAAGCTGAGCTGTGTGGGACGATGCAGGATATCACTCTCCTGCATGTGAGTCACGACACCGGTGCCTCTAGTGTCGTGGTTACGGTACCTCCGTAACTAGTACATAAACTAATCATGCTTGTATATAACGCTCAGGCAATTTATTTTATTATAAACATGATTACTGATAACTTAAACATATACTGGGGAAGACATTTGGCTGCAGACGGGGAATCCTAATCATGCATAGGAAAGGAAGTCCTTACTGAAAGGACGGAAATCCGTACCTCGTGTCCAGTACTGGAATAAGACTGAAAGCTGACGGATCGAATCTGACTTCACGGATACTACACAAATAATGGACGCGAAAATAAGTTGACTGATATCCATTTATTATTAATGATTTTAACTATTATTGGCTTGATTTAATTTATACTTATATTACTGTAGGTATATAATCTGATAATTCTGACTGTTCAAATGTTACTGATAAGTATATTCATGTATTGTTGATTACTGATAATAGGTCTTCTGAATTTATGATATTACTAAAAATAGAAATCTGCTATAAATAGAAAGTTTCCTGAATTAGAAATGGTTTCCAATTTAGTTTCTTTGAAAAATAAATCATTAACGAAGTCCCACGTTTTAAGTAGTTAAAAGAAAAAATAAAGTTATTATCAAAATAATTTTACTAATCAAATTTTACAAAACAATATGTTTAACTTTATTTTCCTTTTTAAACCTTATTAATAAAGTTACTTAACCAATTTAAAAATCCCGTGGTTCCCACTGCTAGTATATAATTTCCCACTGGTTTTCCTACAGTTCCCCCTGCTAGTTATAATTTCCCCCTGCTTGTTAACATTTCCCACCGTTTGTTATTTAGTTCCCCCTGCTTGTGCAGTGGTTCCCACTGCTTATGCAGTGGTTCCCACTGCTTGCTGTGCCAAACACCCCTGCTGGCGAAATAGACCCAAACATCCCTGTTTTCTGAAAATTAATCCCAAACACCCCTGTTGGTGTTTTTTTGCTGTTCGAAAAGCCAAACACCCCTGCTGGTGGGGTTTGTTTCGGGCTGGTCATAAAAGAGGCACAACCAATTTACGAAACAAACACCCCCTTATGCGCGACCCCCTGTTGGTTGTTGTTGGCTTGAGGCTGGCCAAAACCAAGTCGACCCCAGGTGGGTGGCGGCTGATCAAGACCAAACACACCGAGAGTTTAACTCTCGGTTCTCGTGACCAACTCCCAAAACCCGACTGCCACATGGTTTTAATTATGTTACTGAGGCTGATTACTTTCGCGTGATCATGAAGATCATAAGACAAATTCGAAAAAATGATGAGGAAGAAACTGATTACCTTTTTGTGGGATTAGAGTGGGGAACGAGTACCCCGAATCAAGGTTAATAGCAATAAAACTCGCCCTTCTTCTTGATGCTCCAGCCGGCGGCACCCTTTTTTTTTTTTTAAACCCGGCCTAAAGCCCTTGTACACTTTCTTTTTTTGTTTTTTTTATACTTGTATACATTATTTTCTCGCGTTTTGTTTCTGAAAAGCGATAATTATTTTTCGTGTAATAACACATACGTAATACTTAATAATTATTTTATTTAAATAAACTGAGGCTACGCGTATTTACTATTAATGTTTAATTATTTCTGTAAAATAAACTGGGATTGCGTATTTAATTTCTGCGTTTCTATCTCTGTCTAATAATTAACACTTATATAGTTTATTAAAATTAAACTGCATATTTAAATGTTCTGATTTTTAAATACGGGTTTTACAATTCTTCCCCTCTAAAAACAATAATTCGTCCCCGAATTAAAGATACGACTATACTGGGTTTTACAGTTAGCATGATATTGAGGTGTGGGGTTATGGTGAGGATGATGCAGATTAATGATCTGGAATGTAGGGGGTTTTGATTTTTGATAAATAAAAAGTTAGGATTAGGGTTTATAGTGGATGAACAGTTGATTAGTTTGATGCAGATTTAGGGAAAGATAGGTGTTTAGCGGGGGTTTAGGGATTAATTATAGTTTTTCAAAAGTTATATTAATATAACCGTGGGTGAGGTGGCAAGGTGACGTGGTGGGGCAGGCTGAGGTGGTGGTTTGTGAGTGAAGGGTGGAATTTTCTTGTCTGGGCAACTTTAGTCCCCCATCTCCCTTTATTTTGTCGTATAATGTTTCAACAGCTTTTCTCCCATTTCCTTTAATAATAACTTTGGACAACTTGCTAAATTTGGCACATGTTTATTCCATACTTTTATCAAGGACCAATTGTGTGCTTTGACCATATTTTAAGGGTTGTTCCTGTACATTCTTGTCATTTAAGGGACCCTATTGTAATTTTTGAGTTTTACAAGGGTTTAAAATGATAAGCCTTCAAAAGTAGACGGACCAATCTTGCCAAATCTTCAAACTTCAAGGACTTCAAAGGAAAATCAACATTCGGGTCCGGTTCTTTGTGCGGCTTTGTTTCCCGTGTTCGTTTTTGCTCTATTCTTGTGATCTGTTGTTGATTTCACGATATTCGTACCTAAAATACACAATGAACAAACACAAGCATATATTTGGGTATTTTGATGACATTTTACGGTTTTGTGTTTTTTACGTCGTAGGGTAATTTTTAGCGTAATTCGTCTTATTTTTCCTTCTTTTCTCATCCAAAAACGACACTAATCCAAATTTGATTTTACATATTGGCACTTAATTCACACACCTCCTTCGATAACGAACTTGGAATTTTCGTCTTCACGGTTTTCCTAAATCGTGTCGATTAATACTTTCCGCTTTTTATTTGCTTTTTCCTAAAAGTAAATATACAAAAACACTACATCAATCACCGAAGGTGCCACTGTTCCAAAGGAAAATCCGAATTATCCAATATGGGTCTCTAACGATGCCCACGTTCGTATGCTAATTATCTCCACAATCTCGGAAGCTTCTTTTCTCCATGTTCAAGGTACAACTTCCCGAGATCTTTGGTTCTCTCTTAAAAAGGCGTATGCACCACATTCCATATCCAGGGAATACACTCTCAAGACACAACTTCTAAGAATAGAGATGCACGGTGATGAAACTCCTGATGCTTATCTAAATAGGGCGCATGATTATGCCGATGCACTCGCCACCATTGGTGAACCTATAAAAGATAAAGATCTGGTGATGCTTGTTGTCTCGGGTCTCCGTGAAGAATATATAACAGCCTAAAAGTCACAATCACTGACCATCAAAGTCCAACTTCATTTAGTAAGCTTCATGCACTTCTTAGTGATCATGATTACATGCTTGGAAAAACACGTGCACCTGCTCCATCTATTACTCCATCTTTTGCAGCAAACTACGCAACATGCTTACCAAGCATAAAAGAACCACGTCAAGCTCAACTATCAGAGTTGGTTGCTCAATTGAGTGCTCTTGGACTCCAGCTGTCTCCAATTGCACCATCTGGTCCACAAGCCTTTTATGGTGCTCGTTCATCAAACAACAACAACAACAGGTGAATGTTTATTAACATCATAACAATTATATAAAACCCTAAACGAGATCAAAGCACACATATAGCGGAAGCGATTTAACAAGATCATAATAACACAATTATAATTAATCGAATTAGGTTTACATACCTTTACGATAAAGCAAATCCACAAGATAAAGAACGAATCACCAATTAGGGTTTATAACGATCACCACCAAGATATAGTCTAAAGTAAGACTATATTACGATCTTGTACACACATAATACAACGAGCTAACCGTGATTTTAGCACGTGTAAACCGAGCTTCAACGCTTGTGGAAAATCTACCCAACAACCCCTAGAGAGGGGCTAGGACTAGATTATAAGTAAAATCGAGCAAACAAGAAAACCAACTAAAAACCCCTTTGTGGGTTTGTCTTGCGATTGCAAGAAAGAGAGGAGAGGGAGAGATTTGTGTGTGTTGAATTATGAGGTGGGTATTGTTTATATAGACCTAATTCTTGTAGTTTAAAATAAATAAAAGGAAAGTTTTCCCCCTCCTTTTTCCTCCATAACCGACGGTCCAAAACACCCTTTAGGGGTGTTTCAGAATCTTCCATCCTTCTTTCTATTTATTCCATAATGCTCGTTAATACTTAACTCTTAATTATTTAACGATCGTTAAAGTTATATCTCGGTTTAATTTAATAAATACATAAATATATATTTATTAAATAAATTAATAAATACAATAAATATATTTATTAAATAAATTAACTCTTTACGTATTGAGTGAAATCTCGTAATCTCGAGTTCGATCCTATCACCCGACTATTAAATATAAGTCCCTAAACTTTCAGCTCCCACTTGGACATATTTCGAATATCGTGATTACATTGACTAGCGTCTAGTTACACTAGCAATGTCTCTAGTACAACTCGAGTAAGGTCTTCTGGATAAAACCTTTTAATGATTCATCATTATTATTATTCTTTTATTTATAATACAACATTAACAAGGATATGGATCTCAGTCATTCCTTTCATTAACCATTTTGTTTCTCGTTCACAAATTAAGCAAGATTACCAAAACAAATTTGGGTGTGACCACACAAACATCTTACTAATCCCACGAGGGGACCAGCTGTATTATACTCCAAAACGAAATTGGAGAAAATAAATCCCATATTGACTACAAGCAAAACTTATGAATTTCGCAACACTTTTGAAAATAATCCTTATAGCTACCAGTTACGTTTAGCGCTAGATCATTCCACAAAAACGCACTAGATTCAAAACAGTTTTCTGGTATCTCAGGTCTAAGGATAACTATTAATAATTTACTCGATGACAAAGATCCACAAAATAAAATCATATAGTTGGGATAAGTCCAATATTAAGTCCATCGAATATCATCCAAAATAGATCAATATACTTTCAAGTATACTCTATCGTTGTTTTTATTTGTCTTAATTTAACAATATTCCCATATTATTAATAGACAATGAACATTTAGCATAACAATTTATTCATGGATTAAGAAAAACATGTAAAATAGGGTACAAAATTAAATAATAAGAACAAACGAAACCCAATCTTTATTTTATTAAATAATAATGTCATAACATCCTTTATCCAAATACTAATCACAGATTTATTGCATGAGTTCGATAGCTAGTTGAAGCCCAATAGCCTTGTCATGCTTAACTACCTTTGGTTTAGGCAAAGCCTTAGTAAAAGGATCAGCTACGTTATCATCTGTGTGAACTTTTAGTAATTTGATTTCACGAGCTTCTACTTGTTCTCGGGCGTAGTGATGTCTACGCTTAAAGTGCCTGGCGGATTTCATGACTCCAGAACCATTGGCGAATATAATTGCAGCAGAATTGTCACAATATATATCAATACGTTATTTTATTGAAAGCATCACTCCAAGATATCCAATAAACTTCCTAATCCAAACAGCTTCCATTGCAGCTTCTGAAGCAACCAGGTACTCAGATTGAGTAGCATGCATTGCAATCGTTGTCTGGTTCTTGCTCTTCCAGTCAACTGCTCCTCCGTTGATAACAAAAACGTAACCCGTCTGAGACTTCGTGTCGTCTTTATCACATTGCCAGGATGCATCACAGAAACCTGTCACATTCAGTTCTGTGTCTGGTTTCCCTCCAAATACCAAAAACATATCTTTCGTACTACTCAAATACTTTAGAATATGTTTAACAACAGTCCAGTGGAGCTTCGCTGGATTCTGATGGTATCTACTAACCAAGTTCTGAGCAAACGCCACATCAAGCCTTGTGCATCTAACAACATACATAATAGATCCTACAGCCGAAGTGTAAGGCACCTTCTGCATGTATGCCTCCTCTTCAGGAGTTGATGCATCCATCTCATGACTCGGATTATGCTTAAATTCCATAGGTTGAAAACCTTTCTTGGAATTACGTATGTTATACTTCTTCAATATCTTATCTATATAAGCATCTTGACTTAGACCAATTAACCGTCTTTTCCTATCCCGATAGATCTTAATTCCCAGAACGTATGCAGCATCTCCTAAATCCTTCATGGAAAAACATTTACCAAGATAATCCTTAACAACATTAAGTCTTAGAATGTTACTTCCCATGATTAATATATCATCAACATATAGGACTAGAAATACTACATCACTCCCACTAGCTTTTCGATATACACATGGCTCATCACGATTTTGAATAAATCCAAACTTTTTTATTTCTTCATCAAATCGTTTATTCCATTGACGGGATGCTTGCTTCAAACCATAAATGGATCTTTGAAGTTTACATACGTGCTTTGGATTCTCAGGATCAACATACCCTTCTGGTTGTTGCATATAGATGTCTTCATCTAAGCGACCGTTCAAGAAGGCAGTTTTAACATCCATTTGCCATATCTCATAGTCATAGTATGCTACTATAGCTAAGAGAATCCGAATAGCTCTTAAGTCTGCTACATGAGAAAATGTCACCTCGTTGTCTACGCCAAAAGTTTGAGTAAAACCTTTAGCTACTAAACGAGCTTTATAGCATTTTACTTTTCTGTCCATGTCGGTTTTCATCTTGTGTATCCACTTATGTCTCACTACTTTAGCATTTTGTGGTGGATCTACAAGAATCCAAACATCATTAACTTTCATGGATTTCATTTCCTCATCCATAGCAACCATCCACTTATCCTTCTCAGGATCAAGCATGGCGGATTTATAATTAGCAGGTTCACCAAGATCCCCTACTTTATCATCATCCTCTATATTAAGACATATATTGATATTTGCGTTTTTAATCCTTGCGGATCTACGCAGAGGAACTAATTCCGGTGGAACCGCCAGACTTTCTGGTTCTATAGGAGTTATTTCGCTAGTGTTTTCAGAAGGTAATGTATCTATATGACTATCTTCAAGATCATAATTTCTCCCACTGAATTTTTGATTTACAAGATCACTTTCAAGGAAATCTCCATACCTAGCAACAATTATTTTGTTCTCAGGTGGATAATAAAAGTAGTAACCCATGGTTTCCTTAGGGTATCCTACAAAGATACATTTCACAGATCGTTGTTGGAGTTTGTCACCCGAGTCACGTTTCACATACGCCTCGCAACCCCAGACCTTTAAATAAGACAAATATGGCTTCTTGCCATGCCATAGTTTATATGGTGTCTTATCAACCTTCTTTGTGGGAACCATATTTAAAATGCGAACAGCTGATTCTAAAGCATAATCCCAAAAGGATAATGGTAAAGTTTAAGATTAAACATAGATCGCACCATATGTAATAATGTACGATTTCTCCTTTCGGATACACCATTTTGTTGTGGAGTATAGGGAGAAGTAAGGTGCTGAACAATTCCATTCTCACTTAGATAATCTATAAACTCTTGACTTAAATATTCACCACCTCTATCAGAACGAAGAGCTTTAATCTTCTTTCCTAGTTGTAATTCAAATTCTGCTTTAAACACTTTGAATGTTTCAAATACCTCATGTTTATGCTTAAGTAAATAAACATAACCATAACGGCTATAATCATCCGTAAATGTTAAAAAGTAGCTAGCACCTTTCCTTGACACATGTCTGAGTGGTCCACACACATCAGTATGTATTGATCTAAGTAAATTAGTAGCTCTTTCAATATTACTATTAAAAGGGTTTTTTTGGTCATCTTTCCAGAGATACAAGACTCACATTTATCAAATGATTCATCATTAATATTTTCCAAAAGATCTTCACGTTGAAGCTTTTGTATACGAGTCTTCCCAATATGGGCAAGTCGACAATGCCAAAGATAAGAAGAGTTCTTGTCAAACTTTCTCTTCTTATTCATGCTAAAAACAGAATTATTATTATTCTTGGATTCATTTTCATGCATGTCTATTTCAAACACACCATTCACAGAAATTGCATTAAAATAGAAAATACCGTCTTTCCAAACAAAAATTCCATTAAAATTATCAATAGTCTGAACGAATCGATTATTCAACAAACAAGAAAAGGAAATAACACCCCTAACAATTATAGGTGCATAATGACAATAATTTAAAATCAGTACTAAACCCGGAGGTAAAACTAAATTAAATGTTCCTATAACTTCAACTGCTGCTTTTGCGCCATTGCCCACTTGCAGGAATTGTTCCCCATTGGATAGCTTCCTTTCAAGATTAAATCCCTGCAGCGTATTACAAATTTTAATACCGCATCCTGTATCATATACCCAGGAATTTAATTTGTATGTCAAATTAAATAATTCAATCATAAATAAAGTACCTGAAGCTGTAGCACTCTGCTCAGACTTCTTCTTTATTTCTCACAATTCTTCGGGGTAAAGAGGGTAATTCCTCTTCCAGTGACACTTATATTGCAATGGGAACAAGTCTCATCCTTCTGAGATTTATTCTTCTTGACAAAGTTCTGCTTAGGTTTTGAGTAAGTCGCAACTTATTTTCCCTTATCACCCTTGCATTTTCCTTTCTTCTTATTCGCTTGCGGTTTTGGCTTACTCACTCTACCCTTTTGTATGGTTAGTACAGGAGGAGTAGAAGTAGATGCCTTGTCCTTTAACCCCTTTTCATAGTCAATGAGCATTGCATGTAAATCATTAATTGTCTTCCCCGTGTAATGCATATTATAGTTTCGAACAAAATCATTGAAGTCCTTGTTAAGGTACCTATTGATCAAGTTGATTGCCATACTATGATCATAGGGGTGTACTAGTGCAATGAGATTTTACATATAACCCCTCATCTCCAAGTAATGGGCACTAACGGACTTTCCAGGAGTTTGCTTGCAGCTATGCAAAGCATCTACTAAGTCGTAGATCTCCACAGCTTGCGGCTTCTCGAACATATCCTTGAGCTCATCAAGCATTCGCTTAGGTGAAAATAGCTCATACTTCTATTGAAGTGGAGGAGCGATTTTTCCTAGCATTAAGCAAACCACCTCTGAGTACTTAATATTAGCAGCGTGTTCAAGCCTTTGCGCTTCAGAAGCTCCTTCAGCAAGATCCTTTGGATAAGGAGTGGTCAAGATATTAATAGTACCCGCTACTCTCAAGACAATTCTTAGTGAGCGGTACCAATCATTGAAGTTTGGGCCAGTAAGTGTAGGACGATCAAAAAATGCTTTGAACGTAGAACTTATAGTGTTATTGCCAGGTTGAGCTACTTCTATAGAAATAAGTTCAAATATTAGTATTTTCGATAACAAAAAACTTTCAAGAAAATAAAATTACCCCGGGATATAAACCATAGTATTTTCCTTGAATCATAGAACTATATTGACATAAATCCATTACATCAGTTGATCTGTTAGTAATGAATGTACTCAATGTAGCGACTTATCGAACAATTCAATTGACAAACAATTTTCAATTTCTAGATTTTTAAGGGATTTACATTGCCAAAAGAACGTTTTGCATTGTAAACATGTTTCATCCCTTCTGAATACCTTAAGTTTCCAGATATCACTGAGTAACTTAATTAAGTCGTCTAATCTGAATAACGTAAAACCATCATACGAATTCTCATTCTATGAAAGTTTTCTCTCCATTACAAGATCACCCAAAAATCTCATTTGATGATGTAGTAATTTCAAGTGTTCGTCAATTAGATAGCATTCAACTTAAATTTTAAGGGTATAAATTTGATGTCAAAATCAATGTATGGATAAGCGTGCATACAACTCCATAGCATAAGTTTTATAAAACATTTAGTAAACTTTTTCACGAGACTAAATTTCTACATAAATTATGTTGAGGTATTGGTTAAACCAATCAAAGAATTCACCCACAACTATTCACAACGTACTTTTTCTAGAACTCGGCTAATGCACAAAGCAATACCCTTATTCATTGTGTTTCGGATGTGAATTTGCGGTAAATCAACCTAAAGGTATAATGCAAATATAATAATTGTAGGTAATTTCAATTTGACGCACAGGCGAGCCGGGAATTTGGTCAGCGACTAATGGCATAACACCTTCTTCCTTAACCGGGTACATGACCAGCGGTGCGTTAAACCCATTATGACTGGCTTTTTTTAGCTATGCATTACACACCTCATGTGGATCTAGCTTTCAACAGCGTAGAACACATTATGAGAGATGTTGAAGGGGGCTGGTTGCTCCGTTATATGCATGCTAATGGGGCAAGTATGTTTCTCATTGTGGTTCACCTTCATCTTTTTCGTGGTCTATATCATGCGAGTTATAGCAGTCCTAGGGAATTTGTTCGGTGTGTCGGAGTTGTAATCTTACTATTAATGATTGTGACAGCTTTTATAGGATACGTACTACCTTGGGGTCAGATGAGCTTTTGGGGGGCTACAGTAATTACAAGCTTAGCTAGCGCCATACCTGTAGTAGGAGATACCATAGTGACTTGGCTTTGGGGTGGTTTTCGGTAAGTGGACCGTAGGAGCATGGGGGGCGGTATCTGCTTTTGACTGATAGAAAGCATCCTTCTTTTGTCCCTCCTGACCGAACCCGCCAAAAAACAAAAATATAAATAGAGAAAGCTTTGATTGCCGGGAGAGTTGCGTCGGAGACATCTTTATCTGAGGAGGAGGCTTTGTCGTCCGGCTCCTCATAAATGATGTTAGGATGGGCCGGACCCTCCTCGGGATCCTAAAAAAAAAAGAGGGAACATAATCACTTTCTTTCAGTGACATATCTAATCAGACTGAATAGGATTTTGAGAGCTGTCACGATCATTCACATCTATTTCAGTAGGCAGGAAGGGCGCGGAAGCTACCATTTCTAGAATGCAAGCAAGCTAGCGACTCTCCTAGTAGCGAAGGAAAGGGGCATTCGGGAAGCGACTAGTCGCTTCTGGCGAAGCTTCTAGAAGGCCACCACTACATCCTGCTGTTTGCGCTTTCCACTGTAATCTAACCCATCTTTATGCCTACTTACTCTATAGGAAGTCTCATAGAATCATAGTTGAAAGTACTGATACAACATAGTAATGATCTTTGTCCTAAAGGGAGAAATCAGTTAGGTTCTTAGTAGCAGTGGGTATTGGTACTTCCAACGAAGTCAACTTAGATAAGGTTTTAGCTATGGTATCCTCTCTTTAAAGTGAAATCAGGATGTATTTATTATTTCTATTTGAGTTGCCCCTTTCCTCTCTTTCCCTTTGATCACCGACCCTGACTTTCAATCTTGGCCTTGTGATCCTTCCCCCTCCCCCCTTCCCGTGGTTGAGAACCAACCCCCAAGCCCGGTCTTTGAACTAATAAAGATGGCATAGTAGAAAACTTCAGACTGGCTATCATCGTGAAGTCCACCCAAGAGAGTTCCCCGGCTTATAGTTTGTCAAAAGGAGTAGGCCGTTAGATTACTATTGCAATTCACCTATCAACGTAATCTTGTGTAATTTAGATCTCAAACAAATATTAATTTTAATATGATTTAGTCCATATTATTTCTTTTTAAAAAAACCCTTGTTTACAACAATTCAAATAGTTTTAATATAAACAAGTAAAAAAAAACTAAATCATAAACACATAATAACTATTTATATGTGCAATAAATAAATCAAATAGCCACATGCATACAATTTATTCAATAATCAACAAATCTAGGTTTTTATATTCATATAAAAGGCTTCCCTAATTCAAGATTTATTGAATCAAATAAACAAGTAGCACATAAAATCATATAAACATATAATTTTACAATCCATGAAAACATGCACGTTATCGTGGATCCTCCCACAAATCTTAACAATCAAATATCCATGGATCGTAACCATACATGACATAACAATTAATCATGAAATTTAATCTAAAATCATCCCACATGTAATTTAGGGTTTCAAAAGCAATTTTTTTATAAAATTCGGCCAAAAACCCTAATTTTAAAAAACAAGACCCTAACTTTTAAGAAAACCTAAAAAACATGTAGTTTTAACTCAAAACAATTATTAGTTAAAAAACTTTAGATTTTCGATAATTATAACATGTTAAAATGGCTCTCGATGCCACTGATGGTTTATTAACATCATAACAATTATATAAACCCTAAACGAGATCAAAGCACACATATAGCGGAAGCGATTTAACAAGATCACAATATCACAACTATAATTAATCGAATTAGGGTTACATACCTTTACGCTAAAGCAAATCCACAAGATAAAGAACGAATCACCAATTAGGGTTTATAACGATCACCACCAAGATATAGTGTAAAGTAAGACTATATTACGATCTTGTACCCACGTAATACAACGAGCTAACCGTGATTCTAGCACGTGTAAACCGAGCTTCAACGCTTGTGTAAAATCTACCCAACAACCCTAGAAAGGGGCTATGAATAGATTATAAGTAAAATCGAGCAAACAAGAAAACCAACCAAAAACCCCTTGTGGGTTTGTCTTGCGATCGCAAGAAAGTGAGGAGAGGGAGAGATTTGTGTGTGTTAAATTATGAGGTGGGGTACTGTTTATATAGACCTAATTCTTGTAGTCTAAAACAAATAGAATTAAAGTTTTTCCCCTCCCTTTGCCTCCATAACTGACGGTCCAAAACACCCCTTAGGGGTGTTCCGGAATCTTCCATCCTTCTTTCTATTTATTCTACTTACTATTTATTACATAACGCTCGTTAATACTTAACTCTTAATTATTTAACGATCGATTGAAAGGTATATCTCGGTTTATAATTTAATAAATACATAAATATATCTTTATTAAATAAATTAATAAATACAATAAATATATTTATTAAATAAATTAACTCTTTACGTATTGAGTGCAATCCCGTAATATCGCGTTTGATCCTATCACACGACTATTAAATATAAGTTCATAAACTTTCAATAGGAACAACAACAACAACCGTGGAAATCAAAACAATCTTCGTGGTAACAACAACAACCGAGATCGCGATAATGGTCGACAATTTGATTGGGCATCCACTTAGAACACAGTGTATGGCACTTGCAATAGATGTGGTATTGGGCACATTCCATCACAATGCTCAAATCGTGACCCTTCTACTATTCGCAATCGACCATCAGCTAACTTTGCAAATACACGTGGTAAATCCTCTACTGCGTCTGCAAATTGGTATTCAGACACCGGAACAAACAGTCATGTGACACTTGATTTGGAACAATGGACAATTCACAGACATATTATGGTGATGACGCACTTCATGTTGGCAACGGTAAGTGTCTTCCTATTCTTCATATTGGTTCATCTAAAGTTTACTCACCACAAAAAAAACATTTTCTCTCAAAAACAATCTTCATGTACCAAAAATCTCCCATAACCTCCTTTTTGTTCAAAAATTTTGTCATGATAATGATGTATTTTTTGAATTTCACTCTTCTTATTTTGTTGTGAAGGACGAGTCTACACACACCACTCTTCTCACCGCCCCTCGTAAACATGGTCTCTACACCATCACTCTTCCTCAACTCAAGTCAATCCCCAAAGTATCTTTTTCGGCTGTAAGATCTTCCCCAACCATTTGGCATAGGTGGCTAGGACACCCTCATCAACGTATTTTGCGTTCTATGCTTTCTAATTCTTCTCTTCCTGTTACGAATAATAGTTTGTCAAGTTTATGTACTTCTTGTCCATTGGGAATCTTCAAAACTTCCTTTATTTGTTTCTGATTTTCGAAGTAATAATATTTTAGACTTGGCTTATTGTGTTGTTTGTGGTCCCGCACCTTTGTTGTCTTTTGAAGGTCATAGATATTTTATGTTGTGTGTTGATCATCATTCTCGGTACATGTGGATATATCATTTAGCTCAAAAATCTGATGTGTATTCCACTTTTAAATCAACTGTGCAAATGGTTGAACGTCAATTCACCACAAAATCAAAGATTGTTCAAACTGACTGGGGTGGTAAGTTTCGCAATTTGGCTTCGTTTTTCTCTTCGCTAGGGATTATTCACCGGCGATCTAGTGAGCAAAAAAGCTTTGTTGAACGTCGCAATCGCCATGTTGTTGAGACCGGTCTTGCTCTTCTTTTGATACTGCTGTTAACCTAATCAGTCGCATGCCCTCTCGCACATCAACAAACAAGTCACCTTTTGAACATGTATTCAAACGGTCTCCTGACTACACTTTTCTTCGTGTCTTTGGGTGCTTATGTTTTCCCCATCTTCGTCCATACAATCGTCACAAAATGGATTTACGTTCCACTCCGTGTGTGTTTCTTGGCTACAGCCCCTCCCATCATGGATATCGTTGTCTTGATATTTCGACCGAGCGTCTTTATATTGCTCGACATGTTCGTTTTAATTAAGCACAATTCCACTTCGATATCCCCAAAACCACTCCCGCACCCCGTTCAAAAACCTCTCCCTATTACTCCTCGGAATCACCTTATGTAATTCCTACTACTGACCATCCAAGTTCATCTTCACCGTGCTCACCAATCTTCTCCCCATCATCTGTTTCACCATCATAGAGTCCAACTTCTCAAACTTCTCCCGAGTCTTCGATACCAACACCACCACTACCTCCTCCTCCCCCCTCTTATCCCACCTCTTTTTATCCCTCGGCAACGTCTCGCAAATCTTTGTCCAAATCCCAAACAACGGGCTCCCTATAATCCTTTCGCAAATCATGCTACCATCTTCCCCACTAGCATCATTGAACCAACCTCGTTTGTCGTTGCCAACAAATCTTCCGAGTGGCGTCAAGCTATAAAAGAAGAGTATGATGCTCTCGTAAAAATGGAACGTGGTCTTTAGTACCTCGTGCTTCTAACACCAATGTTGTTGATGGTAAGTGGGTATACATGTTAAAACAGGACAAGAATGGTGCTATCACTCGTTACAAAGCAAGATTTGTTGCCAAAGGTTTTCGACAACAACCAGGTATTGATTTTCATGAGACATTTAGCCCAGTTGTCAAGTCAACCACTATCCAAGCTGTTTTATGACTTGCGGTTACTAACAATTGACCACTACGCCAATTAGATGTTCATAATGCGTTTCTTCATGGACATCTTCAGGAGCTGGTTTATATGAAACAACCTCCGGGCTTTATTGATATACAACGCCCAAATCATGTATGTTTGCTTCATAAGTCTCTTTATGGCTTAAAGCAAGCCCCACGCGCTTGGTTTGAGCGCCTTTCCAAGGCTCTCTATGATCCCGGTTTCAAGGGCTCCAAAACAGATCCATCTTTGTTTATTTATGCGAGTGGACACACACTTTTGTACATTCTGGTATATGTGAATGATATCATCATTACATGTAATAACACACGCACTCTCGACAATATAGTTTGTCAACTTGGATCAGCTTTCGCGTTAAAAGATCTCGGGCCCCTTAACTACTTCTTGGGTATTGAAATTGTTCCTCATGTGTCCGACATTCTCTTGTCTCAAAAGAAGTATATTTTGGAGCTATTACAAAGGGTTGGTCTTTCTAATTGCAATCTCGTATCTTCTCCCATGGTTATCTCAAGCTCACTCAACTTATATGACAATACTGCTTTTTCTGATCCAGTGAAATATCGACAAGTAGTGGGTGCTTTACAATATGTTACCTTGTCTCGGCCTGACATAGCTTTTTCTGTTAACAAGGTATGTCAATATATGCATGCTCCGAACGAGAATCATTGGTCTGCTGTTAAACGGATTTTACGTTATATTCATGGTACTGTAGAACATGGCATGCTCATCAGCCGTTTTTCTGGTTCTACTCTTCAACCTTTTACTGATGCGCTATGGAAAGGTGGTCCTGATACTTCTCTTCAAGCTTTCTCCGATGCTGATTGGGCTGGGGATTCAGATGATCGACGGTCCACGAGTGGATTTACTATATATCTTGGTTCAAACCTTATATCTTCGACCGCTCGTAAGCAACGTACAATTTCACGTTCGTCTACAGAAGCTAAATACAAAGCTATTGCTGACACAATTGCTGAGCTTACATGGCTTCAAGCTCTTCTTCATAAGCTTGGTATTCGTTCATCTTTAACTCCTATACTTTGGTGTGACAATCTTGGAGCAACATACTTGTCAGCTAACCCTATCTTTCATGTACGTACAAAACACGTGGAAACTGACTATCACTTTGTTCGGGAAAAAGTTGCTCAAGGGGATCTTCGAGTTCAACATATATCAACACATGATCAAATTGCAGATATATTTACAAAGCCGTTACCAACTCCTCTATTTCTCTTTCTAAGATCCAAGATGCAGGTTGTTGCCCGTCCTTAGCTTACGGGGGTGTGTTAGACCAAATATTATATGGGTCGACCCATTGTATACATGGGTCGCACCCGTTAGGTTATGATTAGTTACTTTGTTATCAAGTAATTATATTAGTATATATACATAGACTATCTAATGTGTAATTACAGTTACAATAATACAAACCCTTTGAGGTTTTATACGTGTCATTAAAGCATGCAAGGTAAATGTCTAAAACATTAAATGACCATAAAGTAAACCAGAAACAAAATCGGTTCCGGCATAAGCTCCACATACAAATGCATAAGTATAGAATGTAAAGGAAAGTACTAAACAATGTCCAACAAAGCCAAAGTATATAAATGTATTAAAGAAGAAAGAAGACTATGCGCCTCATTCCATGCACATACTCTTGTTTCCTAGCTTTGCCCTTTAGTACCTGCCGTATTGGGACATGGAAAGAAAAATACGGCTGAGCAATATGATCAGTGTGCGGATATATGACAATGAATGTAAAGCATAAACATAAGCAATTAATGAAATGAAATGAATAATAGCGAAATAAGTGTAAGTCCTGGAAAACCTGGTTTAAGCTTATAAGACTAGTTTTATATTTCTGAAAAGATTTATGTTTAGTTTATTCTGAAAACTGTATTTTAAATATGCCCGGAGCCCATATAGATCATGTTATATCAACGTGCATGAATACTTAGAGAGGTGACCTCGTCATGCAATTAGAGGCACTGCCTCTAATTAATATATAATACGAGTGGAGGGATCAGCTCGTGTAACCGATGCAAGGCACACACCGCAGCTACCATGAAATCTTACTACTTGTCCTAGGATGCACCCATTCGCCCCACATGATAATAATAACAAAGGCCAAATACTATAAAGGGACGCTGCGAGCAGTTACTCTCACCGCAGAAGAGTCATAACACCGGTGCCTCTAGTGTTATGGTTATGGAACCCCCATAACTAGGTGAAACTGGCATGCATGTATATAGCTCAGGCAAAATCTAAAATAAACATAACATATACTGAATATGTTTAAGACACGTAAATATTGGGGAAAACAGTTGGCTGCATACGGACAATCCTGATATAGGAAAGAATGATGTCCTTGTGAAGTTCGGAATATCCGTACCTTATGTCCAGTAAATGAAGATGAAAACGAATGCGAAAGATCACTCTGACTTCACAATAGCTACATAATAAAGTGACATGAATAAGTATATGTTTTACTTATACATACTTGTTATTTAGTTTTACTTGACATGTTCATACTTATTATACTTGTCCTTGTCTTGTCTTATTATTTCATGTTTAATCATGTATTTCTTATAGTTTCATTTATTTTAGATTCATGTATTTCATGTTTTATGTGTTAAAGTACTTGTTATAACATAATGAATAACTTTCTAAAAATAGCAGGTTTCTATATATAGTAACTTTCCTAAAATAGCAGGTTTCCATATATAGTAACTTTCCAAAAATAGCAAGTTTCCTTAAATAGTAAGTTTCCAAAAATAGAAAGTTTCCATATTTAGCATGTTTGTATAAATAGCATGTTACCATATATAATACGTTTCCTTATTTATCATGTCGCCATAATTAGTAAAATTTCATAATTAACATGTTTCCATAATTAATATATCTCCAAAATTAATTGTATACTTATTAGATAATTAAACTGTATAAACTATTGTTTTAATAAGCTTATATTATATCATGAATAATTGTATTCTAAAGTTTAATAATAAATAAATATTTAGGCTTAACTTATTATTGTTAATTAATAATAATATTCAATGTTATCATAAGTTATCATTAACTAATAATATTACATGTTTCATATAATTAAACTTTACCTTAAAAGATATTAATTAACTAAGCTAAGTTTTAATTAATTAATTTAGTGTACATGAATAATTAAGTAATTAATTATTTTATCATAGGTTTATTTAAATAAAATGTACATACAAAATAACATGATTTTATTTAAATAAATCTCATATTCTAAGTCATGTAAATTAATTAATATAATTAACATGTTTTTAATTAAACCAATTAATAACTAGAATACATGTTTTTTTTTTAAATAAACAAGCCAAATACCCCCTTATACACCACCATAGCAGGCGGCTGGGTGGTTCATACCAGCGGCAAAGCAGCCAAAGCAGCTGCCGGTTCCCACTGCTCGACCAAATTTCACCCCCGGTAGAACCAGGTCCCCCCTACCGTGCCCTAGCTACCCACCGAGACCCTCACAAGGTCTCGGTTCCCACTACGCCACCATAGTTCCCACTGTGGGGCTGGTGGCTTGCGGCTGACAGCAACCAAACACCACCGCCACCCTTTAGGTCGCGGCTGGTGGCTAGAAAACCCCCACAGAGAGTCAGTCGATTCTCGGTTTACGTGCAACCGAACCAAAATCAAACCAATCCCCACCTTAATCTTGTTTTAATCTTTACCATAACATTTTCAATACAAGTTTTTAAAGATTCATGAACATAATACATAATAATTAAATCAAAAGATTAATAAAATTAAGGTTTGATAATACCAAACGCGTGAATGAATTAAGGATTTAACCAGGAACTCGAACCCGTAAATATCAAAGATAAAAAAGCAATGGATCGCCCCTTGTGGTGTTCTTGATGTCGCGGCCAAAAGAGAGGAGAAAGAAAAGGTTTTAGGGTTTTAATGTTTTCCCGTGTTTATGTTTTTATGAAAATTCACTGGGACCCTTATTTATTTACATGGATAATTAGTGTATTGGGCAAAAGCCCTCTTTCATTTCTGATGGGTTGGACACCGCCTAACACACATATACTTACACTTTTCCTTTATTTTTCGTGTCTTAAATTATCATCGTGTGTGTTCGTTTTAATGTTCGTGTTTTTATGTCTTGTATGTTTTAAGTATCTTACGTGAATACTTATAGTGCATTAATATTCATGTTTACATACGTAATACATATAATAATTAATTAATATACATAACGTTCGTATTAAATATTAATTATTCATGTCGTATATTAATTAATTAAAAAGTTTAAATTTAACCGTAAATTCGTGCATTTAATGATCTTAGGGTTTTTAAAGCAGGTTTTACAGTCCTAGTGCAATGAGTTGTTCCATATAACCCCTCATCTCCATGTAATGGGCACTAACAGACTTTACAGGAGTTTGCTTGCAGCTATGCAAAGCATCTACTAAGTCGTAGATCTTCACAGCTTGCGACTTTTCGAACATAGCCTTGAGCTCATCAAGCATACGCTTAGGCGAAAATAGCTCATACATATTTTGAAGTGGAGGGGCCATTTACCCTAACATTAAGCAAGCCACATCTGATGGCTTCTTAATAGTAGCAACGTGTTCAAGCCTTTGGGCTTCAGAAGCTCCTTCAGCAAGATCCTCTGGATAAGGAGTGGTCAAGATATCAATTGTACCCGCTACTCTTAAGACAATTCTTAGTGAGCGGTACCAAACATTAAAGTTTGGGCCAATAAGTTCACGGCGATCAAAACACTTTTTGAACGCATAATTTATAGTGTTATTGTCGGGTTGATCCATTTCTACAGAAAAAAGTTCAAATATTAGTATTTTCGATAATAAAATACTTTCAAGAAAATAAAATTACCCCGGTATATAAATCATAGTATTTTTCTTGAATCCAAGAAATATATTGACATAGATCCATTAAATCAATTGATCTGCTATTAATGAATGTACTCAACATAGCGACTTTTCGAACAATTCAATTGACAAATAATTTTCAATTTCTAAATATTTAAGGGGTTTACATTGCCAAAAAACGTTTTGCATTGTAATCATGTTACATCCCTTCTGAATGCCTTAAGTTTCTAGATCTCATTGAGTAACTTAATTAAGTCATCTAATCTGAATAACGTAAAATCATCATACGAATTCTCATTCTATGAAAAATTTCTCACCATTACAACATCGTCCAAAAATCTCATTTGATGACGTAGTAATTTCAAGTGTTCGTTAATTAGGAGCATTCAAATTAAATTTTAAGGGTATAAATTTGATGTCAAAATCAATGTAAGGAGAAACATGCATACAACTCCATAGCATAAGTTTAATAAAACATTTAGTAAACTTTTTCACGAGACTAAATTTCTACATAAATTATGTTGAGGTATTGGTTCAACCAATCAAATAATTTACCCACAACTATTCACAACGTACTTATGGCTAAAGCACAAAGCAATAACCTTATTCATTGTGAATTCGGATGTGAATTTGCGGTAAATCAACCTTAAGGTATAATTCGAATTAATAATAGTAGGTAATTTTAATTTGACGCACAAGCGAGTCAGGAATTTGGCCAACGACTAATGGCTTAACACCTCTTTCCTTAACCGGGTACATGACCAGCTTATACCCACTTTATAGTTTGTCAAAATGAGTAGGCCGTTAGATTATTATTCCAATTCACCAATCAACGTAATTGTAACACCCCCAATTTTGGGTCATAGCAGCGGAAGAGTCATTGGGTGTTACTATCATGGTTCAATCTCAATATCATAGAAAACACCTCAAAATGAGTCGTTTTAATAAAACATACATCCATTCATTATTTAAGGATAAAACAGTTCACACACGGTCCCAAATAGTTTTAAGTTTACACAACATAACAAACAACAAAAGTTTCTTTGAATTGACATAGTTTAGAAAAGCGGGCCAAAACATTTCATACTTGCAAGCTACACAAAACTGCCTTCCTTGAGTGCCTTCTTCATGGACCTGAGATAAAACATGCTATAAAGTCAACAAAAATGTTGAGTGAATCTATAGAGTTTAAATTAAATAAACGAACACAAATATTCTGAATAAACCTTCCGTGGTTGACAATCATGTGGATCAGACATAATCATTGTTGTTATTACATAAGCCTCATGACATTGAACGTTAACATGTATTATTTCAGCCCAACGCACCTAGCCAAGTGCGTATATTTCTCTTATACAATTGCATCCGATGTTTCATTACTAGTGTATCACAACACCACGCGATAGCTAGTCGCGACCGGACTGGGCGTCACCCCGATAGATCTATCCATAGTATTAGTGTTTATTCGATTAACAATTCATGATTCAATGGGTCTTTAAGGCTATAAGCAAACTTATGTATCTAGCATACAATCGGGTCCTTTGTGTTCTATTTTAAAACAAGCATGTTATCCCCCTCGCGGGTTTTAAAATACTTTACAAGATAGTATAAAAGCGAGGCTATAGACTCACCTTGGTACAATAGTAGTAATGACACAATCGCCGACGATAAGTGATGCCCGTTAGACACGAAAACCGCAACCTATCATATAAGGCGCGCTCGTTAATAAATGACTCAAGTATAAACCATACTTAATAATACAAAACTCATAATTACAAAACAAGACAATCCTGAAAAAGTAACAATACAAGTGTACTTCTATACTCCTTTACATGTTTACTTTATTAAACTATATCATCGATAAAATCTGCCGGTACTTACCGAAAGTACAAGCTCATTTACCTTACTTAAACTATTCCATTTTCGACGAAACTTGGTCACAAACTCACATATAATATGAATAAGACTCAGTTTAAGTTTCATTTAAAAATATTACTTCTAAGGCTTTCTGTCCGACACATCTATGAGTTACAAAAACCGGACAGTTTTACGCCTTTGACTTGTAAAACCATTTTGACATATCTAAACAACTCCATTTATAAAACTGACACTCGGGTTTGAAAATAGACTCATGACCTGAGGTTTAGACTTTAACATCAGTCCTTGAACATTTTTAAAACTCATTCTATAGTCCCCGAGATTCGACCCAAATATCGACAACAATTTTCGGATTGTGCCGATACTCGTCTCATGGTACACGAATACTAAAACTAGCATAACTTCACACTCGTTTGGAGTTGGAAGTCCTACTTTATATCAAATCGAAGCTAACGAAATTCTCTACAACCCTATATAATTAGTTTAACAAATACTTGACCTTAAGGTACCCAAAGTTACCCTTTTACCTACTGATCTAAAATAACTAGTTAAAAATCATTTTAAATCAATATTTTGACCCATTTTAACAATTCATATACTCCTAATATTACCCTAATATCATTATAATTCATCTATCTAACTCCTAACACAGCTGTATGTTGAATCTAATAAAATCAACTTAAAAATTCATACATGCAACAACACCCCACTCAAATATAATAATAATAACAACATGTTTAATCATAAAAATGGATCAAACAACATGTTCTTCATCAAAATTTGAAAAGAAAAATAAAGTGAATGCATGTATAAGAAAATTACACCAAAATGATCCTTGTTGAATTTGTAGAATGGGTATTTGATTAGATTAGGATGAATCGAGCTTGATCAAGATTTTCCAAAGGGTTTTTAGGGTGAGAGTTAGACGGCAAACAAGAGAAAGAGAGAGAGATTTATGATTATTTTTTTTAAATGAGTTAGTAGACTAATTAGGTGAGATATTTCTTTTTATACTATGTAGTGGAGGGACTAGTTTTGCCAATTAGGTATAGTTTTGGACCAAAAAGTAAGTAAGTAATTTAAAGTGAAGAAAATGAATATTAACCAAAGCTGGAAATATTTACGGGACTCGGGTTTCGTAAAAATACTTTTCAAAAGTTAAAACGGTTCAAAAATATAATAATAAAGCTCCGACACGACTTAAAACGTAATTAAATCGAAAACGTCGAAAATATAAAATATCGAGACAATCGATAATAAAATGTAAATTTTTGGGCATCCGTCGGTATCGCGATCGCTAATAGTTATCGTCATTCGTTAAAACGTAAAGCACGAGAAATAAAGATAAATAAAATAAAATCATTCTTATGATAAATTGAGAATATAATATCGATACCTAACGTATTCCTTGCCGGTTTTCATCTAATCGACATTCTTACGCTAGTTTCAAGTCATAACCTTCTCGGTTAGTCGAATATTAAATATCTCATTAAAGTAAACACGTAATACATAATAGTCGAGTTTAAAATAACGACCTGAAATTGACGGATTGTCACATTATCCCCACCAAATTAGGATCTTCGCCCTCGAAGATCAACTTGCATTCTTGCCCGATCGCTTGTTGAAATCAAAGAGATGAGGGTAATTCTTCCACATTTTGTCTTCTCGTTCCCATGTTTACTCCGGCCCTCTCCGAGAGTTCCATCGAACTTTGACGACAGGGATTCAACTTTGTTTTAGTTGCTTGACCTTGCGATCCATGATCACGATTGGTTCTTCAATAAAGTGAAACTTTTCATCAACCTTAACTTCGTCCCACGGTATTACGAGTTCTTCATCGGATAAACACTTCTTAAGATTCGATACATGAAAAGTGTTATGAATCCCATACAGTTCTTGTGGTAGTTCAAGTTGGTATGCCACGGGTCCTACTCTAGATGTAATCTTGAATGGTCCGATATAACGAGGACTCAACTTCCCACGTTTTCCAAATCGTACAACACCTTTTCATGGTGATACCTTTAGCATAAACTTATTTCCCACACTGAACTCCAATGGTTTTCTTCTCACATCCGCAAAACTCTTCTGTCGGCTTCGCGCAGACAACAACCTATTCTTGATTTGTACAATCATATCCGTCGTCTCTCTAATCATCTCTGGTCCGGTGAGTTGAGCATCACCAACCTGACTCCAGCTCACGGACGATCTACATTTTCTCCCATAAAGTGCTTCAAAAGGTGCAGCTTTAATACTCGCGTGATAACTGTTATTGTACGGGAATTTGGCCAAAGGTAAGTGCTTATCCCAGCTACTTCCAAAGTCTATCACACAAGCACGCAACATATCCTCTAATGTTTGGATAGTTCTTTCGCTTTGCCTATCGGTTTGCGGGTGATAGGCTGTGCTCATATCCAAATTGGTTCCTAAAGATTTCTGAAGCGATCTCCAAAATCCAGAAGCAAAACAACTGTCTTTATCGGAAATGATTGAAATAGGAACACCATGCTTACACACGATCTCTTTCTGATAAAGGTCGGCGAGTTTCTCCAAACCGAACCTCTCGTTGATTGGAATGAAATGAGCGGATTTAGTTAAACGATCCACAATAACCCAGATTGCATCGAACCCAGACGGTGTCCTTGGGAGTTTTGTGATGAAGTCCATCGTAATTCGCTCCCATTTCCAGATTGGAATTTCAGGTTGGACAAGTAATCCTGACGGCTTCTGATATTCAGCTTTCACTTTTGCACACGTTAAGCATTTCGCGATGTATGATGCAATATCAGCTTTCATATTTGGCCACCAGTATAACTTTTTCAAGTCTTGGTACATTTTATTCGATCCAGGATGAATAGAATACTTGGACTTATGAGATTCTAACATGATCAAGTCTCTCAGTCCACCATAGAATGGTAACCAAATTCGACCTCTCAAACATTTGATACCATCGGATCGCGTCTCAAATGTTTCACCATCTCCTCTAAATCTTTCAGCTGCAATATTTTCCTTCTTACACGCTTCGATTTGTGCGTTTCGAATCTGCTCAGGTAAGTTATTATGAACTGTCACCACCAAAGCACGCACTCGAATCGGTTTCTCCCTTTCCTTTCGACTTAACGCGTTAGCTACCACATTCGCCTTTCCCGGATGATAACGAAATTCGCAGTCGTAATCACTCAAGAGTTCAACCCATCGACGTTGCCTTATATTCAGCTCCTTTTGATCCAATATGTATTGTAGGCTTTTGTGATCAGTGAATACTATACACTTCATACCATACAGATAATGTCTCCAAAGTCGCAGAGCAAAAACCACAGCCCCCAATTCCAAATCATGGGTAGTGTAGTTCTCATCATTCTTCCTTAATTGTCTAGAGGCATATGCGATCACCTTTTCACGTTGCATGAGAAAAGCACCGTATCCTTGAAGAGATGCATCACAATAAACAACAAAGTCTTCACTTCCTTTAGGTGACGATAAGATCAGCGCACTACAGAGTTTCATCTTCAGGGTTTTGAAAGCTTCTTCTTCTTCATCGCCCCACACAAATGGTTTATTCTTTTGAGTCAGCTTGGTTAGTGGTTTCGATATCAAAGAGAATCCTTCAATAAACCTTCGGTAGTAACCAGCCAAACCTAGAAATTGTCGCACTTCAGTTGGAGTAGTTGGAGCACTCCAATTCTTAATGGCTTCAATCTTCAGAGGATAAACATGTACCCCACTTTTATCAATCACATGTCCGAGAAATTGTACATAATTAAGCCAAAAATCACACTTTGAGAATTTAGCGTACAACTTTTCGTCCTTTAACAAGTTCAAGATAATTCTTAAGTGTTCGGCATGCTCTTCCTTTCTCTTGGAGTAGATTAGAATATCATCTATGAAAACGATCACGAATTTATCAAGATACGGCTTACAAATGCGATTCATTAAGTCCATGAATACAACAGGTGCATTAGTCAAACCAAAAGGCATAACTCGGAACTCATAATGACCATAACGAGTTCTAAACGCCGTAATAGGAATATCTTCCTCGCGTACACGAAGTTGATGGTAACCAGAACGAAGATTAATCTTGGAGAAAACACGAGAACCTTGAAGTTGATCGAATAAATCATCAATTCTTGGAAGCGGATAACGATTCTTGATCGTCAGCTTATTCATCTCTCTGTAATCGATACATATACGGAACGAACCATCTTTCTTCTTAACGAATAAAATAGGAGCTCCCCAAGGTGACGAACTTGGTCGTTTAAAACCTTTATCAGATAGTTCTTGCAATTGCACAGACAACTCCTTCAGCTCGGATGGTGCTAAACGATATGGCGCACGTGCCACGGGTGTAGCACCAGGAATTAGATCAATTTGGAATTCTACTTGCCTTGGAGGCGGAAGCCCTGGCAAATCTTCCATAAACACTTCAGGAAAGTCACGAATGACTGGAACATTTTCGATACGTTTCTCCTTTGATTCCTTCTCCGATACATGAGCTAGGAATAACTCACAACCTCTTTCGATATACTTACGAGCTTTAATGCATGAAACGATTTTCAGTTGAGAATTACATTTATCACCTTCGATAACTATGGTCTTGTCATCTAAAGTAATCCTAACTTTCTTTTCTCCACACATAATAGACGCATTATACTTGGACAGCCAATCCATTCCGTTAATAATATCAAAACTTCCCAATTCGACGATCATCAAGTCTATCTTAAAAATATGGTTTAGAAGATTAAGAGAACATCCTAAGAGCGCACGATTGGTACTCACTAATTTACCATCAACTATTTCTACTTCACAACTCGCGTTAATTCGACCGGTTTGATATCAATTAAGGTACTAAAACTTATAGACACAAAGCTTTTGTCCACACCAGAATTAAATAAAGCTGTAGCGTAACGGTTATTCAGTAAAAACGTACCAGTAACAACTTTCCGGTTTTGCTTAGCATCAACTTCTCCTAGCTGATAGGCTTTTCCTTGATTATCACCACCACGTGCATTCTTCTGCGGCTCAGGGAATTGATTCTTCATGTGTCCTTTACCTTGGCAGTTAAAGCAAGTTACTCTTTTCCTTCCTGGTCCCCAACATTCTTCAGTCTTGTGCCCCAGCTTGTTACACTTTGCACACTTAGCACATTCACCAGTATGAGACTTTTTGCAGCGTTGACATTGGGTTCCCTTATCAGCAGGTGTAGTTTCAGTCATTGCATTAGCATTACTCCTCCTTCGGTTCTGATTCCTATTGTGAGATTTATGGTTATCACCTCGGTCATCACTTTCCACTTCAGCCTTTATTTTGCTACCTTCAGTAACACCATCAGCCTTATCTTAGATAATCTGTCCCATTAGTTGGTAGACCCTTCGAACAGCTTCATCAATATTGGCAGGTTTAGATGAGGTCACATCACCATGGATGTTGGCAGGTAAGCCTCGAATATACTGCTCCACCTTCAGATATTATGGGTTAACTTTGTTTGGACAAAGTAGAGCAAGTTCATGGAATCTGTTTGTGTATCCATCGATATCAGTACCCTTCAGTCTCAACTGATACAGTTCATGTTCTAACCTTTAAATAACACTCCTTGGATAGAATTCCTCGGTCATCCATCTTCTCACTTCAACCCAAGGTGTAGCATAAGCAGCATCAACCCCTATAGATGCCATTCTTCCATTCCACCAGGTTAATGCTCGCGCTTAAAGAGTAGCATAGGCAAACATCACCTTGTCTCCTTCCTCAATTCCACTAAATCGAAACACGGATTCTAATCTTTCAAACCATTGCATTAAACCAACAGCACCTTCAGTACCCTTAAAAGTCAGAGGTTTGCATTTCATGAATGAGGTGTAAGTACACTTCTTGTTTTCAGGAATCACTGGTCTATCAGCATCACCAGTTCCAGCACCAGCATTGTCAGCTCCGGTATTGGCAACTCCAGTATTGCCAACTCCAGTATTGCCAGCTCCAGTATTGCTAGCTCCACCAGATCCACCAGCTCCACCATATCCACCAGCTCCATCAGATCCACCAGCTCCATTATTCATATTTGTCATAAATGCATTCATAGAGACCTGAAATTGAACAACTACTATAGCACGTAACCGTGTCTCAGTCAATTGTTTTGGCGGCATGATCATGTTACACAATTCACATCAAAATGAGTATTCATTCAACGTTTGTGATAACAAAACATGAATAACAAGGATAAAGAAATAGATAGATGAAGAGAAACAAGAAACGATGATAGAACGAAGAATAGAATTTAGACAAGGAACGAAGATTCACGAGGAATGAGTCAAAAGACAGGAATTTCTACTGTGACAATCTGCGTCGTTTGTAAATTACGTATTAGTATTATAATAATCAAATAATTAACATTTATAATTAAATAAATGTAATCCATTATGCTTTAAGCATAAATAATAATTAAATATTTATAACATATATATACTCTTCTTATTCTCGTCCATTGGCAACTCGGAGGTTTCGCTTGCAGATGTTATAGTCAAAAGATTTCAAAAATTTATTTTTGGAAAATCTTTTCGTTCTCTATAACTTGAGCTATGATGCCAATCTGTAACACCCCCAATTTCGGGTCATAGCAGCAGAAGACTCATTAGGTGTTACTATCATCGTTCAATCTCAATAGCATAGAAAACGCCTCAAAACGAGTCGTTTTAATAAAACATACATCCATTCATTATTTAAAGATAAAACAGTTCACACACGGTCCCAAATAGTTTTAAGTTTACACAACATAACAATCAACAAAAGTTTCTTTGAATGGACATAGTTTAGAAAAGCGGGCCAAAACATTTCATACTTGCAAGCTACACGAAACCGCCTTCCTTGAGTGCCTTCTTCATGGACCTGAGATAAAACATGCTATAAAGTCAACAAAAATGCTGAGTGAATCTACAGAGTTTAAATTAAATAAACGAACACAAGTATTCTGAATAAACCTTTAGTGGTTGACAATCATGTGGATCAGACATAATCATCGTTGTTATTACATAAGCATCATGACATTGAACGTTAACATATATTATTTCAACCCAACACACCTAGCCAAGTGCGTATATTTCCCTTATACAATTGCATCCGATGTTTAATTACTAGTGTATCACAACACCACGCGATAGCTAGTCGCGACCGGACTGGGTGTCAACCCGATAGATCTATCCATAGTATTACCGTTCATTCGATTAACAATTCATGATTCAATGGGTCTTTAAGGCTATAAGCAAAATTATGTAAATAACGTTCATCTAGCATACAATCGGGTCCTTTGTGTTCTATTTTAAATCAAGCATGTTATCTCCATCGCGGGTTTTAAATACTTTATAAGATAGTATAAAAGCGAGGCTATAGACTCACCTTGGTACAATAGTAGTAATGACACGATCGCCGACGATAAGTGATCCCGTTAGACACGAAAACCGCAACATATTATATAAGGCGCGCTCGTTAATAAATGACTCAAGTATAAACCATACTTAAATAATACAAAACTTAAAACTACAAAACAAGACAATCCCAAAAAAGTAACAATACAAGTGTACTTCTATACACCTTTACATGTTTACTTTATTAAACTATATCATCGATAAAATCTACCGGTACTTACCGAAAGTACAAGCTCATTTACCTTACTTAAACTATTCCGTTTTCGACGAAACTTGGTCACAAACTCACATATAATATGAATAAGACTCATTTTAAGTTTCATTTAAAAATATTACTTCTAAGGCTTTCTGCCCGACACATCTATGAGTTACAAAAACCGGACAATTTTACGCCTTTGACTTGTAAAACCATTTTGACATATCTAAACAACTCAATTTATAAAACCGACACTCGGGTTTGAAAATAGACTCATGACCTGAGGTTTAGACTTTAACATCAGTCCTTGAACATTTTTAAAACTCATTCTATAGTCCCCGAGATTCGATCCAAATATCGATAACAATTTTTGGATTGTGCCGATACTCGTCTCCTGGTACACGAATACTAAAACTAGCATAAGTTCACACTCATTTGGAGTTGGAAGTCCTACTTTATATCAAATCGAAGCTAACAAAATTCTCTACAACCCTATCTAATTAGTTTAACAAATAATTGAACTTAAGGTACCCAAAATTACCCTTTTACCTACTGATCTAAAATGACTAGTTAAAATCATGTTAAATCAACATTTTGAACTAACCAGCTGAGCTAGCTCAGTTGGCCACCAAGGGTATCCTTGGGAGGTATTCTTGGAGAGGTCTCGAGTTCGAATCTCACCAAGAACCTTCAGGGGCCCGAATTAAGAAGCATGAGTGGGGTTTATCCCCTAAGGAGAAGGTTCGAGGCTTGCATACTGCCCAATTGGATGTCACTGTAAGCTCGAATCACTAACTACTAACTCGCCGTTCGAAAAAAAATCAACATTTTGAACCATTTTAACAATTCATATACTCCTAATATTATCCTAATATCATTATAATTCATCTATCTAACTCCGAACACACTTGCATGCTCAATCTAATAAAATCAACTTAAAAATTCATACATGCAACAACACCCCACTCAAATATGATAATAATAACAACATGTTTAATCATAAAAATGGATCAAACAACATGTTCTTCATCAAAATTTGAAAAGAAAAATAAAGTGAATGCATGTTAAAGAAAATTACACCAAAATGATCCTTGTTGAATTTGTATAATGGGTATTTGATTAGATTAGGATGAATCAAGCTTGATCAAGATTTTCCAAAGGGTTTTTGGGGTGAGAGTTGGTCGGCAAACAAGAGAAAGAGAGAGAGATTTGTGATTATTTTTTTAAATGAGTTAGTGGAATAATTAGGTGAGATATTTCTTTTTATACTACGTAGTGGAGGGACTAGTTTTGCCAATTAGGTATAGTTTTGGACCAAAAAGTAAGTAAGTAATTTAAAGGGTAGAAAATGAATATTAGTCAAAGTTGAAAATATTTACGGGATTCGGGTTTCGTAAAAATAATTTTCAAAAGTTAAAACGCTTCAAACATATAATAATAAAGCTTCGACACGACTTAAAACGTAATTAAATAAAAAACGTCGAAAATATAAAATATCGAGACAATCGATAATAAAATGTAAATTTTAGGGCATCCGTCGGTATTGCGATCACTAATAGTTCTCGTCATTCTTTAAAACGTAAAGCACGAGAAATAAAGATAAATAAAATAAAATCATTCTTATGATAAATTGAGAATATAATATCGATACCTAACGTATTCCTTGCCGATTTTCATCTAATCGACATTCTTACGCTAGTTTCAAGTCATAACCTTCTCGGTTAGTCGTTAATTTAAAATTCTCATTAAAGTAAACACGTAATACGTAATAGTCGAGTTTAAAATAACGACCTAAAATTGACGGATTGTCACATTATCCCCACCAAATTAGGATCTTCGCCCTCGAAGATCAACTTGCGTTCTTGCCCGATCGCTTGTTAAAATCAAAGAGATGAGGGTAATTCTTCCAGATTTTGTCTTCTCGTTCCTATATTTACTCCGACCCTCTCCGAGAGTTCCATCGAACTTTGACGATAGGGATTCGGCTTTGTTTTAGTTGCTTGACCTCGCGATCCATGATCTCGATTGGTTCTTCGATAAAGTGTAACTTTTCATCAACCTTAACTTCGTCCCACGGTATTACGAGTTCTTCATCGGATAAACACTTCTTAAGATTCGATACATGAAAAGTTTTATGAATCCCATACAGTTCTTGTGGTAGTTCAAGTTGGTATGCCACGGGTCCTACTCTAGATGTAATCTTGAATGGTCTGATATAACGAGGACTCAACTTCCCACGTTTTCCAAATCGTACAACACCTTTCCATGGTGATACCTTTAGCATAACCTTATCTCCCACACTAAACTCCAATGTTTTCTTCTCACATCCGCATAACTATTCTGTCGGCTTCGCGTAGACAACAACCTATTCTTGATTTGTACAATCATATCCGTCGTCTCTCTAATCATCTCTGGTCCGGTGAGTTGAGCATCACCAACCTCACTCCAGCTCACGGGCGATCTACATTATCTCCCATAAAGTGCTTCAAAAGGTGCAGCTTTAATAATCGCGTGATAACTGTTATTGTACGAGAATTCGACCAAAGGTAAGTGCTTATCCCAGCTACTTCCAAAGTCTATCACACAAGCACGCAACATATCCTCCAATGCTTGAATAGTTCTTTCGCTTTCCCCATCAGTTTGCGGGTGATAGGCTGTGCTCATATCCAAATTGGTTCCTAAAGATTTCTGAAGCGATCTCCAAAATCCAGAAGCAAAACGACTGTCTCTATCAGAAATGATTGAAATAGGAACACCATGCTTACACACGATCTCCTTCAGATAAAGGTCGGCGAGTTTCTCCAAACCTAACCTCTCGTTGATTGGAACGAAATGAGCGGATTTGGTTAAACGATCCACAATAACCCAGATTGCATCGAACCCAGACGGTGTCCTTTGGAGTTTTGTGATGAAGTCCATCGTAATTCGCTCCCATTTCCAGATTGGAATTTCAGGTTGGACAAGTAATCCTGACGGCTTCTGATATTCAGCTTTCACTTTTGCACACGTTAAGCATTCTGCGACGTATGATGCAATATCAGCTTTCATATTCGGCCACAAGTATAACTTTTTCAAGTCTTGGTACATTTTATCCGATCCAGGGATGAATAGAATACTTGGACTTATGAGATTCTAACATGATCAAGTCTCTCAGTCCACCATAGAATGGTAACCAAATTCGACCTCTCAAACATTTGATACCATCGGGTCGCGTCTCAAATGTTTCACCATCTCCTCTAAATCTTTCGGCTGCAATATTTTCCTTCTTACACGCTTCGATTTGTGCGTTTCGAATCTGCTCAGGTAAGTTATTATGAACTGTCACCACCAAAGCACGCACTCGAATCAGTTTCTCCCTTTCCTTTCGACTTAACGCTTCAGCTACCACATTCGCCTTTCCCGGATGATAACGAATTTCGCAGTCGTAATCACTCAAGAGTTCAACCCATCGACGTTGCCTCATATTCAGCTCCTTTTGATCCAATATGTATTGTAGGGTTTTGTGATCAGTGAATACTGTACACTTCGTACCACACATATAATGTATCCAAAGTCGTAGAACAAAAACCACAGCCCCCAATTCCAAATCATGGGTAGTGTAGTTCTCATCATTCTTCCTTAATTGTCTAGAGGCATATGCGATCACTTTTTCACGTTGCATGAGAACAACACCGTATCCTTGAAGAGATGCATCACAATAAACAACAAAGTCTTCACTTCCTTTAGGTAACGATAAGATCGGCGCACTACAGAGTTTCATCTTCAGGGTTTTGAAAGCTTCTTCTTCTTCATCGCCCCACACAAATGGTTTATTCTTCTGAGTCAGCTTGGTTAGTGGTTTCGATATCAAAGAGAATCCTTCAATAAACCTTCGGTAGTAACCAGCCAAACCTAGAAATTGTCGCACTTCAGTTGGAGTAGTTGGAGCACTCCAATTCTTAATGGCTTCAATCTTTGGAGGATCAACATGTACCCCACTTTTACCAATCACATGTCCGAGAAATTGTACAGAATTAAGCCAAAAATCACACTTTGAGAATTTAGCGTACAACTTTTCGTCCTTTAACAATTTCAAGATAACTCTTAAGTGTTCGGCATGCTCTTCCTTGCTCTTGGAGTAGATTAGAATATCATCTATGAAAACGATCACGAATTTATCAAGATACGGCTTACAAATGCGATTCATTAAGTCCATGAATACAGCAGGTGCATTAGTCAAACCAAAAGGCATAACTCGGAAATCATAATGACCATAACTAGTTCTAAACTCCGTAATAGGAATATCTTCCTCGCGTACACGAAGTTGATGGTAACCAGAACGAAGATGAATCTTGGAGAAAAGACGAGAACCTTGAAGTTGATCGAATAGATCATCAATTCTTGGAAGCGGATAACGATTCTTGATCGTCAGCTTATTCAACTCTCTATAATCGATACACATACGGAACGAACCATCTTTCTTCTTAACGAATAAAACAGGAGCTCCCCAAGGCGACGAACTCGGTCGTATAAAACCTTTATCAGATAGTTCTTGCAATTGCACAGACAACTCCTTCGGCTCGGATGGTGCTAAACGATATGGCGCACGTGCCACAGGTGCAGCACCAGGAATTAGATCAATTTGGAATTCTACTTGCCTTGGAGGCGGAAGCCCTATAAAATCTTCCATAAACACTTCAGGAAAGTCACGAATGACTGGAACATTTTCGATACGTTTCTTCTTCGATTCCTTCTCCGGTACATGAGCTAGGAATAACTCACAACCTCTTTCGATATACTTACGAGCTTTAATGCATGAAATGATTTTCAGTCGAGAGTTACATTTATCACCTTCGATAACTATGGTCTTGTCATCTAAAGGAATCCTAACTTTCTTTTCTCCACACATAATAAAAGCATTATACTTGGACAGCCAATCCATTCCGTTAATAATATCAAAACTTCCCAATTCGACGATCATCAAGTCTATCTTAAAAATACGGTTCAAAAGATTAAGAGAACATCCTAAGAGCGCACGATCGGTACTCACTAATTTACCATCAGCTAGTTTTACTTCACAACTCGCGTCTAATTCGACCGGTTTGATATCAATTAAGGTACTAAAACTTGTAGACACAAAGCTTTTGTCCGCACCATAATAAAATAAAGCTGTAGCGTAACGGTTATTCAGTAAAAACGTACCAGTAACAACTTTCGGGTTTTGCTTAGCATCAGCTTCTCCTAGTTGATAGGCTTTTCCTTGATTATCACCACCACGTGCATTCTTCTGCGGCTCAGGGCATTGATTCTTCATGTGTCCTTTACCTTGGCAGTTAAAGCAAGTCACTCCTTTCCTTCCTGGTCCCCAACAGTCTTCAGTCTTGTGCCCCAGCTTGTTACACTTTCCACACTTAGCACATTCACCAGTATGAGACTTTTTGCAGTGTTGACATCGGGTTCCCCTATCAGCAGGTGTAGTTTCAGTCATTGCATTAGCACTCCTCCTTCGGTTCTGATTCCTATTGTGAGATTTATGGTTATCACCTCGATCATCACTTTCCACTTCAGCCTTTCTTTTGCTACCTTTAGCAACACCATCAGCCTTATCTTGGATAATCTATCCCATTACTTGGTAGACCATTCAAACAGCTTCATCAATATTGGCAGGTTTAGATGAGGTCACATCACCATGGATGTTGGCAGGTAAGCCTCGAATATACTGCTCCACCTTCAGATATTATGGGTTAACTTTGTTTGGACAAAGTAGAGCAAGTTCATGGAATCTGTTTGTGTATCCATCAATATCAGTACGCTTCAGTCTCAACTGATACAGTTCCTGTTCTAACCTTTAAATAACACTCCTTGGACAAAATTCCTCGTTCATCCATCTTCTCACTTCAACCCAAGGTGTAGCATAAGCAACATCAACCCCTACAAACGCCATTCTTTCATTCCAGCAAGTTAATGCTCGCCCTTGAAGAGTAGCAGAGGAAAACATCACCTTGTCTCCTTCCTCACTTCCACTAAATCGAAACACGGATTCCAATCTTTCAAACCATTGCATTAAACCAACAGCACCTTCAGTACCCTTAAAAGTCGGAGGTTTGCATTTCATGAATGAGGTGTAAGTACACTTCTTATTTTCAGGAATCACTGGTCTATCAACATCACTAGTTCCAGCACCAGCATTGTCAGCTCCAGTATTGGCAGCTCCAGTATTGCCAACTCCAGTATTGCCAACTCCAATATTGCCAGCTCCACCGGATCCACCAACTTCGTTATTCATATTTGCCATAAATGCATTCATAGAGACCTGAAATTGATCAGCTACTATAGCACGTAACCGTGTCTCAGTAAATTGTTTTGGCGGCATGATCCTGTTACACAATTCACATCAAAATGAGTATTCATTCAACGTTTGTGATAACAAAACATGAATAACAAGGATAAAGAAATAGATAGATGAAGAGAAACAATAAACGATGATAGAATGAAGAATAGAATTTAGACAAGGAACGAAGATTCACGAGGAATGAGTCAAAAGACAAGAATTTCTACTGTGACAATTTATGTCGTTTGTAAATTACGTATTAGTATTATAATAATCAGATAATTAACATTTATAATTAAATAAATGTAATCCATTATGCTTTCAGCATAAATAATCATTAAATATTTATAACATATATATACTTTTCTTATTCTCGTCCATTGGCAACTTGGAGGTTTCGCTTGCAGATGTTATAGTCAAAAGATTTCAAAAATTTATTTTTGGAAAATCTTTTCGTTCTCTATAACTTGAGCTCTGATACCAATCTGTAACACCCCCAATTTCGGGTCATAGCAGCAGAAGATTCATTGGGTGTTACTATAATGGTTCAATCTCAATATCAATGAAAACTCCTCAAAACGAGTTGTTTTAATAAAACATACATCCATTCATTATTTAAAGATAAAACAGTTCACACACGGTCCCAAATAGTTTTAAGGTTTACACAACATAACAAACAACAAAAGTTTCTTTGAATGGACATAGTTTAGAAAAGCGGGCCAAAACATTTCATACTTGCAAGCTACACGAAACCGCCTTCCTTGTGTGCCTTCTTCATGGACCTAAGATATAACATTCTATAAAGTCAACAAAAATGCTGAGTGAATCTATAGAGTTTAAATTAAATAAACGAACACAAGTATTTTGAATAAACCTTTCGTGGTTGACAATCATGTGGATCAGACATAATCATCGTTGTTATTACATAAGCCTCATGACATTGAACGTTAACATATATTATTTCAGCCCAACACACCTACCCAAGTGCGTATATTTCTCTTATACAATTGCATTTGATGTTTCATTACTAGTGTATCACAACACCACGCGATAGCTAGTCGCGACTGGACTGGGCGTCACCCCGATAGATCTATCCATAGTATTAGCGTTCATTCGAGTAACAATTCATGGTTCATTGGGTCTTTAAGGCTATAAGCAAACTTATGTAAATAACGTTCATCTAGCATACAATCGGGTCTTTTATGTTCTATTTTAAAACAAGCATGTTATCCCCCTCACGGGTTTTAAAATACTTTACAAGATAGTATAAAAGCGTGGCTACAGACTCACCTTGGTACAATAGTATTAATGACACGCTCGTTAATAAATGACTCAAGTATAAACCATACTTAAATAATACAAAACTCAAAACTACAAAACAAGACAATCTCGAAAAAGTAACAATACAAGTGTACTTCTATACTCCTTTACATGTTTACTTTATTAAACTATATCATCGATAAAATCTGTTGGTACTTACCGAAAGTACAAGCTTGTTTACCTTACTTAAACTATTCCGTTTTCGACGAAACTTGGTCACACATTCACATATAATATGAATAAGACTCAGTTTAAGTTTCATTTAAAATATTACTTCTAAGGCTTTCTGCCCGACACATCTATGAGTTACAAAAACCGGACAGTTTTACGCCTTTGAGTTGTAAAACCATTTTGACATATCTAAACAACTCAATTTATAAAACCGACACTCGGGTTTGAAAATAGACTCATGACCTGAGGTTTAGACTTAACATCAGTCCTTGAACATTTTTAAAACTCATTCTATAGTCCCCGAGATTCGATCCAAATATCGACAATAATTTTCGGATTGTGCCGATACTCGTCTCCCGGTACACGAATACTAAAACTAACATAACTTCGCACTCGTTTGGAGTTGGAAGTCCTACTTTATATCAAATTGAAGCTAAAAAAATTCTCGACAACCCTATCTCATTACTTTAACAAATACTTGAACTTAAGGTACCCAAAATTACCCTTTTACCTACTGATCTAAAATGACTAGGTAAAAATCAGGTTAAATCAACATTTTGACCCATTTTAACAATTCATATACTCCTAATATTACCCTAATATCATTATAATTCATCTATCTAAATCCTAACACACTTGCATGCTCAATCTAATAAAATCAACTTTAAAAATTCATGCATGCAAAAACACCCCACTCAAATATAATAATAATAACAACATGTTTAATCATAAAAATGGATCAAACAACATGTTCTTCATCAAAACTTGAAAAGAAAAATAAAGTGAATGCATGTTAAAGAAAATTACACCAAAATGATCCTTGTTGAATTTGTAGAATGTGTATTTGATTAGATTAGGATGAATCAAGATTGATCAAGATTTTCTAAAGGGTTTTTGGGGTAAGAGTTGGACAGCAAAAAAGAGAAAGAGAGAGAGATTTGTGATTATTTTTTTAAATGAGTTAGTGGAATAATTAGGTGAGATATTTCTTTTTATACTATGTAGTGGAGGGACTAGTTTTGTCAATTAGGTATAGTTTTGGACCAAAAAGTAAGTAAGTAATTTAAAGGGTAGAAAATGAATATTAGTAAAATTTGAAAATATTTACGGGACTCGGGTTTCGTAAAAATACTTTTCAAAACTTAAAACGCTTCAAAAATATAATAATAAAGCTTCGACACCACTTAAAACGTAATTAAATCGAAAACGTCGAAAATATAAAATATCGAGACAATCGATAATAAAATGTAAATTTTTGAGGATCCGTCGGTATCGCTATAACTAATAGTTCTCGTCATTCGTTAAAACGTAAGGCACGAGAAATAAAGATAAATAAAATAAAATCATTCTTATGATAAATTGAGAATATAATATCGATACCTAACGTATTCCTTGCCGGATTTCATCTAATCGACATTCTTACGCTAGTTTCAAGTTATAACCTTCTCGGTTTGTCGATAATTTAAATTCCCATTAAAGTAAACGCGTAATACTTAATAGTCGAGATTAAAATAACGACCTGAAATTGACGGATTGTCACAGTAATTCTATATAACTTAGATCTCAAAAAAATCTTAACTTTAATATAATTTAGTCCATATTTAAAAAAAAAAACCTTGTTTACAACAATTCGTACAATTTTAACATAAACAAGTAAAAAAACTAAATCATAAACACATAATAACAATTTATATGTGCAATAAATAAATAAAATAGCCACATGCATACGGTTTAATAAACTTTAAATCTAGGTTCTTATATTCATATAAAAGTCTTCCCTAATTCAAGAATTTATTGAATTTGTAGAAACTATAAGGGGGGGGGGGGGGGGGGGGGGTGGTTGAATAGTTTCTAGTTCATTTTCAAAACATTTTGGTAAAACCCACTGACCGCGGTTCTTTATTGTACCCGCGATTCGTTATCACTAAAGAACCGTGTGTCCATTTAAGGAACCGCCGACAGTGGACTTAACCTTTTGTTATATGTTAAACTTAAACAATCCTTGATATCAAATTCTCGATCAAGCTTAACTAGATATGAGATGTGTTTGATTGAAAGATAATTACTACAAGTAAGAAAACACACAAACACATCAAATCAAGAGTACATCAAGTAATAGTCTAAACACTAAGCACACACGTACTAAGCATAAGCTTTTCCGCAACTAAGATGTTTAGACTAAGTGATGTACACTGGACCATAATCTAAACATGAAGCACACACGTACTAAGCCTTAAATTTTCCGTAACTTAGATGTTTAGATTATGAGATGCACACAACACACAACAACATATAAACGCATCAATAAGAGTAAAGACATAAATGTAAAGGAAAGTACCGACATGACGAGTTATACTGGTTCGGTCACGAAGCTGCTCTTCGCCCTACTCCACTCCTCGAGTACACCTTACTCGAGAGTTACTTCACTAGTCAACAAACTCCATATGGTGGAGAAACCATACACAACGTCGCTTATCCAATTTCTGACTCTAAGCTAAAAGTCGAGTCCTAATCTTAGGTAGGACCAATCTACACAACGTCGCCTACTTCACCATTTTCTGACACAAGGCTAGATCTCGAGTCCTAATCTTAGGTAGGACCAATCTACACCCATCTACACAACTACACAACTCTTCACAACTATCCAACTCTTCACAACTACACAACTACACAACTACACCACTCTTCACAACTACACAACTACACCACTCTTCACAACTACATAACTACACAACTCTTCACAACTACATAACTACACAACTCTTCACCCTAGTTATGTTTTATGGCCCAACATAACAAACCTTGTGTTTTATGGCCTAAACACATAAACCATATAGATCTAAGTACTCACCGCTTAGATCTATGACTCTAACACTATATCCAAGTATTAACAAACTTGGATCTACACAACTAACACCTAATCCAAGGATACCCATCACTTGGATCTTCTACCCTTACAAACACATCCAAGTGAACCCAACACTTGGATCTTCTACATATACATCAAGTCCAAATATACACATCACTTGGATCTTCATGTTTACATTGTAGGAAAACAATGACTTGATCTAGAAGGAGAGATCTTCATCATGTTATGAACCCAACACTTCATGGTAATGAAAGTGTTCTTCTCGTTTCACTTGAGAGGATGATGAGATTGAGGATAAAATCACATCTTAAAAAAGATTAATCAAAACTAACTAATCAATGAGTTTAAAGATGTTTTTGAAGAAACTGTGCAAAAAGGGTTGAAAGAAAAGCTGTAAATGATCCACTATTTATAGGGCAAGAGTGAAACGGTCAAAAACACCAGCGGTTCCTTATCAATAAGGAACCTCTTGCTTGGAGACTGTGCATTTTTGTCATTTAGTGAGGATATGCCATCTGGGGTAGTTTATACCTTCAAATGATATTCCTTTGGCATATGGAATATACCAAATCTAAATTAAAGAATATTCGTTGGAATATGCCTTAAGGAATATTCTTTAGAATATTCCAAATTCAAATTTCCATTTTCTTTTTAATAAAACATTTTCTTAAAAACAAACCTTATCAAAATATTTTGTCACATTTGATTAAATGTGAGTTTTAAGAAAATATTAATCCTTGATCACTTAGTTAGGTTAATGATATGTTTATTCATACCTTGAGTGATTCATTCCAAATGCAATCTTGGAGATGTCGAGATAAGTATACAAATGTATTCTTGAGTGATTACGAGTACCTTAACATTTTATATAAGGTATTGCGAATTATACGTTTGTCATCAACAAAACACAAAGAGATTATATCGACAAAACATCGTAATGTTTGCACTAACAATCTCCCCCTTTTTGATGATGACAAAAAGTAAACCACAACGCATATTAAAATGTATAAGTTACTCGTTTACACTTACTTCTCCCCCTTTTGTCGAATCAAAAAGGTAGTCAACGTCTTTGAAGAAGATAAGAATCAACGTCGAGATAGCACACATCCAAAGTGGTAATCATCGATAACACGTCATTTGAAGAAGAGAAGAATTAACGTCACGAGAGCTTGCATCCGAAAGGTAGTCTTCATTTGTAGAAGAGGAGGATCGACTTCGAGAGAGCATGCATCCAAAAAGCTAATAATCCATTGTGGTTGTCGGTTGAGAAGCGAGAATCCAAACTGTAGACCCATCATCTAAAGATATTGAGCTTGCGTCATCCTAGTGAAGTCTTCAATCAACATAGGTTAACCAACTGCATGCATAATAAAATGCTAATAAATGCTCCCCTTGATATGAGCTCCCCCTTGCTTGAGGCACCAATGAAGCAATGATAGTGACAAGCTACAAAGAAGGGTTAGAAAAGTCCTACAAAACAAAGTTAGTGGACAAGAGCATATATGTATAGCAATGCCACCCAAGCGGAATTAGCTTTGAACATCTTAAGTACAAAAAGAGGGACTCAAGAGAAAGCTAAAACAATCTTAACTTTTAGAAGTGTAAAAAATATGACAAGTTAAGAAAAATAAGAGGGCTATTAGATAAAAAAGAGAACCCAACTTATTTTGGTGACACTAAAAAAATATATGTAAAGAGGACTAAGATAGAAAAGAGATGTCCAATTTATAAGAAAAATATTGTCGAGAGAACATACTCCACTTTAATATATTGGCACGAATACCGAACTAAAGAGAGTATGACAAGGACAATAAAACAATTTCTCATAGTCGAAAAGAGAGGAAGAATGACTATGAGGAAACGTGAAAACGAGGACGATAAACAAGTCGTTTGCACAAACAATGTCAAGCATTAGAGAAAGAAGTGTGCACACGATGCTATCAGTCCAAAGACAAGTCGAAGGAGAGGATCTTGACAAGATCAATTCACAGTTGGAATAGAGGTAGAGAAGAAACATCCATACCAATTGTAATGATAATATGTCAAAGGGTAAAAAGCTTAGAATTTTTGGAATCACCCAAGAAAATTCAAGATTTAACCAAAATCCTCTCAAAAGGTTAAAAACTTAGAATTGTAGGAATCACCCAATCCAATTGTAAATTTTAACCACAATCAACTCTCAACAATGAGAAAGACAAAAAATCTCAACTCGAAGACATTTTTGACCTTAAAAATAATTCAAGCTATTATACAACGTTTATTTAACACCAAAACTTGTACGAATGAAACAAAAAAACACACTTCATAAGTAATCACTCTTCATGAACAATTTGATACAAAGATCGTCTCTATTTTTAAAAACCGTTTTCACTTAAAAACCATTTGTTTTGAAAAAGAGAGCAAAGATCGATCCAAGCTTTAAAATACAATATAATTCAAATATATTGACTAACCACGCTCTGATACCAATTGTAGAAACTAGAAGAGAGGTTGAATAGTTTCTAGTTCATTTTTAAAACATTTTGGTAAAACCCACTGACCGCGGTTCTTTATTGTAACCGCGGTTCGTTATCACTAAAGAACCGCGTGTCCATTTAAGGAACCGCCGACAGTGGACTTAACCTTTTGTTATATGTTAAACTTAAACAATCATTTGTATCAAATTCTCGATCAAGCTTAACTAGATATGAGATGTGTTTGATTGAAAGATAATTACTACAAGTAAGAAAACACACAAACACATCAAATCAAGAGTACATCAAGCAATAGTCTAAACACTAAGCACACACGTACTAAGCATAAGCTTTTCCGCAACTAAGATGTTTAGACTAAGTGATGTACACTTGACCATAATCTAAACATGAAGCACACACGTACTAAGCCTTAACTTTTCCGCAACTTAGATGTTTAGATTATGAGATGCACACAACACACAACAACATATAAATGCATCAATAAGAGTAAAGACATAAATGTAAAAGAAAGTACCGACACGATGATTTATAGTGGTTCGGCCACGAAGCTCCTCTTCGCCCTACTCAACTCCTCGAGTACACCTTACTCGAGGGTTACTTCACTAGTCAACAAACTCTTTATGGTGGAGAAACCATACACAACGTCGCTTATCCAATTTCCGACTCTAAGCTAAAAGTCGAGTCCTAATCTTAGGTAGGACCAATCTACACAACGTCGCCTACTTCACCATTTTCCGACACAAGGCTAGATGTCGAGTCCTAATCTTAGGTAGGACCAATCTACACCCATCTACACAATATAATAAATAAATTAATAAATATAATAAATGTATTTATTAAATAAATTAACTCTTTACGTATTGTGTGCAATCCCGTAATATCGAGTTCGATTATATCACACGACTATTAAATATAAGTCCATAAACTTTCATTTTAAACAAGCCAAAAGAGGTGAGACTGATGTGGCGACCTTACCATGGAAGGATTTATGTAAAATATTCTTTTTGTAGTATTTCTCGAGGTTTGAGCAGAAGAAGTATGGGAGGGAGTATCACACGATTTGTCAGAAAGATGGGAACCATGTGGTGAGTTTGTGAAGAGATTTCTTATATTGGTAGGCTTATTGGAAATAAGGCAAATAATCAGGAAGAGTAGGCCAAAAACTTCAAGTGTGCTCTTTGTGATTGGATTATAGAGAACATTATGACCACTGAATTTATTGATGTGGCTTAAGTAGCCAATGCTGCTATGAACATTGAGATTCTCCGCGAAAGGTCAGATTGGAGTAACAAGAGGGATCGTGATAGGGACCGGATTTGACTTTTTACAAATCTACTTTTAACAAAAACTTTCTTAAAATTAATTTTTATAAACTTTTTAAAACGTTTTAAATTACCAAATGTTAGTTTTTAGATCTATTTAATATAGAACACATTAGAATAATTATGTTTGTGTAAAAGAATAACAATTATTTAAAAAAAATCTTGTTTTAATTTTTTCTATAAATTTTGTACATGTCATCCGTTTACATTTTTTTTTATAAAATTTGTTAAAATATTTATTTTATAATTTAGTTTAACAATCTGATTAGTTTTATACATGACAAAACATTATGTGATAAAAAATAACGTGTATATATGAAAACTAATTTAATGGCCATTTAATTTTTATGTTTAAATTGCTTGTACATTTGGTTTATTTTAGAAACTATTAATACTCCAAGCTTTATTGGCTTTTAAATTATTTTATTTTATAAGATAATAACAGATAAATATTTTTAAAATATATTTACAGTTAACACAGAAAAACCAATTTCAAATAAAAAAAATTACACTTACTTTGTGTGCATCGTTATGCGACAACGCCTATGTAAAAACCATCGTTTAAAACATATGAGATAAAATTGTTTACTTTGTGTGCATCGTTCTGCGACAATGCATATAAAAAACCATCATCCAAAATATGTGAGATAAAATTGTGAAATAATTAATTTTACATGTGGGGTGACCACGAAAATTCACTTGTTACGAATTGAGACTATCTAAAAAATAATCGTCATGAAATTAGTTGATTTGCAATATCAACTCGAAAACACATGTATTAAAAAAAATATTCAATTTTACATACTAAAATTTACCATTCTTAATAAAGAAAAAAAGAAATTAAAAAAGTTATCATGTGCCTGAAATGAAAACACTTCCCAAAAGCAAAACATTTGAAATAAAAAACCCATCATCATTTTACACTCACAAAGAAAGCACATCACACGGATCACGATCCGAAACCCTCAATCCACCGTCTATTCACATAAATCACATCTCAATCCAACGCCTCACGTTTCCCCCTTTCCCTCTCTCCAAAACTCAAAATTTTTCAAAACCCCGCCCTTCACACCTCCCCCTCTATAAAACCCCCCAAACACCACCCAATCTCACCACACACACTTCACTCAAAACCCATATCCAAACATCTACCAATCTCAAAAAATGTCAGGAAGAGGAAAGGGAGGAAAGGGACTTGGCAAAGGAGGAGCAAAGCGTCACAGGAAGGTTCTTCGCGATAACATCCAAGGTATCACTAAGCCAGCCATCCGTCGTTTGGCCCGTAGAGGAGGTGTGAAGCGTATCAGTGGGTTGATTTATGAAGAGACCAGAGGTGTTCTCAAGATCTTTTTGGAGAATGTCATCCGTGATGCTGTTACCTACACTGAGCATGCTCGCCGTAAGACTGTCACTGCCATGGATGTTGTCTATGCGCTCAAGAGGCAAGGCCGTACCCTTTACGGTTTCGGCGGTTAAGTTTCCTAGATCTAGGGTTTCTAGGGTTAGGGTTTCTGGTCATGGGTTTATGTTCTGTATGGTGATTAATATCTGATTAATCATGTAGTTTGTATTTCCTATCTTATGTTTAATGAAATGAAATGAATCTGTTTTAGTTATGTTTTATATATTTTGTTGATTTTTTTTGCCATTTTTTTAATTATTTATTGTTAATTTAGAAAAAAAATCGAGTTTATATGATATAAGTCGAAATTAGTTAAGGTTTTAAGATTGCGAACAAAGCTTTAACAAAGTGATTGAATGATCTACAATTGAATTAAGCTCGTAAAATAAGCTTGTATGTTAAATAAGCTAGTAAAATGAATTAAGCTTGTATAACGATTTAAAAAAGTAAATTGAAATAAGCGTGTAAACTGAACTCGTAAAGTAAATAAGCTTGCAAGTTGTATTAAGTTCGTAAATTAAGCTTGTAAATTATAATAAGCTCTTTTTTGTATTAAGCTTGTAAATTGAATTAAGCTCGTAATATTACAAATAAGCTCAAAATTTAAGCTCGTAAAAATTAAGCTTTGTATGATCTACAATCGAATAATAAAAAATGAATTGAAATAATTTTAAGTTTTGTTATATTTAATTGCTGTTATTTGTCACTTAATGGATTTTATTAATATTGTCATATTAAAAATTGTCAATAAGTGATGGGATGTATGGTTTATGCTTTTTTGTTGCCACGTGGGACCATGCTCACCAAATAAAAATATAAATGATTGGTTGTTAAATGTCTAGATCGTTCTCAGTATTGGGTTTGTTTTATTATTGTTGTAAAACCTTTTTATTTTGTTTGGGTATATTGGGTTTGAGATGGCGAAGTTGTTTAGTAAAAAAGAGGGTGGATTGGAAAGGGGGAATTCGGGGTGTTGGTCGTTTCAGGCGGCTGGGGCGGTACCTGATATCGGTGTGCCGAGTGATGATGCGGTGGTCATACAGAAAGGGAAGAAACAAGGGGAGCCGTTTGTGATAACGGTTAATTGTCCGGATAAAGCTGGCTTGGGGTGTGATGTTTGTTGGATTATACTTGATTTCGGCTTGTATATTGTTAAAGGAGGTCAGTGTTTGTTTCATTTCTTCTTCAATCTGTTTTGTTTAGCCATTAATCTGTTGGGTTTGAGTATCGCGGTATTGTCCTCACTTGTTCCATCAGTTTAGGTGTTTTCTTTTAGGATTGTGGCTTGGGTTTAATCTTAATGTCATGAACTTAGATTGGCTAGGGGGTGTTTTTTCCGGCTTATATAGTCTGCCTACGGCTTATTTGGTTTTAGGCTTATGTTTCATAAGCCCACTTTTTGTGGCTTATTTTCAAACTTCTAGGATTATATAAGTTTATTATGACATAATGAACTTATATTAGCCGAAAAGTTTCAAAATAAGACACAAAAAGTGAGCTTATGAAACACAAGCCCAAACTCAAATAAGCCATCGCCGGCTACATAAGCCGAATCAAACACAGCTTAATCAAGCTGTTATGTACCACTTAAATGGTCACGATGTAGTCTTTAGATTATGCTATTTTGAATTCGAAACTAACTTCTAATTAGGAAAGTCAAGATATTATTTTGAGTAACTTGAGTTTTATAATCGTAAATCGAATCTGGTTTGCTGCTTTAGCTTGGCTAAATTTGTTAATGCACCTAAATGAGTTATTTTGCTTACCATCGAACCCGATCTTAAGCTATGAAACATATTTTTAGATGCGTCAGACACTAGCAGCAGCTTGTGTCTTGTGTTATACTACTCTGTTATGACAGCAATATTATAGGTTGCAAGGATGTAAGTTAGGAGTGGCAATGGAGCAGGTTTGGGGCGAGGCGGCCACCCTCCATCCTCAAATTCGATTACCAAACCACCTTCCAAACCCGCCCCGATCTCCATTGGGGATCTTATCGGGGTGCTTCCGCAAACCTGCTTCGATCCTCGTTGGGGATGTGAGTGATGTGTTTGTACTGAAATTTGGAGATTCTAAAGTACGATTGGCTTGTTTATGCATACGATTGGCTTGTTTATGCTTACACATTATTATATAGGGTAGTCTTAGGCCAATTGCTGATCGAGAATGCATTTCCTCGGGGATTCGAGTTTAAGTTATGAACCAAAATCACTAGATGGTGGTGTTACGGGCCTGTAAGATAGTTGGCTCTTATTTTGCATGTTATATCACTCTCATCTGTTTTGGTAGTTGCTTTGGATAAAAGCATCCTTTTTACCATCAATGTTCTGTATTTTTGTGAACTGCGGTGTGTATCTCATTGACACCTGAAAAATTGCACTTGCAATGCATCAATATAAGGACTTTAAAGGAGATAGAAACACCCCTGCATTGTCGGTTATTCTTATCAATCTATTTTACATGTTCCATCCCAAATGAATGCTTAAATGAAGTTGACACATTGATATAGACACTTGCTTTGTCGAAACCATTGTCTTCCATGTAGAGATATAAGATCAATTTGGGTTCATATGTTCATGATATATGTAACTAATTCCGATATATATACACTTTAGCTGGACCATTAACTTGGATTGACTAAACTGTCCATTACTTTAGATTTTACAACCGATGGAATATGGTGCTACATAGTGCTGTGGGTGTTCCCGTATTCAACTTCGCCTACAGTTAGATGGTCAAATGTAAAAGAACGACTCCTAGCGGTCTGTCCGGCATTTTCTGTATCAGCTTTCTTAAATGAGACACCCCCCAAACCTGCCCCTTCTCAAGTGTTCCTGCTGACATTTTGCAGTACTGACCGGAAGGGATTATTACATGGTACAGTACTTGACTTTTCTGTTTCCTGTTCATTTGTGGATAATGTTTGTGCCACAATCTGATATTTTCCTATTATTCTGTCTTTTTCTTTTAGATGTCACTAGAGTTCTTTGTGAGCTTGAGCTTATGATCCAGAGAGTGAAAGTGACAACAACCCCTGATGGCCGTGTTACGGACCTATTCTTTATTACAGATAACTTGTGAGGGTTTGTTTCTTAGTACTCTTTCTTTACATTTCAGTAGTTATTCATTGCAATTTTGTTCTTGCATCCCAAATTTAAAACTGCATATATAATTTTCATCGCTTAGCATACAAATTGGGCATGTTTTCCTCCATCTCACTTTACAACTTGTAGACTGAAATCTTAGAACTTTATAATCTATTTATGATTTCACTATATGTTTATATCGATTGATGAGCTTATTGCAGTCATTACTGGCATGTTACTGATGCCAAAGTTTATTTATTTTTATCATTCTGTGCTTTCCTGTTGACCTAGTAATCAATTGGAAGTAAATACAGTGCAATTTGAAACTTAATTGCTGTAAAAACATGGCCCATTTACACCTTAATGTGACCACAGTCCAAACTTTTGGCAGTATTTTTTTGAAACTAAGTTCGTCATTCTGAGCTGGTGTCTTGGCATATTTTTTGGTGTCTTCACATATACTGATGAATGTATGTGAGATTGTGAGGTTTCAATAAGATTATGATATGCAGATACTGGAATTTCCAAGACCGCTATAATTTATATCAGGGCATGCATTACAAATTGGCATCGTTTTTGGATTTTTCAGTTTCTGCTTGTTCTGTATAGCAAATTTAACAAACATTGAAAAAACGGAAGCATCATTGGTTGTTTTTTTCCCTAGTGACAGTGGGATGTATATGTCTAATTTACTTCAACCTTATTTCAGGGAGCTATTACATACGAAAAAGAGGAGAGATGATGCATGTGAAAAATTGAGTGCAGTGTTAGGCGAATCATGTACAGATGTTGAAATCCGTTCAGCAACTTACAAGAACGATAGTGTCCCACCTATCTCTTCTCTTTCTCAGTCTGCTGCTGCAGAATTATTTGGATCAGAGTTATCAGAAAAAGAAGAGCGATCACATGCTCTTAGTCCTGATGTGAAGAAGTTGATGGGGGCCAGTGTTATAATTGATAATTCCTTGAGCCCAGCTCATTCGCTCCTTCAAATTAACTGTGTTGATCATAAAGGTTTTCTCTATGACATTATGAGAATATTGAAAGACTATGATATACAGGTTACAATAGAAACACCCCTGCAACATTTAATCAATGTTGAACTATAGTATTTTAATAGATGTTGTAACCTTTTCCACAGATAGCTTATGGGCGATTCTCACCGGTTAACAAGGGTTATCGTGACTTGGATCTGTTTATTCGCCAAAGGGACGGTTTAAAGATCCTGAGCATCGAGAAACAAGATGAATTGATATCTCGTCTGAAATTGGAAATGCTTCATCCGTTGCGTGTCATCATAACAAATCGTGGACCAGATACGGAACTTGTGGTTGCTAATCCAGTGGAGTTATCTGGAAGGGGACGACCACTGGTTTTTTATGATGCTACACTTGCCCTCAAGGTTCTCGGGATATGTGTGTTCTCGGTAAGAGTTTGAGCATAAATGCTAGGGTGTCCATGTGCCTTTAAACTTTTAATAAAATCTTCCCATCTGGTTTAACCTAAGAAATTATACTAAGTATATACAGGAAATTGCAAATTATGGTAAGAATTTTTTGTCTGGTTTAGCTTGCAGAACAAGGTTTGTATACATAAAAATAAGGATCAAAGTTTCAGATAGTTTCCAAATGGCGTAATCGCTGCATTAAACAAAAGTCAACATGGTCAAGGTGCCATCTTATCATTCATATTCCATTCGATTAAAATGTATTAAAGTATAATTTTTTTTAATCAAGATCTTTTTGAAGTTAAAGCCTTTGTATCCTTATACTTTTTGGAAGTTTAGACCTTTTCATTAATAATTTTTGAGTATTTAAGCTTTTTATCAGATTTTTGAAAGCTTGAGCATCTTTATCATATTTTTTCTTAGTTGAATTTATAATTTTTTTTATGTGAAAGTCTTTCTATCGTTCCTTTTTCTTGGAAGTTAAGCCATTTTTGGGTGCAAGAAAACATATCCCGGAAATACAATCCAACTTAAGTTCAGTACCTTTTTGTGCAATTTGCCCAACAATACCACAAACTTTCTTTCCCAGCGGGTTCAACTGAAACTGCTCACGCTATGTGGCTCCGCCCTTGACCAATGGTTATATGAAAATGAAGTGTTGTTGCATAGTGATTGGGTTGTGGTGTTTGTAGGCTGAAATTGGAAGAAGACATTCAACGGATAAAGGCGAATGGGAAGTGTACAGGTTTCTTTTGGAGGAGACCAGCAAATACAAACTAGGAAGCAGGGTTGTTAGAAACCAGATTGTGGACAAAGTCAGAAGGGCGCTGATGGGATGGTAATATCTCATGTGCTTTTAGTTATCTACATCAGTCATTCATGATGGTGAAATGAGGCCAGCGTTGTTCTGTGATGGCATATTCTCATACGACTTATGATCTACCTGATGATCTGGGTGAAACTGGCGGCGTTTGTCTAACATAGTCTGGACTCTGATTTTTATTGTTACTTGACAATTTGTTTGTAATATGTGTTTAGCAGCAAGCATATCTTGCGAAAAGACACTTCCTTAGCTTTGCTAATGTTGTACGAGTAATGAAATTATAGCCCAGTTTTAAGCTTAAGCCACAAGTTCAATGTTCGTAACATATGTGAGCCTGAGACCTGGTCATTCCACTTTCCATGTCGATCCAGACATGCATCCGTGCCTAGGAGTCTAGGAATTTGAATTGTTGAGAAACAAAAGTGTGTGGGTCAATAACGTAGTCTTGGCAAATAAAATGGCACAATCGGATCAATAAGACAAAGTGGTCGAAAATTGGCAGATAAAAAATGGCATATATAAACCCATCCGTCCCAAAACAGAAGTTGGATCAATAGCTATTTATCCGTTTCAAAATTAGTTTAAAAGTGTTATATGGCTTCACTGATACTTTGTCAACCCATTTTATTATTTACCTTTTACAATTTTTTGAAGTGGTTGTTGTAAGTTGTAACTTCTGAAATTAAATAGCAATGTAAGAAACTAAAAAGAAAAACTTGTTACGAGTTTGAAGAAATGGAAAGGCGAGTAGGCCAGCGGTATATGAGTAACCTTCCTTGTAGGTTTAAATTTCGGTGGAGATACGTGAGATAAAATTTGTAACTTATTGTTTGTATGATGAATTCATATAAGTAAAGGTTAAGTTCATATATTAGCAATGTACTCTTTCATGTTTTACACATTCATGTAATAATGTCAATATATTACTATTATAGTAATTCAAACCGGCTATGTTTTCGAAATATAGGTAAGATTACTGGTTTATTGTGCCAACTAGATAATTAATTTTCACTTGTATTTTTTTAAACTTAAATTTTAAAAAATGGATTAATATTTTCCACATGTGTTCCATCTTATTTAAAATTAACTATATCTTTCTTACACAATAGTAATCTTTGACTTTGTCCCTCTCAGCATCTTAATCTTTGACTTTGTTCTATTAGGATAGATATATATAATTCTTAAATAGGATTATTTTCTTGGTATAATGTTCACAGTTAGCCATTGAATCATATCAAAAGACTTCTCGTGAACTAGTATCTCCACCCGCCAGATTTCGTTCCTCCCTCGTTGTGTGTTTGTGTTTTATTTTTATCTAAAAACCTTCGACATAGATGGGAACTTGGATCTGGATTTGTGGATGATAATCGTGTTTAGATCCGGTCTTTTGTTTGTGTTTTTTTTGTTTTTAAAAACCAAAGCCATAAAGGGATGTTTGAATCTGGTGTTTGGATGTAGTTTAAAGGTTTTATGCTTTAAAGTTTTTGTGGTTGGATATGATTTAAAGGTTTTGGTGGTTGGATTTATAAAATCTTCGTTGGAATCTGCTGGTGAAGGAGATGATGTTTATTTGTAGTATATGAAATATTCAAGATCTGATGTCAATTTTCTAAAAATGGATTAATATGGATTGTGTTTTTTTTTGTGGTCAACAATGAAGTCTTTGGTACATGTCAGCACAATGTTAAGTCAAAAGCTGACCCATAATTGCCATGTCACAAGAAAAATGACGTGTCGGTCATATTTTGGTTATAACCAGGAATGAACCGGTAATGTTACCTATATTTCAAAAAATCAATAACTTTGAATTACCATAATAGTAATATATTGACGTTATTACCTATATGTGTAAAAGATAGAGAGTACATTGCTAATATATGGACTTAAACCTATAAGTAACTTATTGTTAAGTTGAATATCAACTTAATTATAATGGCTTATTTTATAAATAAATAATATATTCCAGTAGGGGTGACCATTTGGACCATTGAAATGGAAAATCGGACCGGACCGACCCGGACCAGACCGGACAAGCTTAAGCTTTTAATAGCTCGGTCCGGGGTTTTTGACCATTTTGGTCCTCGGTCCGGTTAAGATTTTAATAATATATTCCAATAGCTTGAAACATATATCAAGCTTAAGCTTTTAATAGCTCGGTCCGGGGTTTTTGACCATTTCGGTCCTCGGTCCTTCAGTCTTACCAAAAACCCGTCGATTATGCCTAATAGGACCGAACCGGACCGAAAACCATTTTGGTCCGGGGTTTTGTACTATTTCAGTCATCGGTCCGGTCCGGTCCGGACTTGTTGCTCAGCCCTATATTCCAAAAGGACTTTTAGCTCTGATTAAATTTATAATTTAACTTATCGTATTTTAAATATATTTTTTTTATTTTTATAAATTTATTACATTTACTTGGTACTTGGTGGAATATAATATGTATCAATATTTTTTGTACTCTTTTTAATACGAAGGTGTCGTAATTGCATTCGCAATCACATTACGTAATGGTCTTTGGGACCTTAATCGCATTGGATTGCAAAACGCATTTTTAAACCAAGACTGTACGATTATGTTATTTTTGGTTTTATCAATGTTAAATGAATCGAATTTGATTTTGAGTTATGGTTTTTGTTTGTTTTAGTTTATACATATGTTTTTATTGATAAGTTTTATTATATAAAAAAATTAATTTTGTACACATTCAAGTTTTTCAAGCCAAGCTCCTAATCAAGCATTATTAAACCAAGCTCAAACCTGGATTGTTGAAGCTTGACAAGCTATCAAGCCAAGCTCAAACTTACAATTGTTTTATCAAGCCAAGCTCAAGCCCTATAAAGTTTGAGCTCGGCTTGACTCGATTGCACCCCTATTTCAGTCTTCTTTTTATTCGCTCTATAGAAAGCGTTATCCAATCTTTGTAAACCCTAATTTTTGGTGACTGAGATCATCTTAATCTATGTTGTTATTTCGTTTAATTATAATACTACTGTTGATAACTAATCAATAAGATCATATATGGATAGTTGTGGTGATCTTTGGTTTGGTTGACATTGGTGGTTGTTTGATCTTGAGTTAAGATTCAAGATTCGTTGTTACTTTTTTATAAAATCTTTACATGGTATTAGAGCCATATCATCTAGTCGTTATATCGATTTTAAAAAGATTAGCGTTTTCTATTTTTTTTTGGATTTTTTTTGTTTAAATGTTTGCTTGATCAATTAACCTTTGTTAATTTACAGATCTTAAGTTGTTTTTTTGGAATCAAAAGAATTTTCAAAAACCTTTATTTTTTTATACGATTGGGTTTCTGGTTTTTGGTATTTTCTAACTAGAGGTAGTTCTTGGATCATTAATATTGATTAAGTGATGGGATTGTTGATTTGGTAATTTGAAATTGATTTAGTTGATTTTTCCTAATTGTGAGATAATGGTTTGGTTCTAGGTTCTTGTTATCCTTTAAGTAAGTGAATCAAAGGGTAATAAAGAAGTCTTCCATTGATTATTGCTGTTTAAAGTTATGTAACACCTTTTAAACTTTTTTTGTCTTCTTTTTTTTATCTGGATCATTTATTATGCCTTGCCCTTGAATTATCATCCCGCGAGTGGATAGGAAGCCTAAGAACTTTGTTGGCTTAATTAATTTATTTATTTTTACTTTTATCTATTTTCTTTGAGTGTTTCTTTTACTTGTGATCATGTCCGTGCATGGTTATACTGATGATGATGAATACGTGGCTAATCTAGTTAATGAGTAAGTTGGATGTAAGTGACTCTTTGCATTTATACCTTAATGACTATGCTGCATTAACTGTTGTTTTCGTTAAGCTTAAGGGTACTGAAAATTACCAAGCTTGGTCATGTGTTATGTTTTTAGCTCTCGAGGGAACAAATAAAACTAGTTTTATTGATGGTATTTGTAAGAGGTCTAATACTAATGAGGTCCTAGCTAGAGAATACGACATGGTTAATGTTGTTGTTTTAGGATGAATTCTTAATTCTATAACAAAAGAGTTATTTCTCGGTCAAATTTTCTCAAAAAGGGCTAAACATGTGTGGCAAGAATTGAAAGAAACTTATGATAAAGTTGATGGCTCTACGACTTTTAATTTCCATCATAAGATTAATTCTCAAAGTCAAAAAAGTTCATCTATTGCTGATTACTATCATAAGTTGAATGCTTTATGGAAACAATTTGATGTTCTTGTTCAATTACTAAGTGTTTTTGTCATGCTGTTGATGATTTTAAGAAACCTAACTAGTGAATGAAACTTATGCAATTTTTAATGGGCTTGGGTGATACTTATATGAAAATTAGAAGAAATAGTTTATCTAGAGATCATTTACTTGAAGTTAGAAATGTTTATGCTATCATATCCATTGAGGAATCTCACAGAGTTGTGTCTAGTAATGGCTATGGTACCTCCCAGAGGTCCCAATCTTCTATGTTTAATTATAATGTGAATAAAGGAAACGTATAGAGGTGTCAAACCTCTAATAGCTTTACTAGGCCTTTTAATGCGACTAGACCTACCAATATTGGGAATAAAATACCTAATGACAGGTCTATTTTGGTTTGTGAAAATTGTAGTTTTAATGGACATGCCATTAATAGATGTTCTAAACTTAGTGGATATCATTCTGATCTTGAGAAAGAGAATAATAATGTTCGCTAATAATCATGGTGATCAAATTTTTAATAAAAGGTTTATTAACAACAATAATATTGGTTCTAGTTCTACCTTTTCTAATGAACAACTTTCTAAACTCATTGCTTTGCTTAAAGATAATAATGTTAGTTCAAATTGAAAGGTTGTGCAAGCCAATTTGATATAATTTTGAATAAAAGTAAAGTTTTTAACAAAAAAGTTTATAAGTTTTTATGCTCCAACTGTCAAATGCATTATGCTCTTGTTGCAACTCGTTTGATTGTTGAATCAGGAGCTAACCAACAATTGTCATATAAAGATAAGAATATGGTTAATGCTATTGATATTGGTATCAAAGTTTTACATCATAATGGGTCTGAAGCTTTTATCACCAAAATTGAAGACATGATATTAAACAAAAACGTAACACTATGTGATGTGTTGTTTTTCCTTGAATATCGTGTGTTTTCCCTAATACACTAATTCATTCACACATTTTTTTATCAACACACACAAAATAAAAAAGAAATATAGAGAGAAGTTTTAGAGAGAGAAAGTGATGGTGGAAGGTTTACTTTTTAAAATAAAATAATACAAATGAACCAACACTATTTTCATCTTGGAAAAGGGTTTATATAGTGTCATAAACCTAAAGGACTGATGGGGGTTCCTTTGGGTTGGGCTTCTTCTCCTGGGCTTGAAAGCCCGAAACATGGACAATTAGATTATACTTCATGCCTGTTGGGAAATATTAGTTTGTACTAAGTACCGTTAGTATAATCATAGTATCGCTATAGGTGGTTTGTACCGCTAGTGTTATAATAGTATTCTTAAAACTGGTAGTTGTTTGTGTTTGTATCGGTGGATAGATATGCATAAAAGGAATAGATATGCATGAGATATAATAGGAACATATACGTATATTGTGTGGGATTAGTATAAGTCTAGAGCATTTTAGTGTTCCTTAGTGTATAAAAGGAACACACGGCTATTGAGAATGATACAACTCAACAAGCCTTTTGATCAATAAACGTTTAATACTTAGTAAATCTTTATGTTCTTCTTAGCTATAGTAAGTTAGATTCCGCATAACTTATCATTGTTTAGTATGAGTTTCTATAGTGCTTAGTTTGTTTATCAAGCTACTCATAATCCTTAACAGACTATCAGATCTATTCATTGGGATCAACAAGTGGTACCAAAGCTTGTTGAAAAACTTTGAATAAGAAGAACTAACCCTTACACACATAATTACCATTACTTCACTCAAGCAAATATTTTAATGGCCATAGAAGATATTCCCAAAAACCGATCAAAAGAATATGATGAAGAACTACCTGATCATGGTATTGAAGGTGATGATGATCATTCACAGAAGGATGAAAATCCTCCTGCTGCACCTGCACATGTTCCACACACCATATCTTCTATCAAACTTCGACTCTTAACCTTTGATAACTATGATACGTGGGCCATAAAGATGGAACACTACTACACTAACTATACATTGTGGGAAGTTATTAAGAAAGGGAATGGGAAGGTTAATGTAGTCACTGCAACGGATGGCTCTATGAAGATCCTTCCTCCAAATACTGCTGCTGAGATCCAAGCTAGAGAGAAGGAAAGGAAGGATAAGAATACTTTAGCCATGACCATACCAGAAGATCATCTAGCAAGTTTTCATCATTATAATGATGCTAAAGTCACGTGGGATTCTATCAAGCTAAGTTTTGGTAGAAACACTAAATCTAAGAAGATGAGAAAGTTTGTGCTAAATTAGCAGTTTGAAAGATTTTCAATTTCTATCCTAGAAGGAATTCACAAAGGCTATGACAGATTCCACAAGTTGCTTACTCAGTTGGAAACACATGGTGTTGCTGTTCCAACAAAAGACGCAAACATGAAGTTTCTAAGATCAGTACCGCCTGAATGGAAATCTATCACTTTGAATTTCATGACCAAAGATGATATTGATACAATATCCTTTGGTGATGTGTATAAAAACCCCAGAGTATTTGAACTAATGTTAAAGAACCTACCGGATCATCATCAAACACATTAAACATTGTTTTTATGTCTAGAAACACTGGCGATACTTCCCACCACAGGGCTGCCATCAATTCTTCCCCCACTTCTAGATCTAAAGGAAAGAAGACATCATCATACAATGATGATGTCATATATTATTTCTTTACAAATCAAGATAGTGCGGCTAATATGAATTGTGATGATCTGTATAAACTAGATGATGCTGATTTGGAAGAGATAGACCTAAAGTGGCAAGTTGCTATGATATATGTTAGGATGAACATATTGTTCAAAAAGACAAGAAGGAAGTTATAGTTTGACTAAAAGAACCTCTTGGTTTTGATAGATCAAAGGTAGAGTGTTATAACTGTCAAAAGAATTGACACTTTGCTAAGGAATGTATAGCAAAGAAGAGTTAAGGGACCTAAAGGTACACTGGAAGTGTGTTCAAGAGTACTGAGAGATATCAAAAGCAAATAGAAGCCAAAGACGTGATATTAGTTGATAGATATGCTGATTGGACTATAGATCCAGACTCAGAAGAACATGTTATGATGGCTATCTCCCATGGATCAGACAATAAGGTACATCCTTGTTCTATAACATGTGTGAATAAATACAATTTTCTTAAAAAATTGTTTGATGAATAATGTGAAAAATACGTGATGATAATGTAGAGATAATTGCTAATGAATAGGATTTAAAAAGTAAAATCTAACTTGGTTCTTGTTAGAATTAGTAATAAGGACCCGACCCATCAGTTAACCTAGCTTAGCAACTTATTTATACTCTTGTAGTTTTAGTCTTTCATAATCAATACAATGTAGTCATTAGTCCATTATCGCTTCCCAACTCTGTTTACATGGTATCAGAGCAAGGGTTTTGTTCCAATTAGGGTTTCGGTTTTGTTCCAATTAGGGTTTTGGGTTTTGTTCCAATTAGGGTTTCGGGTTTTGTTCCAATTAAGGTTTCGGGGTTTTTGCTGGAGATGTTTTTCAGATCTCTTTTTTTGTTGTCATTCCGGCCAGAACCCCGGTAAGATCTTGCCGGATCTGCCATGTCTTTTTGTTTCAGTTTCGTTAGGGTTCTTCAGTTCTGGTTCTGATTTGAGGGACGGTATTTATTAGGGTTCTGATTCATGGTTATGAAGAGATTGGTATATTGTTGCTGATTTTTGATTATTCGTTATGGTGATTCAAATGATTTTGATCTTCAAAATCTTCGGTTTGGGGATCTAAATTTTGGTTTGCTCGTTTCGGATCATGATTCTAGACTTTGAATATGGAAGCTTTAGTGATTGGTCCTGGGCGAGACCATTCAATTTTGGTTATGTTATTTCGGATTTTTGGCCTAGGATTGAGTTATTTGGTTAGTCGAGACCTGATGATTCAGGTTGCTTCGTTTTTGGTGTTCTTTGGTTAGTGAGACCTGTTACAACAACAGGTTGCTTTGTCCTTTGGATTTTTTTGATTAGTTGAGGCATATTGCTTCTTATTTTGATTAGATCCCGAGCGAGATCTGTTGAGACCTGCATTGACAGGTTGCTTCGTCATTAGGAAATTTTGGTTATCTGAGACCTTTTGGTTGCTTCGATCATTCTGGATTTGTTTATCAGTTGAGACCTGCCTTGCCGACAGGTTGCTTCGTTTGGTGGCAATTTTGGTTAGTTGATACCCGAACATATATGTTCCGGTTGCTTCGGATTTTGATTAGTTGAGACCTCCTGGTTGCTTCGTGTTAGTTGAGACCTTTGGTTGCTTCGTTATTAGTTCGATCCCAAGTGAGATCGATTAGTTTCGGATTTTGATTAGTTGAGACCTCCTGGTTGCTTCGTGTTAGTTGAGACCTTTGGTTGCTTCGTATTTAGTTCGATCCCAAGTGAGATCGATTAGTTTTATGTTCGTTGAGGATTTGGATCCTTGCTTCGTGGAAGACTTTTGCTTTATCGTTTTTTTTAATAGTTTATATTTGTAACAAGCTGGGCATGTATGCTCAGCTTGAGGGGGGATGTTAGAATTAGTAATAAGGGCCCGACCCATTAGTTAACCTAGCTTAGAAACTTATTTATACTCTTGTAGTTTCAGTCTTTCATAATCAATACAATGTAGTCATTAGTCCATTATCGCTTCCCAACTCTGTTTATAGTTCTCTATCAAAAGAGTCAATAGACTTATGAGGAGAGAATTAGGTTTTCGTCTTTAGCCTAAATGAGAAGAAAATTGAGCTTAAAACTGTTAAGAAACAACTTTCAAATGCTTTAAAAAAAAGATGATTTGAATTTTCAACTTAAGAATGAAAATGAGATTGTTAAAACTTGGCAAAACTCTTCAAAGGGTCTAAATAAGATTTTAAAATCTCAAATCAGATATTATGACAAAATTGGTTCGGGATATGGGAATGAGGAACCTGGCGTTGTGTTAACAAAAAAAAAAAGATTTTTCAAAAATTGTGGTTGGAAGCTCTAAAAGTGATAAAGAAAATGGTCCTGCTAACAATAGGTATACACAGGGGATGCATGCTGTACCCCCTCCGTTGTCAGGAATTTTCATACCTTCTTTAAACACTGTAGAACTAGATGAGTCTAATATTGTATATGGTAAACAAGAGGAAACCACTAGTGACTCTAAATTTGACACTAGTAAATACTTCTCATGCACATCTGATCCTACTATTTTAACATCTGAAAACACCCCTACACAATCTGATGTGAAGCCAAAGGATGTTTGTGTAACCAAAATGAGCAGAATGAGCAGATCTAGTGGTTGGTTAACGGGTCCACATGAGTTGGGTATAGCCAAAATTCAACTATACAAGAAAATTGCAAGACAATTCAAGTGTTCTATGTATATACAATGGTAAAAGTATAATAAGTTGTACAAGATGAAAGTTGTGCATGTGTGTTCTAATGAACTTGCCGATTAATAAGTGAACATTAATGAAACTTATACTAACGTATGTTTATGGACTTAAATTAATAGTCGTGTGTTAGGATCGAACTCGAGATAACGGGATTGCACACAATACATAAAGAGTTAATTTATTAATAAATATATTTTATATGTTTATTAATTAAAACGAGCTTAAAACATTTAATGGTCGTTAAGTTTTAATAGTTAAGAACATAACAATTAATGTGGATAAAAATATAAGAGGAAATAAGGTTCCAAAAACACCCTAGAAGGGGTGTTCCGATTGGATGGGGGATGGGAAAGGAAAAAGGAACTTTTTCTTTCCTAAAGCCTAATTACCAAACTTGAGCTCTAAGTTTTATACCACTATAAATACCCATGGGATTTCTCATAGTTTTTCATCCCACACATCTTTTTCTCCTCTCTCTTTTGTGATCGACCGAATACCCCCTAAGGGTTTCAGTTTGATTTTTTCCACTTTGCGTATTGCTCGTTTTATACGTATTAGTATTATGGTTAACTCATTATTATACGTGTGTACAAGAACATAATATAATCTCACTATAGATTATATCTTGGATCGATTAACAAAATGGTAAGCGGTTAATCATTGATCCTTATAAACCTTAAATTGGAGATTTGTTCTTGTTCGTTGGAATTGCATTACAAAAGGTACGTAACCCTAATCGATTAAGTATGAATGTGTTATTATATGATCTTGTTTAAAACGCTTCCACTATTACGTGCTTTGATCTTTACTTGTGTTTTTATAATTGTTATGAACTACATAATTCGTCAGTAGTATAAGAGACATGTTTAACATGTTATAATTATCAATATATAAAGATCTTTAACTAATAATTGTTTTGAGTTAAAACTACATGTTTGTTTTTTCGTTTTAATATCTTTTTTTAGGTTTTGTTTTGAGCGATTTTTTTGGTCGATTTATAAAAAAAATTAAAAAAAATTGAAACCCTAAAATTACATGTTTTGATATTTGATAAATTGCATGATTAATTGTTATGTCATGTAAATAAGGTTACGATCCGTTGAAATTTCATTAAATTATTAAGTGATTTGGGTGGATCCATGACGAACGTGCATGTTTTTCATGGGTCACATGATTTATGTGTGGTAATTGTTACGTATATGCCTACTTGTTTATTTGATTCGATAAATCTCGAATTAGGGAAGACTTTTATATGAATATAAAAATCTAAATTTGTAAATTTATTGAATAAAATCGTATGCATGTGGCTATTTGATTTATTTATTGCACATATAAATTGTTATTATGTGTTTATGATTTAGTTTTTTTTTGCATATTTGTTTATTTAAATTACATGAATTGTTGTAAACAAGGGTACTTTTTTAATAAAAATAATATGGACTAAATCATATTAAAATTAAGAATTGTTTTGAGATCTAAATTACATTAAATTGTGTTCTTTGGTAATTTTTCAATAATAACTAGAAAGGCATTTTGACAAACTGTGTGGTGGGTATAACGTGTCGCTGGTAGAACCCGACTAAGGAAGGAGGTTACGCTATTTGTCGCTGACCAAATTCTCGGCTCCCTTGTGCGTCAAATTGGAGTTACCTACGATTATTTATTTTCATAATTACTTTAAGGTTGATTTGCTGCAAATTCACATCCGAAACACAATGAATAAGGTTATTGCTTTGTGCTTTAGCCGAGTTCTAGAAAAAGTACGTTGTGAACTTTGTTGCGGGAGATTCTTTGATTGGTTTAACCAATACCTCAACGATAATTTATGTATATTTAATATTGTCGAAAAAGTTTACTAAATGTTTTATTAAACTTATGTTGTGGAGATGTATGCATGCTTCTCCATACATAGATTTTGATTTTTCACATAAAAAACTAACACCCGAAAATTTAAGTCAAATGCCGTCTAATTGACGAACACTTGAAGTTACAATGTCGTCATGTGAGACCATGGACGTGATTGTGATGGAAAGAAAACTTTCGTGATTGAATAAGACTTCAAATGCATAGTTTTACGTTCTTTAGATTGGACGATTTAATTAAGTTACTTAGTGAGATCTAGAAACTTAAGGAATTAAGAGGGGATGAAACATGTTTACAATGCAATTAGTTTTGCAATGTAAGTCCCTAAAGAAATCTAGAAATTGAAAATTGTTTGTCAATTAATTGTTCGACAAGTTACCATGTTAAATACATTTATTACTAGTAGATCAATTGATGTAATGAATTTATGTTAATATGGGTTATAGTTTTCAAGAAAATACTATGGTTAATTTTATTTACCGGGGTAATTTTTTTTTCTTGAAAGTATTATCGAAAATACTAATAGTTGAACTTATGTATGTAGAAATGGCTCAATCCGAAAACAACAACGCTTTAAGTTCGGAGTTCAAAACTTTCTTTGAACGTCAAGAACTGACTGGTCAAAACTTCAACGATTGGTACCGCTCACTAAGAGTTGTCTTGAGAGTTGCGAGTACTTATAAATACTTGTTCACGCCAGTTCCTCCACAACCCCCTGAGGGGGCTTCCAACGCTGGTAAGCTTGCATGGAAATGTGAATACAAGAAGCATAATGATATGGCTTGTTTAATGCTTGGTAAAATTTCACCTTCTCTTCAAAAGCAGTTTGAGCATTATCCTCCATAAACCATGCTTGAAGAACTTAGAAAAATGTTTGAGAAGCCGCAAGCTGTGGAGATCTACGATTTAGTGGATGCTTTGCATAACTACAACTAGCCCCAAGAAAATCCGTAAGTGCTCACTATTTGGAAATGAAAGGTTTCATGGACCAACTACATGCACTTGGGAAATCCTACGACAATGATATGGCTATTAACTTAATCAAAGGTCCCTTAACAAGGATTTTGGCGATTTTGTTATAAATTTCAATATGGTTTGCGCGGGGAAGGCAATGAGTGATTTTCACGCAATGCTTATTGACTTCAAAAAGGGTTCAAAGGAAAAGGCCCCGACCTCTACTCCTCAAGTACTTTACATACAAAAGGTAGTGTGAGTAAGCCAATACCGCAATAGAATAAAAAGATGAATGGAAAAGGCAAAGGTGATAAAGGCAAATAAGTTGTGACTTATCAAAAGCCTAAGCAAAATCTTTCTAAGAAGAATCAATCTCAAAAGGATGAGAATTGTCATTACTACGGTACCCGTGGTCACTGGAAAAGGAACTGCCTTCTCTATCTCGAAGAGTTGCGAGAAAGTAAGAATAAGAAGTCTGAGCACAGTGCTGCAGCTTCAAGTAACTTATTTATGATTGAATTATTTAATTTAACATACAGATTAAATTTCCGAGTATATGATACGGGACGCGATATCAACATTTGTAATACGCTTCAGGGGTTTAAGATGGAAAGGAAGCTATCCTATGAAGAGCAATATCTGCAAGTGGGCAATGGAGCACAAGCAGCTGTTGAAGCCATAAGAATGCTTAATTTAGTTTTACCTTCGGGTTTAGTACTGATCTTAAACAATTTTCATTATGCATATTCTATTGTTAGAGGTGTCATTTCCTTTTCTTGCATCTTGGATTTGTTCACACTATTGATAATAACAGAATTTTTGTTTTCAAAAATGGTATTTTCTATTTTAATGCAATTACTGTGAATGGTGTGTTTGAAATTAACATGCATAGTAATGTTTCCAAGTATAATAATAGTTCTGTCTTTAGCATGAATAAGAAGAGAAAGTTAGACTCGAACTCTTTTTATCTTTGGCATTGTAGACTTGCCCATACTGGGAAGACACACATACAAAAGCTTCAACGTGAAGGTATTTTGGAAAATATCAATGATGAATCATTTGATAAATGTGAGTCTTGTATCTCTGGAAAGATGACCAAGAAACCTTTTAATAGTAATATTGAAAGAGCTACAGATCTACTTAGTTTAATACATACAGATGTATGTGGACCACTTAGACACGTGCCAAGGAAAGGTGCTAGCTACTTCTTAACATTTACGAATGATTTCAGCCATTATGGTTATGTTTATTTACTTAAGCATAAACATGAGGTATTTGAAACATTTAAAGTGTTTAAAGCTGAACTAGAACTGCAACTAGGAAAGAAGATTAAAGCTCTTAGTTCTGATAGAGGTGGCGAGTACTTAAGCCAAGAGTTTAAAGATTATCTAAATGAGAATAGAATTGTTCAAAATCTTACTTATCCTTATACTCCACAACAAAATGGCGTGTCTGAAAGGAGAAATCGTACATTATTAGATATAGTACGATCTATGTTTAATCTTACAACTTTACCATTATCTTTTTGGGACTATGCTTAGAATCTGCTGTTCGTATTCTAAATGTGGTTCTCACAAAGAAGGTAAATAAGACATTATATGAAATATGACATGGTAAATCACCTAACTTATCTTATTTAAAGGTCTAGGGTTGTGAGGCGTATGTGAAACGTGACTCAACTGATAAACCCCAACAACGATCTATGAAATGTATCTTTGTAGGATACCCTAAGGAAACTATGGGTTACTACTTTTATTTTCCACCTGAAAACAAGGTTATTGTTGCAAGGTATAGAGATATTCTAAAAAGAGATCTCATATCTCAAGAATTTAGTGGTAGAACTTATGATCTTTAAGAGGATAATATAGATACATTACCTTTTGAAAACACTAATGAAATTCATGTAGAACCAGAAAGTCTGAGTGTTCCACCAGAATTAGTTCTTGTCCGTAAATCCGAAAGGAGTATACGTGCACCCAATCATCTATGTATTAACATAGAGTATGAAGATGATGAAGTAGGGGATTTTTGTCAACCTGCTAATTATGAGTCCACCATGCTTGATCCTGAAAAGGTTAAGTGGACTGGTGCAATGGATGAGGAAATGAACTCCATGAAAGTAAATGAAGTTTGAATTCTTGTAGATCTGCCTCCAGTGCTAAACTAGTGAAATGTAGGTGGATATTCAAGATAAAAACTAACATGGATGGAAAAATACAATCCTATAAAGCTCGTTTAGTAGCTAAAGATTTTACTCAAAATTTTGCCATTGACTGTGAGGAGACATTTTCTCCAGTATGAAACATAAGAGCTATTAGGATTCTCATAGCTATAGCAGCATACTATGACTATGAGATATGACAAAAGAATGTTAAAACTGCCTTCTTGAATGGTCGCTTAGATGAAGATATCTATATGCAGCAACCTGAAGGGTATGTTAATCCTAAGTATCCAAAATGCGTGTGTAAACTTCAAAGATCTATTTATGGTTTGCAACAAGCATCACGTCAATGAAATAAGCGATTTGGTGAAGAAATCAAAACGTTTGGATTTGTTCGAAATCGTGATGAGCCATGTGTATATCGCAAAGCTAGTGGGAGTGATGTAGTGTTCCTAATCTTATATGTCGATGAAATATTAATCATAGGAAGTAACATTCCAAGACTTAAAGAAGTTAAGGATTATCTTGGCAAATATTTTTCTATGAAGGATTTAGGAGAAGCTGCATACATTCTGGGAATTAAAATCTATAGAGATAGGAGTAAGTAATAGTATGATTTTGCTAGGGTTAAAATTATCGTCCGATCTTTTCGAATTGATTACCAGTTTAAGTGCGACTCAGTCGTCTTTTGGTGAAAAAGAATATTTTTGGTTGTTGTAAATTAAATGTGCAAGACTTTAAAAAGTAAATTGACGGTAATTAAATCTAAAACTAATTAAAATGTAAATGGTGCAATATTAAAACTTTAAAAAGTAAAATAATTAAATGACTTAAAATTAAAGCGTGACGAAAAATTAATTTGACAGTGTAATAAAAATGTAAACTTGAAATTTAAAATAAAGAAAAACAATTAAAATAAAACTTAATAAAGATGGCGGGAAAATACATGCTTAAAATAAAAAGGAGGATAAACAAAACCTGAGTTGGAATCCAAAATACTGTCACTATCCGGAATACCCAACAAAGTACTGCTTATCCGGAATAAAGCTGTCACCTTTATCCAGAATCTCCTAGCTGCTGCTTATCCGGAATGTTTTCCGACAGCTTATCCGGAATAAAAAATCAGAGCGTTATCTGGAATCACCTTCGCAGCCTTATCCGGAATGTACCTTCTGAACGATATCCGGAATACCCGAAGACTCCACTATCTGAAATACTATTCCTGTGGATTATCCGGAATACTGACAAGAGCACTATCCAGAATCTCTTCTTCAGCTTATCCGGAATAACTATTTGTAGCTTATCCGGAATAATCTTCAGCGTGCTATCCGGAATCTTCACAAGCTCACTATCCGGAATAAATTCCGGACACTTATCCGGAATCCGAAACTTTACCTTATCCGGAAAAACACTTTCTACCCCTTATCCGGAATATGCTGATGATCACAATCCGGAATACCTTAAGCTGCTTATCCGGAATTCGCCACAGACCACTATCCGGAATAACTGATTCGGGGCTTATTCGGAATATTTCTTAAGCTTATCCGGAAAGAGAGTTTATTACCTTATCCCGAATGTTAGGGTTTTAAATATTTCGAATAACAAATAGATGCAAATAAGCAAAAAACTAAAATAAGCTAGAAACAAATAAGCACTTGACTAAAACTTTTACCAAATCAAACTTAAGAAAAAGCTATTAACCAAAATTTAAAAACTTTTAAAAACACTAAACAATAAAAATATTTAAAAACAACTTTTTATAAAAATTAACTAAAAAGTACTTAATTAAATTTAAGAAAAAAACAATAAGCTATAAATCAATAAGCAAACATAATCAATAACATAAAAACATAACTAACAATCTAATAAGCATGACAATAAGCACATAAACATAAAGATTAAATCAAGAACAAGAAAGGTAGAATGAGAGATTAATTAAGAACTTGATTAAAATTAAGATTCAACAATTAAAGTAAAGAAAAGAATTAAAAGCTTACAAATTTAAGGTGCAAGACAAGAAATTAAAGGTGCAATTAAGTAAATGACATTAAGAAAAGTGCAAGTAATTAAATTAGAAGACTAGTTTGTAAAAATAGCCAACACCTCCTAATGTGAGATTAGGAGGGTATTTATAGTGATTAGGGAGGCTAAGTATGTGTTTCTTCCTTCTTTCTTTCTTTCTCGTCTTTTCGTCTTCTTAATTCTTCGACTTTTTCGACTTTGTCTCGGGATTAATAAAATCGTCTTGTAATTTCTTCATTAATTTAGACTTGAGTTCTTAGGCTTTTATTAAACTTCCGTATTTAGACTTTTCTTCGATAAATCTTCAGAATAGGCCTTGGACTTCCGTTCTTTTTGCACTCTTAATCTTTCGACTTTGTCTTTTGTCTTTTTCTTCGATAAAAGCTCGTGAAGGCCCGTGTTTTCTTCCCTTTTCACATTATGATCCTAAATCACAACAAAAACACAAACCACGCATAATTCCGACATTTACGACATAAAATATACGTTTTGGCTTAGTTATTATTATAATTAAGTGGTAAAAGGATGGGTGTTTTCACACCTATCGAATCCCCTACACTTGACCATTGCAATGTCCTCATGCAATGTATTAATTACAAAGCAAGTTTTACATTTTCCATCATAATCAATCCACATTGGCCTTTATTCAAGAGACAAAATATTCAAAGGAAGAAAACAAGTAAAAAGATCAAAAACTTACCTTAGGGTTTTGGAATGTCATGAATGATTATCACCCTCAAGTTTCACGTTCCCCAAACTAAGCTTAAAAACGAGATCATTGTTATTATAAGTCAGCAAACTACCACAAACTCATGTGGGCCAATTATTTACTTAGACTCCCTTATTCCTAGGTGTATCTCTTATATTTTATTGTTGTCTTGAATGATCACGAGGATGCATTGTTGACTTATTTTGATAGTTATTTAGGCCGAAAATAAAGTAGGACGATTTAATCAATAGTTAGCTAAATGACAAAATCTTTTAAAACTGCTTCTCGGGACCTCTTAAAGTTCATATCTTGGCATAACTCGCTTCACAATTTGAGACCTTTCTCGGATCGATATTTGGCATTGAATTCATACTTCAAATCTTGAGAGACGTTCATGAAATAATGGTCTTCTCTTCATAATAGGAATTTCTTCACTTGTACTTTTTGAGAGATTCTTCATATTTAGACCACGACTTCTTCATTTTTCTCCAATCTTTATTTTGGATTTTGATATACAACGATCCGCCTCCTTTTAGGACTTGGATCTACTTATCCTCATACCTTGCCAGGGTCTTTTTGGATAGATTTCTCCATGATCTTTAGGGGAGTATTTGCTTTTCGTCGTGTGTCTCGATCCTTCATATTGATTTTTGATAAATGATTCTTCACATCACTTGGGATCTTTAGCAACAAAATGTAGCCCTCATGTCTTGTTAGGACCTTTTCGGACTCGCCAATCTTCGCATCCCACTTCAATAAGTTATGCCTTGGCTATGAACTCTAATTAATACCGAGCAACTTTTAAACGATCTTGTGCTAGAAGCTAAGTAACCTTTCAAATCGTACGACCTTATTTATTGAAATTAAATTTATTAACAAGCGATGGGAGAAAAAGCTCATAATCAACTCACATAAATTCATGAAAGAATACCAAACTTATAAATGACTCTATCATCTCTCGTTCTACACAATTTAAAATCTCAAGGAATGAGACTCGTGGATGCTTAGCCTATTAAATCAAAGTTTCGGGTTTTCAAATCATCTATAGGATCTTGAAAATTCTTAGACTTTTTCAAGTTTAGAATTCACATTTTAAAGTTCCCTTGATAAACGACTTTCTAGGATCAATTATAGGAACTTGCGAAAAGTTCTTGTTCTTAACCCGTGAGAGTTAAGACTTTCGCGTTTTAAAGTTCCCTATATAAAAGCCTAGCAAAACTTGACTTAAACACGTTAAGGATACTAGCTAGAGTAAACTTAGATAAGTAAACTCGGGTTGAGTCAAAAGATTCACAACGATAAAAAATTAAAACCGCTTTATTAAAAATTTTATTTTAGCAAGGAAAGTAAATAACGATAATAAAGGAAAATACTACTATACTACTAGGCCAAAATAGATTAAATTTTTTGAAAATGAGGACAAATACAAGGAAAAGGCCACTTAACTTCGATAGAAGTCCCCCTAAACTTAATATAAACATTGTCCTCAATGTTTAAGCATGTGGGAGTGAACTCCCCTACACTTAGGACATTGTGTACGTTGTTTAAATCTTGCTAAAGAAGAGACAACTAAAGAGATTCCTATTTTAATATTGAAGAATATAAAATAGAGAATCAAAAGAGTTTAGGATAGAACCGGGAAGACGGGTATACGGAATCACGGGTCGTCAAAAGTCATCAAGAATGGGTCTTTGAAAGCTCGAATCCCTGCACATGATAAGAAAGAAAACAACAAACACATACTAGGGTCTCACCCTACACTTATTATAAAAACAATAGAAAAAGGATAGATACTGTGGGTTGCCTCCCGAGAAGCGCTTGTTTTTGTTAACCGAGTCGTGAGCCTGACTCGACCTTGATTAGCATAGGAAGAAGCTTGAAACACATCCACCGGGATCAAATACATGGTTTTCGTCCATCAAATAGCACAAGCTTAAGGAGAACAAGGCAAGCCAAAGAAGAATAGGCAAGGTTCCCTTAAGCAAAGATGGAGCACGGTGGTAACAAGGGTGATGAGGTGTAAGCATATCTCCAAAAGTTCCAAAAATCTTTCCTTTTATTTCATCAGATGGATACTGATATGGCTTAGAAATTACAATACAGGGATCGAACACCTTTTCCTTTATGGGAAAATAACACTCAGGCGCAATAGACCTTGAAGAGGATCCGCTCATAAATCTCACAATTTCATCCTCAGAAGGTGGATAAAGAGGTGTAAAGACATAAGTGCTGCAGATATCGGTGTCCTCCGGCTTCTTCTCCTTTGAAACAGGTTTCTTCATATCCGAAGGAGGATAAAGACCATAATCATCAATATCCAAAGGAGGAGCATCACTCTCATTTGGGAAGTAAGTGTTGAGAAAAGTAGCAAAATCTTCCTCAAATGAGTAGTCATCCAAAGTAGGATCAAGCATTGTTGGTGGAGGATCGTCATCAAAAGTAGGTGCAAGGTCATCATGAGAAGAATCACTCGAGAGAGTATCAGCCTCATCAAAATTATCATAAGTGGGCATGTCTGGATACTCAGAAGTAAAATTATCATAATCATCCATATCAGAACTCGAATCATCATCGTAGTCATCATAGATCGGTGGAGACTCATGAATTGGTGGAGGATCTAAATTGGAGAGAGAATCATCCACATCATCTTGGAAAAGTGGATTATCATAGGAAGAATCGAAAAGAGGATTGTTGTAGACGACAAAATCATCAAGCACATTAATCATATTCGTTGATTCTCTTCCATTGGGTTTGGTTGTGATCTTCCCCATTTTAAACACTTGTGCATCATTCCCGACTCTTAAGATTAGTTCACCTTCGGAAACATCGACTAATGCTTTTCTGGTTCTCAAGAATGGCCGACCAAGTATTAACGGAATACGAGGGTCCATTTCATAATCAACAACAACAAAGTCGACCGGAAAGGTGAAGGTGCCAACTTTAATAAACACATCTTCGGCAATACCAAGAGGGTAAGCGAGAGTACAATTTGCAAGCTCAAGAGTCATCTTTGTTAGTGTAAGATCGGGTAATGATAACTTTTTCCAAACACTTAAAGGCATCAGATTTATACTTGCCCCGAGATCGACTAAGACAGTAAATTCTTCGGTTTGGTTAAAAGTACATGGTAGCACAAAACGAACGGGATCTTCAAGTTTCTTCGGAAGTTCTTTAAGAAGGACGGCAGAACAATTTTCATTCAATCGAGTATTAACAACCTCGGCCATCTTCTCCTTCTTATTAAGCAATTCCTTAAACATCTTAACAAATTTAGGCATTTGTGCTAGAGCTTCAACAAGGCTAAAGGTGATGGTCAGTCCCAAAATCTTCTTCAAATAATTCGACACTTGAGTGTCATCCCTGGTTTGCAGTTTGGCCTTGTCTAAGCGACATGGATAAGGAATGTTGGGTTTAGTTGGTGTAGGTCTAGCAGGTGAAGGTTGAGATGTTGAAGGTTTAAAGGTGGAAGGTGGGGTTGGTGAAGGGTTCTTCTTAGGTGCTTCTTTATGCATAGGTGGAGACGGTAACAGAGAACTAATACTAGGCGTGGGAGTAGGAGGGATAAATGGTGGTGGAGGAGGTGTAGATGGAATAACTGGGGGAGGGATAAATGGTCCTACTAAGGTTGCTCCACTGCGTGTAGTAATAGCGCTCACATTCGCTCTCGGGTTGGTGACGGTATTTGAAGGTAGAGAGCCCGAATTAGAGGGTTGAGGATTTGGTAAGAAACTAGCCAGCATATTCTTCAAATCATTTGTTTGAGTGCTTAAAGAAGTTTGTATATCATGTCGAAGCTCGGATCTAATATCATTACCTTGCTTAGTGATATCTCCTTTCAAGTTGATAATTTGGCTTTGCAGATTCTTAATTTGCTCTCCTTGGGTTCTCATTAAAGCTTCAACATCATGATTAATGGGTGGTGGTTGTTGAGCGGGTGGGTGATAAGGATTAGAAGCTCGAGGTGGGTTTGGGTTGCTTCTATTATAGTTGTTGGGGTTATGGTTTTGAGGAGAAAAACCGGGTGAAAGAAAGTTGTTAGAACGGTAACTTAGCAAGTTACGATCACCTTGAGGTCGAGCTTGATGGTTTTCCGTTGAATAGTTACCATAAGCTGCATACACGTTTTCCGGATTGTCATGAGTAGATGGACAATCGGTGTATGAATGAGAACCGCCGCAAGTCTCACAAGAAGTGGCAACAGCTTTAACTTGTTGTTGTTAATTTGTAGCCAAAAGTTGTATGTTTTTGCTCATTTCGACCATTGCGCGGGTCAATTCAGTGATATCAGGGTTTGAAGAAGCAGAAGAAACATTGACTCTCGGGTTATTCCTTGAAGATGCGGATGAATCCTAATTTTTGTGGTGAGTAGTCATGTTCTCTATAAGCTCTCTACACTCCCCAGGTCTTCTTTTCATAAATGTGCCACCGGCGGCTGCATTAATCGTATCACGATCACGAAAAGTTAAACCGTTGTAGAAAGTACCAATTAAGGTAACGGGGAGCATGTTTTGGTTTGGAAATCGATCGATCTAAACATCATATCATTCCCAAGCATCAAAAAGTGATTCATCAGGTTCTTGTGTAAAGCCACTAATTTGATTTCGAAGGCTCGTGACCATGGATGGTGGAAAGTAGCGCGACAAAAAGCGTTGAGTCATCTCATCCCAAGTATAAATTGAATTCTTTGGAAGACGATCAAACCATTTTTCGGCATGGTGGGATAAGGTGTGTGGAAATAGGTGAAGGCGAAGAAAATCCATAGTAACCCCGGGCAACTTCATGCTTTGAGTAACGGTAATGAACTTGTCGAGGTGTTTGTTGGCATCATCATCCGGTAATCTGCGAAATGGACAAGTGTTCTGCACTTGTTGGATCATGTGATGCTTCAACGAAAACTCTGGAGCAGTGATTTGCATCGGCGCAATCGGTCCTCCTCGTGCATTCATTGTAGGTTGACACAACTCCTCCATCGTTCTAAGAGCGGGTGGTGGAAGAACATTGTTGTTGTTATTGTTGAGGTGCGGTGGGTTATTGTTGTTGTTCACACCTGCCATATCTAAATCTTCATGAGTCTCGGGCTCTGGATAAGTGGAAGATCTAGTACCCATACACCTGCAAAAGCAAAAGAAAAAGATACCAAAGAAATAGAGAATATATATGTACGTGTAAAAATAAAAATAAAAATCTTTTTGGATTTTTGAATTTTTTTGAATTTTTATGGATTTTTAACAATTTTTAATTTTTATGGATTTTTGAAAATATTTGAGCAAGAAAAATAACGTTCACGAGTGAACGGATCCCAAAATTCAACGCATATCTCACTAAAAACCGTTAATCTTAACGAAAAGAGCCGGCAACGGCGCCATTTAATAGTATGCTTTTGCTAGGGTTAAAATTATCGTCCGATCTTTTCGAATTGACTACCAGTTTAAGTGCGACTCAGTCGTCTTTTGGTGAAAAAGAATATTTTTGGTTGTTGTAAATTAAATGTGCAAGACTTTAAAAAGTAAATTGAAGGTAATTAAATCTAAAACTAATTAAAATGTAAATGGTGCAATATTAAAACTTTAAAAAGTAAATTCATTAAATGACTTAAAATTAAAGCGTGACGAAAAATTAATTTGACAGTGTAATAAAAATGTAAACTTGAAATTTAAAATAAAGAAAGACAATTAAAATAAAACTTAAGAAAGATGGCGGGAAAATAAATGCTTAAAATAAAAAGGAGGATAAACAAAACCTGAGTTGGAATCCAAAATACTGTCACTATCCGGAATACCCAACAAAGTACTGCTTATCCGGAATAAAGCTGTCACCTTTATCCGGAATCTCCTAGCTGCTGCTTATCCGGAATGTTTTCTGACAACTTATCTGGAATAAAAAATCAGAGCGTTATCCGGAATCACCTTCGCAACCTTATCCGGAATGTACCTTCTGAACGATATCCGGAATACCCGAAGACTCCACTATCCGGAATACTATTCCTGTGGCTTATTTGGAATACTGACAAGAGCACTATACGGAATCTCTTCTTCAGCTTATCCGAAATAACTATTTGTAGCTTATCCGGAATAATCTTCAGCGTGCTATCCGGAATCTTCACAAGCTCACTATCCGGAATAAATTCCGGACACTTATCCGGAATCCGAAACTTTACCTTATCCGGAAAAACACTTTCTACCCCTTATCCGGAATATGCTGATGATCACTATCCGGAATACCTTAAGCTGCTTATCCGGAATTCGCCACATACCACTATCCGGAATAACTGATTCGGGGATTATTCAGAATATTTCTTAAGCTTATCCGGAAAGAGAGTTTATTACCTTATCCCGAATGTTAGGGTTTTAAATATTCCGAATAACAAATAGATGCAAATAAGCTAAAAACTAAAATAAGCTAGAAACAAATAAGCACTTGAATAAAACTTTTACCAAATCAAACTTAAGAAAAAGCTATTAAACCAAAGTTTAAAAACTTTTAAAAACACTAAACAATAAAAATATTTAAAAACAACTTTTTATAAAAATTAACTAAAGAGTACTTAATAAAATTTAAGAAAAACACAATAAGCTATAAATCAATAAGCAATCACAATCAATAACATAAAAACATAACTAACAATCTAATAAGCATGACAATAAGCACATAAACATAAAGATTAAATCAAGAACAAGAAAGGTAAAATGAGAGATTAATTAAGAACTTGATTAAAATTAAGATTCAACAATTAAGGTAAAGACAAGAATTAAAAGCTTACAAATTTAAGGTGCAAGACAAGAAATTAAAGGTGCAATTAAGTAAATGACATTAAAAAAAGTGCAAATAATTAAATTAGAAGACTAGTTTGTCAAAATAGCCAACACCTCCTAATGTGAGATTAGGAGGGTATTTATAGTGATTAGGGAGGCTAAGCATGTGTTGCTTCCTTCTTTCTTTCTTTCTCGTCTTTTCGTCTTCTTATTTCTTCGACTTTTTAGACTTTGTCTCGGGATTAATAAACTCGTCTTGTAATTTCTTCATTAATTTAGACTTGAGTTCTTCGGCTTTTATTAAATTTCCGTCTTTAGACTTTTCTTCGATAAATCTTCAGAATAGGCCTTGGACTTCCGTTCTTTTTGCACTCTTAATCTTTCGACTTTGTCTTTTGTCTTTTTCTTCGATAAAAGCCCGTGAAGGCCCGTGTTTTCTTCCCTTTTCACATAATGATCCTAAATCACAACAAAAACACAAACCACGCATAATTCCGACATTTAGGACATAAATACACGTTTTGGCTTGGTTATTTTTATAATTAAGTGGTAAAAGGATGGGTGTTTTCCCCGGCAGCGGCGCCATTTAATAATATGATTTTGCTAGGTTTAAAATTATCGTCCGATCTTTTCGAATTGACTACCAGTTTAAGTGCGACTTAGTCGTCTTTTGGTGAAAAATAATATTTTTGGTTGTTGTAAATTAAATGTGCAAGACTTTAAAAAGTAAATTGACGGTAATAAAATCTAAAACTAATTAAAATGTAAATGGTGCAATATTAAAACTTTAAAAAGTAAATTAATTAAATGACTTCAAATTAAAGCGTGACGAAAAATTAATTTGACAGTGTAATAAAAATGTAAACTTGAAATTTAAAATAAAGAAGGAATTAAAATAAAACTTAAGAAAGATGGCGGGAAAATAAATGCTTAAAATAAAAAGGAGGATAAACAAAACCTGAGTTGGAATCCAAAATACTGTCACTATCCGGAATACCCAACAAAGTACTGCTTATCCCGAATAAAGTTTCACCTTTATCCGGAATCTCCTAGCTGCTGCTTATCCAGAATGTTTTCTGACAGCTTATCCAGAATAAAAAATCAGAGCGTTATCCGGAATCACCTTCGCAGCCTTATCCGGAATGTACCTTCTGAACGATATTCGGAATACCCGAAGACTCCACTATCCGGAATACTATTCCTGTGGATTATCCGGAATACTGACAAAAGCAATATCCGGAATCTCTTCTTCAGCTTATCCGGAATAACTATTTGTAGCTTATCCGGAATAATCTTCAACGTGCTATCCAGAATCTTCACAAGCTCACTATCTGGAATAAATTCCGGACACTTATCCAGAATCCGAAACTTTACCTTATCCGAAAAAACACTTTCTACCCCTTATCCGGAATATGCTGATGATCACTATCCGGAATACCTTAAGCTGCTTATCCGGAATTCGCCACAGACCACTATCCGGAATAACTGATTCGGGGCTTATTCGGAATATTTCTTAAGCTTATCCGGAAAGAGAGTTTATTACCTTATCCCGAATGTTAGGGTTTTAAATATTCCGAATAACAAATAGATGCAAATAAGCTAAAAACTAAAATAAGTTAGAAACAAATAAGCACTTGACTAAAATTTTACCAAATCAAACTTAAGAAAAAGCTATTAAACCAAAATTTAAAAACTTTTAAAAACACTAAACAATAAAAATATTTAAAAACAACTTTTTATAAAAATTAACTAAAAAGTACTTAACTAAATTTAAGAAAAACACAATAAGCTATAAATCTATAAGAAAACACAATAAGCTATAAATCTATAAGAAAACACAATCAATAGCATAAAAACATAACTAACAATCTAATAAGAATGACAATAAGCACATAAACATAAAGATTAAATCAAGAAAAAGAAAGGTAGAATGAGAGATTAATTAAGAACTTGATTAAAATTAAGATTCAATAATTAAAGTAAAAACAAGAATTAAAAGCTTACAAATTTAAGGTGCAAGACAAGAAATTAAAGGTGCAATTAAGTAAATGACATTAAGAAAAGTGCAAGTAATTAAATTGGAAGACTAGTTTGTCAAAATAGCCAACACCTCCTAATGTGAGATTAGGAGGGTATTTATAGTGATTAGGGAGGCTAAGCATGTGTTGCTTCCTTCTTTCTTTCTTTCTCGTCTTCTTAATTCTTCGACTTTTTCGACTTTTTCGACTTTGTCTCGGGATTAATAAACTCGTCTTGTAATTTCTTCATTAATTTAGACTTGAGTTCTTCGGCTTTTATTAAACTTCCGTCTTTAGAATTTTCTTCGATAAATCTTCAGAATAGGCCTTGGACTTCCGTTCTTTTTGCACTCTTAATCTTTCGACTTTGTCTTTTGTCTATTTCTTCGATAAAAGCCCGTGAAGGCCCGTGTTTTCTTCCCTTTTCACATTATGATCCTAAATCACAACAAAAACACAAACCACACATAATTCCGACATTTACGACATAAAATACACGTTTTGGCTTGGTTATAATTATAATTAAGTGGTAAAAGGATGAGTGTTTTCACACCTATCAGTAAGCGGTTAATTGGTTTTAGTCAAAGTACTTATCTTGACAAGATATTAAAGAAGTTTAATATGCATAACTCCAAGAAAGGTTTTCAACCTATGGAGGTTAAGCATGAGTTAAGTCATGATAAGGATGTATCAACACCTGAAGAGGTGGAATACATGAAGAAGGTGCCTTATGCTTCGGCTGTAGGATCTATCATGTATGCTGTAAGATGCACAAGGCCAGATATGGCGTTTGCTCAGAACTTAGTTAGTCAACACCAATAGAATCCAGGGAAGCTCCACTAGGTTGCTATTAAACATGTTCTTAAGTACTTAAGGAGTACAAGAGATATGTTTTTAGTGTTAATAGGGAAGCCAAATACAAAACTGAATGGTGTTTGGATTAGGAAGTTTATTGGAGATCCTGGAGTGATACTTTCAATAAAAGAACCTATTAATATGTATTGTGACAATTATGCCACAATCATATTCGCTGATGATGTATAGTCCCTATTCGGGTTGGATAACCCGGCTTATGGGTACTACCCGTATGCATTGGGTATGGATTGGCGTTGTGCAGCATGCGCAATGATTTGGCGCACGACGAATGGTTACTTAGTCAAGACCTCGTCGCAACGCGACAGGATAAAGAAATAATATAATCTATCTTATAGTTATATTCGCCTAAGGATAAGAGATATACACTTACCTTGGTTATGCGATAAAGATCAAGCTATTCTGTGTCATTATCTCTTCCTTAGGCCGCAAGAGTAGGAGAGCCCATCCAAGACTCTCTAGGGTGTAAAAGGAACCCTCAAGGTTCCGCAAAGGTACGATACACACGATAGTCTAAACCATCACATATACTCAAACGATTACTTACTCTCACGCCGGAGTCTAATCGTGGGACAAACACCCACGGTAAGCCTAACGATGTTTGTTCTTAGTGTGCAGGGTTCTTAAACAAGATTCACTTGGTGCAAGAGCCAGAACCCACAAGGCCCTAAATTAAGCCTAATTCGGGTTCAACTAGGTCCATCCAACTTTTGTATCAACAAGTTGGCGCCATCCGTGGGACCATACACTAAACTCTAAACATGACTAGAAAAGGAACGGATGGAGGTAGCAGAAGGTCACTGACGATAGACAGCCAAATCACATCCATGGGGAACACCCTCGATTAGCCAGCGACACAAACAGTCACAACGCGGCGAAACCACCTCTTCGAGGGGCGAGCTCTCCATTCTCAACTCCCCTACCCGCCATAGAGGAGAGTGACGCAGAGCTAAGATCATCTCAGCCTCCTCCCAACAAAGATAAACGGAATCTACCCTTCACATTTGAGGAAAGCGAGAAAGTAATTGCTACAGAGGCGCGTGCAATGGAAGAATGTGTAGCAAATAACCTAGAGGCTCTGCTCCCGCTCGCCACTCAATACATGAATGACTAGCAGGTCGCGAAAGGAAACGGTCGCGCAGGACGCTATCCATCCTCAGATGATAACTCGTCAAATTCAGAGCCAATTAACAGTCATCGTACAGAACAAGAGCACATGCATTCTGATGACGTATAGTCCCCAACCGGGTCACGAGCCCGGCCCACGGGTACTACCCGTATCCAGCCCATCACAGATGGGTGGATAAATGTCATTCAGGCTTATGGGCTTGAATGAACAGTAACCGCACATGTGTGCGGCCCACGGCCTGGTGCGGTCGACATAAGATTAGACAGAATCATATTCTGTCTGGAATATCTTCATCCCAAGTGGAGAGGATATTCACTACCAAAATTAGAAGATAACAATCATTCTAATTCTGATAGTTATCCTTTCCTTGGGGCTAAAGTATCAGTGGCAGCCCACTAAGGTTCCACTGCCTATAAAAGGAACCCCCAAGGGTTCCACAAAGGTATTACGTTTCATACTCTAAACTCACATAAACCCTAAATCGATTACTTACTCTCACGCCGGAGTCTAATCGTGGGAAACATTCCCACGGTAAGCCTAACGCGTGCTGTTTAGTGTGCAGGATCCCAACCAAATGATTCACTTGGTGCAGGAGCCGGAGCCCAGCCAACCTGAATTAAGCCTAATTTGGGTCTAGCAAGGATCAACCAACTTTTGCATCAACAAGTTGGCGCCATCCGTGGGACACATAACACTAAGCTAGAACAAAACCTCATCTCGAATTTCCAATGACGAAGGGGCATCCGCAAGCTAACCCCAGGAACGTGAATCCCGGGAACCGGAAGTCCCAAGGGGAAGGGATTCTCATCCCCAACCAATCACCTAGCCGCCTCGCAGGCGGGCCGGGTAACCGTAGCGGTTTTCAGCCCGTGGGGGTGACGAGCACGATCTCGATGACACCCCCGCCTACTTCAACCCTGGACAACCCTGATCCGGGGAGTGCGCCAAACCCTCCTAACAAGGAACCACGCAGACCCTCGACGGAGGAAGAAGTGGAAGTCCTACCACTCAGTGAGGAGGATCTTACTCGAGTTCTCACGCAGAACTTCGAAAGGATCGTCCCAGGGATCGCATCAAGGTTGAATCTGGGGAGGAACCTCCAAGCCAGACTCAACTTTGGTGACACCGGACCAACCACCTCTTCCCAAAATCAGAGGAAAAGGAGAGCTCGGCCTGAGGAGCAGGGTACCTTTGAGGAAACCCCTCAACCCAGGAATGTGTTTGAGCGCATAGGAGACCGCCTTATACAGGAATTAACGCAGTCTCGAGAACGAGAAAGGTCGGATGGCTCACCCGAGCGACCAGATCGAGAGCTGGCCAGAACCACACGTCGCCCGAGTGTGTGGGACAGGATGAACACTGGGAAAAAGGCTCCTGGTTCATCCCAAAAAAGTGGTCCCTATGCAAAGGATGGGGCACCACCGCCGTCCCTGGACCCTTCCGGAGAGGACTCAGATGACCATCCGCCTAAGCGTCGCCGACCTAGGCGCACCCCTCCACCACCACCAAACAATGATGGGTATTATGATGGTCCTTACTATCGAGATGCGGAAGCGGAGGATCTTTCGCGTCCATGGTGTGAACGATGGGATGACCCTAGGCTTACCCGGCCATGGGCAGATCCCAAGGAAGACCCGTTCACCCTCCGCATAAGGAACTATTCTGAGGACACCAAGCGTCGCATGCCGGCGTGTATCAAGACTTATGATGGGTCCGGTGATCCGGTGGATCACCTTAAAATATTTGATACACAAGCTAAAATTGAGCGATGGCCCATGCCTATATGGTGCCAAATGTTCAATTCGACCTTGATCGGAAATGCCCGCGACTGGTTTGAGGCACTCCCTCCACGGAGCATTGATAGTTTCACGGAACTACGCACTGCCTTTGAGAATAATTATACTCAAAGGAAGAAGTATAATAGGGATCCGGTCTCATTGGCAACTGTCAAGCAACGGCCGGGGGAGTCCACAGAAGCCTTCACTGAACGCTTCAATGATGAGTGCACGCGCACGAGAACCATGCCGGAGCTCCTGAAGATCTCTGACTACATGCACGCCATAACAGACATAGAATTGATCAGGCGCCTCAATGAAAAGCGTCCAGAGAGATATGATGACCTCATGGAAAGGGTCAGAAATTTCATAGAAGGAGAAACAGCTGTTGCCGCGGCCTACCCATCACGAGGAAATGGGTACCGGTCAAATGATCAGTCCCGGAGGCAGTCGGGCGGTCAAGGTAATCAGAACAATAACAAGGGCTCAGACTATAAGAGCCAAAGCAAAGGAGGACGGTCGGACGATAAGTTCACCCCCCTAAAGATGTCATACCGGGAGATCTTGCTGACAGAAGGGGCGAACTTTCCGAGGCCTCCCCCAATGACCACTCCCCCGGAACGTCGGCAAGGAAATCGCTTCTGCGAGTTCCATAATGACAAAGGCCACGCCACGGAGGAGTGTATCCAGCTCAAGAAGCATATTGAGTCGCTGATCAAATCAGGCAAACTCAAGCACCTAGTTAAGGATTGGAAGGATGGAAAAGACAACAACAAGAAGTATGATAAAAAGGATCCCCAAAAGGACAAACCTTCGACCATATACATGATCCAATCCAGACAGCGCCGCACGAGGCAGAAAGTTGGCCAAAAATTTTCACGCGGCAGGGAAATCTCATTCCCTCCCATCACAGCAAGCGATGTGATTGATGCGCCTCTCACTATTGAGATAAGCATTGGAACACACAACGTTCGTCGCATGTATGTGGATGGAGGATCGTCAACAGAGGTACTGTATGAACACTGTTTTGTGCAGTTATGCCCAGAAATAAGAAGCCAATTAGTACCGGCCACGTCGCCGCTTACTTGCTTTAGTGGAGACACTATCTGGCCGATAGGGCAATTGCGTTTACTTGTAACCATTGGGAATGAGGAACATTCCACAACGGCGTGGATGAACTTCATGGTAATACGCTCACACTCTCCGTATAATGGGATCATAGGCAGATCAGGCATTTTGGCTATCCGGGCAGTACCCTCTACGGCACACGGAATGATCAAAGTCCCCGTTGAGGGGGGAATCGTTACTATTTACAACACAGTCGTACCAACATCCGAGTGTCAAACCGTGACAACACCGGCTCCACCTGTCCCACCCAAGGATGGATCACCACCTCCCAACTGGAAGGTAGCAATTCACCCTGACTATCCGGAACAGGAGGTATCCATAGGAGGGGCGCTCTCGGATAGCGGCAAAAGGGCCATGTGCTCTCTTTTGAGTGCAAACCTAGATATATTTGCATGGGAGCCAAAGCATATGACAGGCGTGCCACGTGCGATAGCAGAGCATAAGCTCCAGATCCGCCAAGGGTACCAACCCGTTAAGCAAAAGAAGCGCGGCCAGGCGCCCGAGCGCAGCCAAGTAATATTGGAGGAAGTACGGAAACTAGTGGATGCAGGCATCATGCGCGAGGTATACTACCACGAGTGGTTATCCAACCCGGTCATGGTCAAGAAACATGACGGAAGTTGGCGCATGTGTGTGGATTTCACGGATTTAAACAAGGCTTGCCCACAGGACTGTTACCCGTGACCGGAAATCGACTGGAAGGTGGAGTCCTTGTGTGGATATCCTTTCAAATGCTTCTTGGATGCATATAAAGGGTATCACCAAATCCAGATGGCGGAGGAGGATGCAGAAAAAAACGGCGTTCCATACGAGCCAGGGCGTATATTGCTATACGAAAATGCCGTTTGGACTGAAGAACGCCGGCGCTACATATCAGCGGTTGGTGGACAAAGCTTTTGAATCACAAATAGGACGCAACCTGGAAGTCTATGTTGATGACTTGGTGATAAAAAGTCACACGGAGGAGGCACTTCTCCGGGATGTCCAAGAGACATTCGACACGCTGAGAAGGATTAACATGAAGTTAAATCCAAAGAAATGTACGTTTGGAGCAACTGAGGGAATGTTCCTGGGATATTTGATTGATCCAAATGGCATCAAACCTTGCCCAGAGAAGACGGACGCAGTGATACAACTGCCGTCCCCTCAGACACGGAAGGAGGTGCAGTCCCTGAATGGGAAGTTAGCCGGGCTGAATAGATTCCTATCTAAATCCCCAGAGAAGTCATTACCCCTATTTAAGACACTCAAGAAGTGTATTAGAAAGGGAGACTTCCGCTGGACGAAGGAAGTTGAGGAAGCTTTCGGCCAACTAAAGCAGCATCTTGCATCTCTCCCTATGCTAGTAGCTCCCCGGCCAAAGGAGGAACTCATTATGTATCTCTCAGCTACTCATGGCGCAATAAGCGCGGTACTTATGACGGATAGAGATACAGTACAAACTCCGGTCTACTTTATAAGTAGAACACTACAAGGGCCGGAGTTGAATTATTCCTCCATGGAAAAATTGGTGTTAGCACTAGTGTTTGCTACAAAGCGGTTGCGCCGGTACTTTCAGGCGCACCCAATTGTGGTCATTACGGATCAGCCAATCAAGCAGGTTATTTCTAGACCGGATGTGGCAGGGAGGCTACAGAAATGGAGCATCCTATTGGGGGAGCACAATATATCTTACAGACCAAGGACGACTGTTAAAGGCCAGATCTTGGCAGATTTCCTGATCGAGAAGCCGGATGAGGAAGGACCAATCATTAAGTAAGACGAGATCCCAACGGAACCTTGGGTGTTATTCACGGATGGATCCTCGTGTATGGACGGGTCTAGAGCAGGTCTCATCCTCACAAACCCAGAAGGAATGGAATTCACGTACGCCCTCCGTTTTGAGTTCACGGCCACTAACAACGAAGCGGAATATGAAGCATTAATTGCGGGTTTAAAAATCGCCGCTAGAATGGGGGTCCGCAACCTTGAGGCCTACGTGGACTCACGGCTTGTCGCGAACCATATTCTAGGTGGGTATGTGGCTAAGGAGGACAACATGGTCAGGTACTTGGAAAAAGTCAAGTCGCTAATCGCGACTTTCAGTAAGTTTTCCATCAAGCAGGTGCCAAGGGGCGAGAACAAGAAAGCGGACGCTCTTAGCAAGATCGCATCCACAAGCTTCGCTCACTTGTCTAAACAAGTTTTGGTGGAAATACTCAAGGAGAAATCTATAACGGAAGGGGAGGTTGCCGCTATAGTTGAAGAGGAGGGACCTACATGGATGACCCCAATCATCAACTATTTGACTAATGAGACCCTTCCAAACGAGGAAAAAGCAGCAAGGCGCATTAAAAGGAAGTCGCAGCATTTCGAACTTCGAGAAGGCATCCTTTACAAGCGCTCTTTCTTGCAGCCATGGCTGCGGTGTGTTGGACCACGCCAGGCAGCTTACGTAATCAGTGACATACACGAAGGGTTGTGCGGCATGCATGCAGGCCCACGATCCGTGGTAGCTAGAGCCTTACGAACATGATATTATTGGCCTACCATGCACAGAGACGCGCGCGATATGATTCGCAAGTGTAGTGATTGCCAAGTGCATAGGCCAGTACCGCGGCACCCGCAGCAGGAGCTTACACCTATCACGTCCCCATGGCCATTTTATAAGTGGGGAATTGACATTGCAGGACCATTTCCTGTAGCTGCGGGGGGGGGGGGGTTAAATTCTTGATTGTTGCAATGGACTACTTCACACGATGGATAGAAGCCAAGGCAGTCAAGTCTATCACAGGCAAGCAGGTCAAGAAGTTTGTGTGGGAACACATTGTGTGCCGTTTTGGTCTACCAGGAGAAATCATCTCGGACAACGGCAAGCAGTTCACGGACAACCCATTCAAAGATTGGTGTGCATCATTGAACATCAAACGGCGCTTCGCATCTGTTAAGCATCCACAAACAAACGACCTTGTCGAACGAGCAAATAGAAGCTTGGGGAATGGCATCAAGGCGCGTCTGGATGAACGAAGTGGCAAATGGGTCGATGAGTTATCGCATGTGCTATGGGCGCATAGAACTATGATCAAAACAGCCAACAGGGATACTCCATTTGCATTGGCCTACGGAACTGAAGCTGTTATTCCAACAGAAATAGGAATGCCTACCATCCGCACAGCGGAGGTTAATGTCGTCACGAACGATGAACAGTTGCGAATCAACCTGGATTTGTTGGAAGAAAAAAGGGAAATAGCAGCCATCAATGAGGCTAAGTCCAAGGCTAAGATGAAGGCTTATTATGACGCCAAGGTCAAGGGTGTTTCTTTTCGACCGGGAGACTACGTCTATCGTGCTAACGAAGCAAGTCGAGCGGAGAACACAGGAAAGCTGGGCCCTAAGTGGGAAGGACCGTATGAAGTCACTGAAGCCTTAGGACGAGGCGCGTACAGGTTACGTGATATGGATGGACGCGACCTAGAGCGCACATGGAATATTTCCAATCTCAAAAGGTGCTATCTTTGAAAGCTACGGCTTCCGCATGGGTACTTCGCTATGTGCGGTCTTAAAGGTGCTATCTTTGAAGAACCATGCGGTTTCATCTGTTTTGTTTTGTCTTATGTTTGTTTAGATTCCTTTCTTGTTTCTTAGGACTTGTCATTATTGTTCAAACAAAGTGTAAACGTTCTAAATAAAATGCCGTGGTGCCTAGCTAGCTCCACGGCCTGTTTCGTGCAAATCATTTTTTAGATTTTTTGTTAGTCGTATGAATTTTTTACTTGTGTTATAATATGCCATGTTTTATTCATATGCATTCTTTCAAATTACTGTACATGTACTATACGCCTCCAGGCGGGGTAAGAGGATTAAGTGAACCTACTAATTCAACTTGCCGCGTAAGAGGGATGCAACCCCAGCCGCACGGATCATGTATCCTTACTAGACGCCTTACTCACAAGACGTTGTGATAAGTTTTTGTGCACCGTATCCACACGGTACTCTGCATAGTAAAGACGCACGCCGCATGTCTAGTAAATTATAGACTTGTATGTATTTTCCCTTTTCATGTGTAAGACGTGATACATCATGCGGCATTGAAATACAATGAAATACACAAGTTTCAAAATTAACAATAAACAAAATGGCCGTGGTCGTCACGGACTTCTAAATAAAAAGACAAGTTACTACAAATATGTCTTAGCCGTGTACATACACGGACGAATATAATCACAAGTGTTTACAGCAGATAAGTTACAAGGGGGGTAGGAATTCCCCTAAATCCTTCTTCCCTTCCTCAATTAAAGCACGAAGGGCCTCCCCACGAGCATCCTTCCCGTCCCGGGCTTTGACTGCGATAGCATCAAGAGCTTCTCCAAGCAGCTTCTCGCCTTTCATTGCTTTGGATGCGGAATCGTAAGTGGCCAACGTCAAGGGAATGGGATCAGCACTCATCCGGGACATTATCGTCTCGTTTGGAGCATCTTTCATTGCCTCAAGCTCGTCTAGGAGGGGGTGTTGGAGTTCTGCCAAGGCATCCATGGACGCAGTCATCTTACCCGCTGCGGAGGGGTTGTGATATGGATGCTGTGTGATATCTTCATTTTTTATGATCATCTCCGCAGCTTTGACCAGGCCTTCATGCCTACCGCTGTCGATTCCATCGGATACGACCCCGGCAAACGCCTGCAGTAGGTGTGGAGCGTTAAGAGCCCCACTTACAGCAAGCCGCAGTCCTTGCCCGATAATCCACCTACGACCGGCTGTAGCGGTTAGTAGAGGGGGACACACTCTCTCAGCACAACTTACAACCACCTTGCTTAGCTCTTCATCAGCGGAGGCAATATGCTCTTCAAGGTTGGTTTGGGCCTGCGTCAATTCTTCCTTCAGCGCGTCACGCTCCTGGGCGATGCTGAATGATTGCACGATCACCGCTTTAGTAGCAGCCTCAGCCGCAGACACCTACATACGAAATTTGGAGTTATTACAAGGATATATACTTTTTGGGTTACATGCATACAAAACGTAGGAGTGTATGTACAACATTTCGAAAGTTTACCTTCTCACTTGATGCGGTTACGAGGGCTTCCAACTCAGCAATACGCTTCTCTCTGGCGTCGGCGTGATGCGCCTGCTCCTTCACTGTTGCCTCGACTGTCAATAATGCCGCTTGCAATGATGCAATGGTCTTCTCGTTCTTCACGACCATCGCCTCACGGCGGGCTATTCTCTTGTCTGCACGACTCACATTTGTGAGGGCCTGAATTAGACGGCGCCTTAACGCGGCACCCACCGTCACCTGGTGTGCGGATGATACGTCAAATTTCTCGATAAGGGCCTCATGATCTAATTCATCTAAATCTTGGACGAGGGCAGGTGGGGTGATGTGCTCGATAAATTCTGAACACTCGGATTCAGCCTCCAGCCGTGTCAAACTTGATAAGTTCCATGCTAAGCGTAGGCTTTCTTCTGGCCCCTCGGGGCGCGGCTCCTTGGCACGTGTGGTGGCAGGTGATGGGGGCTTGTTGGTTGGTGCGGGGGATGGATCTCTTCCCACTTCTTCCCCTTGCGCTGCGGCAGCCGGATTCACCCCGTTGTTTAAATATTAGTCTATATATCATGCAAAGATATGAATCATATTCACGAGGGGTACTTACGAGGTGCCAATGACAGGGTCTGGGCCGGTAGGAGCTACGGCGCTCACAGGGGCGACTCGCAGAACTGGCCCTTCCATGGTCGGGGTGGGATCGGCCTGGGCAGTCGTAGTGCTACTTCCTTCTTGGTATTGTGGGTGGTCTTTCCGCAGCTTCTTGGGGGGAGCATTTGCGACTCCGGCTTCTTCCCCAATTTTATTCGCCACCCGCCTGGTTGTCTTTCTCTTTCTAGAGGTAAGTGGGGTGGACCCGGAAGCTTGAGTGGTGTCTTCATTGGGGTCGTGCTCTTCTTCCTGATTGGTGGTGCTCCCTCTAGCAATGGGTCGTCGCCGTCTTCATTGTGGAAATCCAATGGGGATTTCTCGATAACGGGCTCTTCTTCGTCCGACCTGGGCTCGGTGGTCTCTTCAAGCGGTATCGTGCGGTCGGCTAAAGCTTCTAGCAAGGGGAGCTCATTCGGCTTTAACGGACGGAATCCCTCCACCACCTTCATGGGGTTGCCCTGGCGGATTAGTCCGTGGAGGTTCATCTCTGCAAACAATTTTAGAAGTATATGGGTTAGTAAAGTTCTACACATGTGTGATAAATCAAATTTACAACATATATGTTGGACCTACCCTCTCCCTGTTCCGTTAAGAAGCACGGGTATAAGTCATCCCTCCCAAAGTAACGGCGGCTTATCCCTACTAAGCACAGAAAGTGCTCCGGCAACCCTCTATGGAATTCTGTGCCATGGGTATCTAGTATTTTCAGGTCCTGGCTACTATAATCTTTGGATTTGGGCGGATAGTCTTTTGGGGCTTTGGTTTTAAGTACGAAGGGGGTAGGGAACACCTTCTCATCTACAAAGAAGTAATGGTCGTACCAGTTTTTAAGGGAGTCAAGAGGTTTCCTATATGTCATAGGGGCATTCCCGGGTCGTTTCTTGAACGACAACCACCCGTTCACTAACTGAGGGAAGTAGAAAGCCCTAAAAAGGTTCACGGTGGGGGTTACTCTGCAGGTATGGCATGTAATCTCAAACTGGTTGATCTTACACGCCCCTATGCAGTGGAGCTGGGTGATATGAAAGTCATAATACAAAAGAAGGTCTACCAAGAACTTGGACAAAGGGATACGGTAGTTGGCTGAGTCAAACAGGCGTGTATATATGCCTATTTTCCCCGCCGGTGCATCCGTAATCGCTTCACCATCACCCGGATAGGTGGGGTGTACACTTTCGGGTACATAATACTTCGACAGAAAGTCGAGGTATTTTTCCGCAGACATCACGTTCAGGACATCAGTGATAAGGGGATTATCCTTTACCATGTTTTATAAAAAGATCTTTAAGGGCGTGATGATCTAACCTGCGGCGACGAAAATCCGTGGAAAAGAAGGCAAAAATTTTGGGAGATAAAAGCTTGAGATTAACAATGGTGGAAGAAGGAGTGGGTTGTGTGTGTAACAAACACGCATACCCACTCTTATATAGGGTTGCCTCGGTTTCCGAGGTACCTTGGATTTTCGACACGTGTCAGTCACCTTGCCTATCCAACGGATAGGGTTTCTGGCATTTCTGCAACGTCAGAGGGGGACCCACGGGTCACTTCTTAAACAGTTTTGCGTGGCTCAAGGGTGGGCATTAATGATGCACTTTTGCAGGCATGCGACTGGATTGTTGACTATCATTAATGTTTTTTATTCTTGTCAGGTTATGCGGTTCTTACGTAAGACCGTATTTAATGTCACATTTAAGTTGTCTCGGCCGTTGCGTGCGGCTGAGGTAGTATTCATTAAATATTCCCACGAAGGGTCGCCACGTGCGGCCAGAATAACAAAAATTTCAATGTCTCATTTCCTGTCTTTTCTTGGTATGTCCGGAGAGCACCTTGATAGTCTAGAGGTTACGCCTACGACTGTAACAACTAGACTGGGGGGGCATGATGACGTATAGTCCCCAACCGGGTCACGAGCCCGGCCCACGGGTACTACCCGTATCCAGCCCATCACAGATGGGTGGATAAATGTCATTCAGGCTTATGGGCTTGAATGAACAGTAACCGCACATGTGTGCGGCCCACGGCCTGGTGCGGTCGACATAAGATTAGACAGAATCATATTCTGTCTGGAATATCTTCATCCCAAGTGGAGAGGATATTCACTACCAAAATTAGAAGATAACAATCATTCTAATTCTGATAGTTATCCTTTCCTTGGGGCTAAAGTATCAGTGGCAACCCACTAGGGTTCCACTGCCTATAAAAGGAACCCCCAAGGGTTCCACAAAGGTATTACGGTTCATACTCTAAACTCACATAAACCCTAAATCGATTACTTACTCTCACGCCAGAGTCTAATCGTGGGAAACATTCCCACGGTAAGCCTAACGCGTGCTGTTTAGTGTGCAGGATCCCAACCAAACGATTCACTTGGTGCAGGAGCCGGAGCCCAGCCAACCCGAATTAAGCCTAATTTGGGTCTAGCAAGGATCAACCAACTTTTGCATCAACACATTCCTCTCTAGCAAATCCAGAAGGAGAAAAGCGAGCTCTCTATTTGCATAAAAGGAAAGATCGAGATTTCACGTAACCATAGAGAAGGGCAAGAAAAAACGCTTTCACAAGGAATATACAGTATTATCCTGACACAACAAAGCGTCGCATGCCGACGAATGTCAAAACATATGATGGCACCACATATCCAGAAGACCACCTGAAGGTCTTCGAATCACAAGCAAGGATTGAGCAATGGCCCGAACCTGTATGGTGTAATATGTTCAACTCTACGCTCGTCGGAAACGCGTGAAACTGGTTTGACAGACTCCCACCGCGAACAATAAATGGATTCGAGGTATTACGGAGGGCATTCAAAAGAAATTATGTACAACAACAAAGGTATGACATGAGCGTTGTATCGCTGGCAAGAGTCAAACAGATTCAGGGCGAATACCTAGAAGACTTTCTAGAGCACTTCAAAAACGAATGCCTCCAGATAAAAGAATGCCCAAAAATCTTGAAGGTATCCTGATTTATGGCAGGAATAACTAATAAAGATTTAATATGAAAATTGAACGAAAAAACACCAGAGACGTTCGATGGGCTAATGCGAAAGGTGAGATCCTTCATACAGGGAGAATCAGCTGCCACGGAAGTCATGCAAAATACTTCCAGCTATAGAACCCGTGATATGCAGAATAAGCAAAGTAATACGCGAGGTGGACCCCGGGATCCTAAATATCAAGTTAATCAAAAAGAAGGGCACATCGGCAGCTTCCAATTCACACCACTAAAGCTAACCCCAAGAGAGATACTTGCGTCAGAAGGAGTGAATTTCCCGATACCACTACCAATGGTCAATCCAGTGGAAAGGCGCGCAGGCAGTAGATACTGCGAATACCATGGAGAAAAGGGACATGCCACCAACGAGTGTATTCAGCTACAAAAGTACATTGAAAGCCTGGTGCAGGCGGGAAAACTAAAACACCTCGTCAAAGAGGCCTCAGAAGGTGGGAAACAAAAGCTAACTGATACAGTCGCAGCCATCTACATGGTACAAACGTGGGAAAGGAGAACTAAGCAAAAGGTGAGCCAAAGATTATCCAGAGGAAGAGACATCTCTTTTCCCCCCTCAGTGCGAATACCATAGCAGAGGGCCCTTTAGTAATAGAAGTAAGCATTGGCGATCACAATATTCACCGCATGTACGTGGACGGCGGTTCATCGGCGGAAATCATGTATGAACATTGTTTTCTAAAATTGAGACCACAGATAAGAAACCAAATGGTACCTGCAACCTCACCACTCATTGGCTTCAGCGGAGAAGCAGTATGGCCTTTGGGCCAGTTAAAGCTAGTAGTAAAGATAGGAGATGACGAGCACTCGACGAAAGCATCAATGAATTTTTTGATTATACGATCCCCATCACAGTAAAATGGGTTCATCAAACGACCCACCATCCTAGCAATGCAAGCAGTACCTTCCACGACCCACGACATGATGAAGTTCCTAGTAGAAGGGAGAATAGTGACGATCTTCAATAAAGCCGTGCTGCTTACGGAATGTAACGTAATTACAGAACCACCACGAGTGACCGTAGAACCAAAAGTAAGTTCGCCACCAAATTTAAAGGTGGCAATCCACCAGAGTACCCATACCAAGAGATAACAATTAGGGGAACATTATCCGACAAAGGAAAGTCAAACATGTGCCAACTTTTGAAGGCTAACTTGGATATTTTTGCATGGGAACCAAAGGACATGACGGGCGTACCCCGGTCAATAGCCGAACATAGTTTTACAGATCCGTGAAAGGTATACACCGGTTAGGCAAAAGAAAAGAGGACAAGCTCCAGAACGCAGTAAAGCAATACTAGATGAGGTGAAAAAACTGGTAGACGCAGGTAGCATGCGAGAAGTCCACTACTATGACTGGCTCTCCGAACCAGTGATGGTCAAGAAGCACGATAGCAGCTGGCGCATGTGTGTTGAATTCACAGATCTTAATAAAGCTTGTCCTCAGGATTGCTACCCGCTCCCAGAAATAGACTGGAAAGTCGAATCACTGTGCGGATATCCTTTTAAATGTTTTTTGGATGCATATAAAGGATACCACCAAATACAAATGGCAGAACAAGATGAGGAGAAGACAACATTCCACACTAGCCATGGTGTGTACTGCTACACAAAAATGTCATTCGGACTAAAAAACGCGGGTGCTACATATCAGCGGCTAGTGGATAAGGCATTCGACACTCCGATTGGGCGTAACTTGGAGGTGTACGTTGACGACCTGGTCATAAAAATTCACACTAAGGAGGAACTCATCCGTGATATAGAGGAAACCTTCTCTGCGCTTAGGAAAATAAACATGAAACTAAATCCGAAAAAATGTACTTTTGGAGCCACAGAAGGCATGTTCCTAGTATACCTGATAGAACCTAACGGTATCAAACCTTGTCCAGATAAGACAGACGCAATCATACAGCTCCAAAGCCCAAGGACAAAAATGGAAGTACAATCGCTAAACTTAAAGTTAGTTGGACTAAACAGGTTTCTCTCCAAATGAGCTGAGAAGTCACTCCCCTTATTCAAAACACTCAAGAAATGCATAAAAAAAGGAGACTTTAATTGGACAATAGAGGCAGAAAAAGCCTTTGAAGAGCTAAAGAAACATTTAGCTTCGCTACCCACGTTGGTCGCACCTCGGTCAAAAGAAGATTTGATAGTGTATCTTTCGGCTACGCATGGAGAAATCAGCGTAGTGCTAATGATAGAAGAGAGAACGTGCATACACCAGTGTATTTCATAAGTAGAGCCTTACAAAGCTCGGAATTGAATTATACACCAATGGAAAAATTGGTATTAGCACTGGTATTTGTAGCAAAAAGGTTACGAAAATATTTTCAAGCGCATCCAATAGCGATCGTTACGGACCAGCCAATAAAGCAAATAATATCGAAACCAGACGTCGCAAGCAGAATACAGAAGTGGAGTGTTCTACTAGGAGAACACAACATCACATACAGACCACACAACGCTGTTAAAGGGCAGATTCTCGTAGATTTCATCATTGAAAAGCCTAAGGAAGGTGAACATACATCCATACAAGAGGAGGATGACCAAAACCCATGGATCCTATTCACGGATGGATCCTCCTGCACAGACGGATCTGGCGCATGCCTTATTCTCACCAACCCTGAAGGTATGGAATTTACATACGCACTGCGTTTTGAGTTCACAGCTACAAACAATGAAGCAGAGTATGAAGCACTCATAGCAGGCATGCAAATCGCAGCCCGTATGGGTAGGCGTAATCTTGAGGCAAACGTGGATTCCCGTTTGGTAGAAAATCATATAATAGGTGAGTACGAAGCCAAGGAGGAAAATATGATACTATACTAACAGAAAGCTAAGTCATTAATTGAGGGCTTCAATAAGTTCCTGATACGGCAAGTACCAAGAGTGGAGAACAAAAAAGTGGACGCCCTCAGTAAGATACTGTTAATGCAAAGCAATGCCTAAAAACATTGTTAGTATTAATTAATCTTTCTTAGTTTTGATCATGACAAATTACAAAGACATTTATTGTCAAACACAATCATAAAACGAATTATCTAACAAACACTATCATCAAGGTAATAATCATTACACTAACATATCTTAATCATGCTTAGTGTTCATAAAAGTGATTAGCCTTAAAACTCGCTTTTGTCAAATGTAACAAAAGATTTTTAATAAACTTTATTTTTAAGAAAATGTTTTATTAAAATGAAAATGTAAATTTGAATATGGCATATTCCAAATGCCATAAGAATATCCTTTGAAGGTTTAAACAGCCTCAGATATTTCAAATTCACTAAAAGACAAAAGGGAGCGGACTCTACGTCGGCGGTTCCTTAGCACCTACGGCGGTTCCTTATCGATAAGGAACCACGGGCTCTAATAAGGAACCGTGGGCAGATATAGCCGTTGGATGTTTGTCTTATAAATAGTGGATCAAATCTGCATTCTCATCAACCCTTTTTGGACATATCTTTCAACCTTCTTTCTCTTATCTAATCCTAGTCATTTGTAAATGATCACTTAATGTGTCACACCCCACCATGGCGGAATATAGGACGCGACGCATGGATATCATCACAACAATAGCGTGTCCATAGAGAGAACTATATGAATTAGAAATGTCATAAAAGGTGAAACAAATGTCATGACAATATCTCATCAATGCAGGAGTCTAGGTAAGTAGGTAACAGTCCTACCTCTTACCCAAGACAAACAAATAACACAAACAAATCAACATATAGGTTCATACTATCACTTATTGAAACAAACAGAAAAATAAACTAAGAAGGAACGGGGATCTCCTTCTAAATGCATTCCTACGCGACTCCAATCCTAGCCACATATGTTCTCACACTTAACCACTTTATCACCTGAAAGAGACACTAAAACACGTCAACATAATGTTGGTGAGAGTCATAGGTTTAGACTCCAACCGAAAATAGATTATAATAAGCTGTGAACAACCATAAACCACTAAACATATGGACAATGTGCTACAAGTATGCATTAACAACTAACATTCAAGATCAATCATTCCAAACCAAATCCAAGGCTCCCAGCCTTACCAAACACCATGGTACCATAGGCGCCCATACACCTATGTACCAATCCCAAGGCCCCGCCTTGTCATTATCCATTGGTCCCATAGATGCTCACACATCTATGTACCTCCCCAAGGCCCCGCCTTGTCAACATCCCCTTGGTACCAAGTCAAACCACAATAACTAAGACGATACGTGTCCCCCGATCCAAATCATATACACAATCAAGAATCACATAGCAGTTAATCACATAAGTGCACACACAAGTCCATCACAAACCATAAAAACATTCACAACATTAGTTACAAAACCATACAGTGTCTCTTCCATCCCATCTGGAAGTGAAAATAATTAAAAGAAATGGGACTATGAAACTCACCTGATTGAGCTTCTCTAAAAATCCGCGCACTAGCAAAAAGCTAACAAACAAAAGCACACAATCAAAACATGAACCAAACACTAAGATGGCTCATCAACCCATGATGGACATCTAACCTTCTCCCATATATATACCTCATTTATATGCTCTAAGCATCTCATTACACCCCTCTATAAAGCCCTTAACTTAGTTTACTTCATAACCCGTCTCGTTAACATTTTACCCAAAACAGTCCTGGTTTTTAGGTATCCAAACTATAAGCCAAACGCCCACCTAACCATACCCATGATCTCTGTAAAGGAAACCCTATGCCTTACACATGTCAGCTAACTCCTCCCTTTTGCCCCAACCTTAAAGCTACTGTTAAGGCCCCGATATATATATATATATATATATATATATATATATATATATATATATATATATATATATATATATATATATATATATATATATATATATATATATATATATATATATATATATATATATATATATATATATATATATATATATATATATATATACTTCTGCCTATCCGCATATTACCGATTTTGAACATACAAAAAGTTTGTTATGATTAGGGGGTCTTACCCTAACCTATTTTCTTAGCCATCCTTCAGGTCTCTTATTTAATATATAAACCAACTATCATGCTCATTAGAGGGCTAAAGTGTACTCCTAAGTACCCCAATCACCTTAAAACATTAAATTAAACCCGACTGATTTCAAAACTGTTTTGACCTCTGACTGTTAAACCTGTATTTGACCCACCTCCCGACCTTCAATTTAGTTCTCGTTTCTTTCATTTGAAAGCCACTTCAAATACTTATTCAGGGATGCTTGGATTGCAAAATAAGGGTTTGTAGAACTCTAGATATGATCAAAACAAATGACATAAAAGTTTGCCCAGTTTTTAAAAACGAATTTAACACAATTAGCTTAATTAATTACCATCACCATGTATAATTATTATCTCTAATTAATATAATCATGTTTATACCATTATAATACAGAATTCATAATTAACTTAACCCTAGATCCATCATGTATTGATTGTAAGAGAATTAAAAACAATTTAATTAAAAAGTGTATTGAAGATTTTACCTTAGAATTTTTGAAAGAAGAAAAATTAATGAAGAACCCTAAATAGACTCCATTGATTTCGACTTAAGCTTGATCTCCAGGGGATTATGATGTGTTTTTATTTAATAAAAAGTCTTTATATAATTTCCTAACAAGTCCTTGGCCCATTACAAAAGCCCGGTTACCTTTTTTCTTTTTTTCCCTTTTCTTTTTATTCGGCCCTAACCGACCCATATATATATATATATTTTTATTTTTTATTTTTTTATTACTTATTATTATGTTATTAATAATACCTTAATTTACCTTAATTTATTTCAGCTCCTAAAGCCTCCGAAACCTTAAAACCGTAAAACTAGTCAATTTTACGCGTATACCGAAAAAAGACGTAAAATATACAGTTTTAAAAAAATCTTAAATTTTGAAATAAACTTTATAACTAAGTCCTAAATGACTTAAAACCATCCCGAAAAATACTCACATGACTAAACACCTTACCCGAGACCTCTAAATGCTAAACCCCAAATCGTAAAAAAAAATACGATTTACTATAATACTTATCGTATACGTAAAACACCAAAATAACACCATTTCATTTCATAGTCACTAATTTGTGAGCTCATAAACATGAAATAACCGTTCCTCGATTTACTTATGAGTACTTTATACCCATAAACGATATTCACACCAACCTCGTTCACGCAAAATAACATGTAAACATGCAAATCACATAGTCACACATAAATTAACCTTAAAATAAGACCAAATGACGAACCTCAAAACCACGGTTGTCACATCACTGCCTCCTAATAGAAATCTCGTCCCGAGATTTACTCCTTAGGATCGTCATTATTAATTAGTTGAGGATACTTGCTCCTCATAAATCCTTCCCGTTCCCACGTGAACTCTAGTCCACGTTCCAAATTCCATCTACCCATAACTACGGTATATTACCCTTTTTATCCAACGTCCTAGCTTCACGACCCAAAATCTCTATCGGATCTTCGATAAAACGAAGACTCGTATCCATACTAATATCATCTAACGGTACTTGCAAGTCAGTTCTTGCTAAGCATTTCCTCAAGTTTGATACATGAAATACGTCATGCACACTACTCAATTCCTCCGGTAATCTCAACCTATACGCCACTAGCCCAATCCTTTCAAGGATTTCAAATGGACCCACAAATCTAGGTGCTAACTTCCCTTTTCTTTCCAAACCGCATCACCCCTTTCCATGGTGAAACCTTTAGCATAACTTTATCTCAAATCTCTACGGCTTACGCCTCTTGTCCGCATAGCTCTCTTGTCGGTTCTTTGCTATTTTCAACCTCTACTTAGTCACTGCCACCACATCCATAGTTTCCGATCCACCTCTGGTCCAATACGTTAACTTCATCCCACTGTAACGGTGATCCACCTCATCTCCTATGAATTAACTCCAACAGTTTCTACTACAATTCCTATCACCATACCTAACGGCTTATATCCACTATGGATTTTTCATCATTCGAAAGTTCTCCCAACCTTAAACACATCCAATGGTATATGCAGGATTGCATAACCAAAAGCTTCCCATAATATTCACAAGAAACATGTCATAACCACCACTCATCCTTGCTTTCCCATGCTCGGCACCAAGTAACTAACCATCCTTCATACTAACATGTGTTACACCTTTTCTCTAGGTGGACGTTCCATTTTTCGTGACTACTAACCTCTTGCTCTAACGGTTTCTCTTCAATATCACCCCACTATCTTCACAACCTCTTGCTCCCTCGAATCATTCTTCCTCCATACTACTTTTCGCTTGTCTCTCCACAATCTTAATTTCCATACCATCTTATATCCCGTCTTCAGCCTATGATTTAGGTGTTTCCTCCTTTATTCCTTACATCCTCATCAATGGGGAATATGCCCCTCTCACCGGTGACTCTCTCTTTGTAGGAGAATTCTTCCTAATATAATGCGTTCTCCAACTATCTCCAAATCTCACGCCAATCCTCTAGGCGTCTTTCTCAATTACCCCTATAGTATTCTCATACCAAACATTAGTCTATCAACGGTATACTACGCTTGCTTCCCATCGTTTCTTCCCTTGCCATAATCCTTCATAAGGCATTCCATACATATTAGGCTAACTTTTACGCAAAACCCTCTATTCCATCACATCCGTACGCAATCCTTCCAACTTCTCAACTACGTGACTTCTCATTCCTCTTGAAATATGAGATGAATTAGTCAGTCTATCGACTATCACCCAACTCTCGTCGTACTTATTCCTCCACCCCATTATGTATCCCTTTCACCAACTTCGTCCTTACATCGCCCTTTCTAAGCTAATCCTATCTATGTAGGAAGTATAGTCTACGTCCCTTTTCTCCATATGATTGTCCAAGCCACGCAACATACATGTTGACGCGTTCTCTGCTTTAGACAACTCAACTCGTGCAACCTACATCCTTCATCCAAACCACCCTAATACGTCATCCATATAGTTCAAGTTCGTCTCAACTGCACTTCATTCTTCTTATTCCATGTCTCATCAACCATGCTTGCTTTTCCCAGATGGTACTTGGCCTTGCAATTTTCTTTCATCACTTAACTCCACCCATCACCTTTTTGCAAATGTTCAATCAAGATGATTAAATATATGTTGGAGACGTTCATGATCTGTATAAATCATTCTATACGTCTCGTACCCCAAATGCCTCTAGCATTCTAGGCAGATATAACAATCCAGCTCCACTAACTAAGTCTATCTAGTTCTTCCAAATCTTTAGTTCCCACAACGTATAAACAACCGCCTTTCTTTGTCGTTCTCGTATACATCCAAATCCTTGCTCCACGTATCGTCATGCTTCGCGAATTCATCCAGTCCTTCTGATAATTCCAAGATCTGCTTATTATCCAATCCACCTCTTCAGCCTCCAAAACGCTTCCTCACCCTTCTTCACTTTGCCCCTTGCTGGTTCCACGATATGCCATCATCTCTGACTACTCGTCCTGGCCAACTTAATCCTAAAACTCACACTTGAAAATCTCACGTATAATTCCCTTTCCTAACAACTCCAAAACCAACTCATAATTTGCCTCACTCTCCTTCTTAGATTTGAGTAGATCAAGATGTCGTCGATGCTCCCGATGACAACTCGTTTATATATTGTCATGCACCCCCGATTCATTGACTCCATGAAAACTGCTAGCGCCTCGGCGAAGCCAAAATCATAATCGTAAACCCAAAGCGTTCATACAACATCCTTAGCAGTTTCAACTACGTCCTCCTTGCACCCTCTCTTAGAAGCAATACTGATAGGTGTGTAAACACCCATCCTTTTTACCACTTAATTACAATAATAACCGAGCCAAAACGTGTATTTTATGTCATTTATGTCAGAATTATGCGTGGTTTGTATTTTTGTTGTGATTTAGGACGAAAAGGTGAAAAGTGGAGAAAACACGGGCATTCACGGGCTTTTATCGAAGAAAAAGACGAAAGACAAAGTCAAGAAGTCAAGAGTGCAAAAAGAACGGAAGTCCAAGACCAATTATGAAGATTTATCGAAGAAAAAGTCAAAAGACGGAAGTTTACTAAAAGCCGAAGAACTCAAGTCTAATTTATTGAAGAATTAAAAGACGAGTTCAAAGAAATCCCGAGACAAAGTCATTAAAGTCCAAGATTTAAGAAGATTAAGAAGATTAAGGACTTAATCTTGCAATTAAGGAAAAGAAGAAAGAGGGGAGGAAGCTTCCTAAGCACTCCCTAATCCTCCCCTATAAATAGATTAGATAGGATTTTCATTTCTCTTGTTGGCTAATAGTGACAATTTGTTCTTCCAAATTTTAATTACCTTGTCATTTAAATACATGTCATTTACTTTATTGTCAAATTTAAATACTTGTCTTGCACCTTAAATTCCTTTAATTTCAAGTAAGTTCTCTTTTAATTCTTGTCAATCTTTACTTTTTCTTGTTAATCTCCTATCTACCTTTCTTGTTTGATATTAATCTTTATGCTTTATTGTTCATGTTCATGTTCTTATTTTATTGATTTGATTCAAGTGGGTTATTATTAGTTTGATTATTATTGTTAGTTTGATTGATTTGGTTTGTTTGATTATCATTAGTTGATCATTTGTTATTAGTTTGCTTAATCTTTTGGTTTGATTTTGCTTGATCTTGTTTAGATTCGTGTTTATCTTTGTATCCCTTGTTCTTCGCTTGTCTGTTCATCTGTTTTCCCAGGAAACATTCCGGATCAAGCCAAGATTTCCGAATCAGTGGAAAGGCTTTGTGAAGAAAATATTCCGAATAAAGGCTTTCATTCGGAATAAGTGACATATTCCGGATCAAGTCCATATTCCGGATCAACAGAACATTCCGAATCAAGCTTTGTGAAGAAACATTCCGGATCAAGGAAATATTCCGGATCAAGGATCTTTTATTCGGAATAGTAAAACATTCCAGATCAAGGGTTCAACCAAAGTGTTCATCCGGAATATCCAATATTCCGGATCAAAGAGTTTTACTCGGAATAATTTATTATTCCGGATCAAACCTTTCATTCGGAATACCAAACATTCCGGATCAAGCGCAACATTCCGGATCAAAATATATTCCGGATCAAGACATCGTTCCGGATCAAAGCTTTATTCCGAGTCAAGACTTTATTCCGGATAAGTGACATATTCCGGATAAAGGATTTATTCCGGATCAAGGTTTTTGGTGAATACTCCGAGTGAAGAAGAATCATTCCGAACGAAGGTGACATTCCGGATGAGTGATTATTCTGAACGAAGGTTTATTCCGAATGAGCTGTTTTTCAGGTTCTTTTTAGTTTCTGTTTTTAAGTTTTAATTTTTAAGCTTTACTTTTCCCGCCTTTTTACTTAGTCACACTTTAAGTTTATTTGCCTTAGATTTATTTTAGCTTTGCCTTAGTTTAAGTTTTAGTTGCGTTTTAAGTTTGCCTTAGTTAGTTTTAAGTTTACGTTATTTACTTTTATTGCCTTTTTATTTTCGTCACACTTTTAAATTCTTGTCATTTATTTTAAATTAGAGTTAGATTTACTTTACCTGCCCTTTTACTTTAAAGTTTTGCACCTTTTAATATACTACAACGACACAACTATTTGTTTCACCAAAGAACGACTGAGTCGCATAGTTAACCAGGATCAATTCGATTAGACACACATCAACGAATCTTTTTACCTGGCCAAAAGCTAGTTATCAAATGGCGCCGCTGCCGGGGAAAATCTACACGTATTCTAAAAGACCAATACTTCCTCTTATCAGACCACTCAACCGATTTTCACAGCCAATCTACTACTAAGAAACTCAAATTTTACCTTGCATCCGTTGCAATTTCTAACAACTCTTGCTCTTAAAATCATTCCATCAACAATTTCCTTGGAAAGGCACTAACTACAACTCCTCTCACTTCTCCTACTTGCTCTATTTATGGTTCTACCTCACAGTAATAGGAAAACCTACTAAATCTCAGGAAATTTTCGGAAAACTTACATGCCTTACGAACAATCATAAATACCTTTGAGGTATTATATCCCCTTCCAACACTCTCTATGGCGCGTTACTTGTTCCAATATCCATACATTATACAAATCTCTATTCATCTCCCTTGGCACTCCTAAGAGACCTCATGACCACATTAGTTCGTCTACGAACTTTTAACTCTTTCATCCCCACTAAGGGCATTCCGACCATTCTCTCAGGGCCACCTACTTAATCGTGTAGGCGCGACCAAGTCTTTCACATGTCTACCTCAACGCTCCCAATCAATACGAACCCAAAACTACATCCTGAATCCACTAGATACGATCAACGAATCAAACCCACGGATAACTAACGACATTTCATGTGCACGAGTTAAAACATACCAAAACCACAAAAACTCAAAAGGAAAACTCAAACATGTACCAATTTAAATGACTCATGACAACGAAAAATGATCTAAGAAACACTTAATGGCAACCAAAACATCTTATGCCCCGCGGCATATTATTTAAACCGTGCACAAGATCGACTTTTCCAAAAGAATATTTTTTTTCTTTCCTCACCACATCTATGTGACTCAAACAATCTACAAACAACCTTCTAGACGATCTCAAAACTCAACTCAAAGACTAGGTATCCCGTGCATCCCAAATCATAAAAAAACTACTATTCAAAACTCAACCTTGAACCCGTCACTTGTAACAAAATTTTGATCAAGCTACTGACTCCCCATGACTATACATACCAAATATTTGAAAAGTACATTCCGAGTACATAATTTTAGGATTTTGAATCACCCAAAAAAGCTTTAAAAACGAACAAGTTATGACCAAAACAGTTTTATACTAGTTGTTTTTAAAAAAAACTAAAGAATCCTCTTAGTAATTAACGTAATCTTTTTTAAATGAAAAGAAATAAATGTATGCGAAATTTTCATGAACTTTGTTTAGTCTTGCATAAATAATTATAAATGACGTATATTGATTAAGCTCACTTATATAAACTATTTAAGTAGAAAGAAATTTTATTTCGCTTTATTTTAAAGAAAGTCTTTTAGAATTTGAAATAAATAAGTGTTGATTAACAAAAAAATCTTATGTTACATCTTGTTTCAAACACGACTCCAACACCTTACCCTTATTTTACCGAATAAAACCAACTATCTAACTCTATAGTAGATTTCCAAGTCCCTTTTTTTTCAATATATACCGACCAAAAGAAATGTAAGACCCAACACAAAAGATTTCATTATCTCAAAAGAAACCCCAAGTTATTTCAATAGACTTAAAACCAAGAACACCATTTTAAAACGTACACGTGAAATACGAAACTCAAAGAATACGCTACAACGGAGGTTAAATATAAAAAAAAGCTAGCTAGCCACCCTCCTAAGGATACAATCGATAATTGTAGGGGATCATACATATATAGGCATATCAGGATACATATACTTAAATCCGTCTAACATCTACTATACAAGCATGTACTAACCCTCTTTCATGCAATCATACTTAGGAATCCATTGAAGTTGTGGTACTTGTATAACTATGTTGGCCACCATACTTATACAATTACCCTTCCCCAATGCACTCTTTCCTATGATGACACTTATAAGAATTAATACAACACATAACACATATATCCATCTACTCACATAAGCTCATAACCACATAACCAAAAAAAGTCCAAAACTCCATCCATTAAAATAACATAGTCAAACTCTTGAAATACATAAATCCATAATCTAGCTAAAACATCATAGACTAAATCCAAACGAAAACATAATCAGTTATAAGTCATGTCGCCCATAAGAGTGGAAACAACTTAAAATCCTTCATATCCACCTACTCCTAATAACTCGAACCACCACATGATTCTTAGGGAACATGACTTAAACATCAAAAGAAAAATACTATACCTCAGGTACATAAAATAACCCAACAAAAGATAGAAACTACCATGTACCAAATTATGTACTATAATGTACAATTTAAGCAAACTACGACAATGACTAGCGTGGATGATTATGGTTCAACTAGCACTAGTCACACCCCGAAAAGAAAATAACATGTGGCTAAGTATGAACTACTATGGTTCAACCCATACTAGTCAAAACTTAACAAACATCGCAAGTAAAAACCAATAACATCCAGAAAACTTTAATTAATATAAAATGCACACATACTCCTATGACGCCTATATGTAGGGACCCTTAAGCTATAGACTAGGTTACTAGACTAGGAAACCTAACTCTCTATAACCATTGGCTCTCATACCATTCTGTCACACCCCACCATGGCAGAATATGGGACGCGACGCATGGATATCATCACAACAATAGCGTGTCTATAGAGAGAACTATATGAATTAGAAATGTCATAAAAGGTGACACAAATGTCATGACAATATCTCATCAATGCAGGAGTCTAGGTAAGTAGGTAACAGTCCTACCTCTTACCCAAGACAAACAAATAACACAAAAAAATCAACATATAGGTTCATAGTATCACTTATTGAAACAAACAGAAAAATAAACTAAGAAGGAACGGGGATCTCCTTCTAAATGCATTCCTACGCGACTCCAATCCTAGCCACATATGTTCTCACGCTTAACCACTTTATCACCTGAAAGAGACACTAAAACACGTCAATATAATGTTGGTGAGAGTAATAGGTTTAGACTCCAACCGAAAATAGATTATAATAAGCTGTGAACAACCATAAACCACTAAACATATGGACAATGTGCTAAAAGTATGCATTAACAACTAACATTCAAGATCAATCATTCCAAACCAAATCTAAGGCTCCCAGCCTTACCAAACACCATGGTACCATAGGCGCCCATACACCTATGTACCAATCCCAAGGCCCCGCCTTGTCATTGTCCATTGGTACCATAGATGCTCACACATCTATGTACCTCCCCAAGGCCCTGCCTTGTCAACATCCCCTTGGTACCAAGTCAAACCACAATAACTGAGACGGTACGTGTCCCCTGATCCAAATCATATACACAATCAAGAATCACATAGCAGTTAATCACATAAGTGCACACACAAGTCCATCACAAACCATAAAAACATTCATATCATTAGTTACAAAACCATACAGTGTCTCTTCCATCCCATCTGGAAGTGAAAATAATTAAAAGATATGGGACTATGAAACTCACCTGATTGAGCTTCTCCAAAAATCCGCGTACTAGCAAAAAGCTAACAAACAAAAGCACACAATCAAAACATGAACCAAACACTAAGATGGCTCATCAACCCATGATGGACATCTAACCTTCTCCCATATATATACCTCATTTATATGCTCTAAGCATCTCATTACACCCCTCTATAAAGCCCTTAACTTAGTTTACTTCATAACCCGTCTCGTTAACATTTTACCCAAAACAGTCCCGGTTTTTAGGTCTCCAAACTATAAGCCAAACGCCTACCTAACCATACCCATGATCTCTGTAAAGGAAACCCTATGCCTTAAATATGTCAGCTAACTCCTCCCTTTTGCCCCAACCTTAAAGCTACTGTTAAGGCCCCGATATATATATATATATATATATATATATATATATATATATATACTTCTGCCTATCCGCATATTACCGATTTTGAACATACAAAAAGTTTGTTATGATTAGGGGATCTTACCCTAACCCATTTTCTTAGCCACCCTTCAGGTCTCTTATTTAATATATAAACCAACTACCATGCTTATTAGAGGGCTCAAGTGTACTCCTAAGTACCCCAATCACCTTAAAACATTAAATTAAACCCGACTAATTTCAAAACTGTTTTGACCTCCGACTGTTTAACCTGTATTTGACCCACCTCCTGACCTCCAATTTAGTTCTCGTTTCTTGCATTTGAAAGCCACTTCAAATACCTATTTAGGGATGCTTGGATCGCAAAATAAGGGTTTGTAGAACTCTAGATATGATCAAAACAAGTGACATAAAATTTTGCCCAGTTTTTAAAAACGAATTTAACACAATTAGCTTAATTAATTACCATCACCATGTATAATTATTATCTATAATTAATATAATCATGTTTATACCATTATAATACAGAATTCATAATTAACTTAACCCTAGATCCATCATGTATTGATTGTAAGAGAATTAAAAACAATTTAATTAAAAAGTGTATTGAAGATTTTACCTTAGAATTTTTGAAAGAAGAAAAATTAATGAAGAACCCTAAATAGACTCCATTGATTTCGACTTAAGCTTGAGATCCAGGGGATTATGATGTGTTTTTAGTTAATAAAAAGTCTTTATATAATTTTCTAACAAGTCCTTGGCCCATTACAAAAGCCGGGTTCCCTTTTTTCTTTTTTTCCCTTTTCTTTTTATTCGGCCCTAACCGACCCATATATATATATTTTTATTTTTTTTCTTTTTTATTACTTATTATTATGTTATTAATAATACCTTAATTTACCTTAATTTATTTCAGCTCCTAAAGCCTCCGAAACCTTAAAACCGTAAAACTTGTCAATTTTACGCGTATACCGAAAAAACCCGTAAATTATACAGTTTTAAAAAAAATCTTAAATTTTAATATAAACTTTATAACTAAGTCCTAAATGACTTAAAACCATCCCGAAAAATACTAACATGACTAAACACCTTACCCGAGACCTCTAAATGCTAAACCCCAAATCGTAAAAAAAAATACGATTTACTATAATACTTATACGTATACGTAAAACACCAAAATAACACCATTTCATTTCATAGTCACTAATTTGTGAGCTCATGAACATGCAATAACCGTTCCTCGATTTACTTATGAGTACTTTATACCCATAAACGATATCCACACCAACCTCGTTCACGCAAAATAACATGTAACACGCAAATCACATAGTCACACATAAATTAACCTTAAAATAAGACCAAGTGACGAACCTCAAAACCACGGATGTCACATAATGTGTTAAGTATGTTTACTCATGATTATCCTCTTGATCTCCTTCTTTACCTTGTCCATAGAGAAGATCACACACACACTTGGGATGTGATTAAAGATGAAGCATTGATGAAGATCACCCTCTCCTAAAGATCTAGTCATGTTCATCATTTGTTTATTTGTGTCTTGTGTAGATCCAATGTATTTGTGAATACTTAGACTAGTTGTGTTCATCCAAGCTATATGTGAATAATTGGATTAGAGTTGTGTAAAACCCTTGCACATGTGTGTGCTTGGATTTGTGTTGTGTAGATCTAAGCTACATGTGTGTACTTGGATATGTTTAGTTGAGTTGTAATTAGTTGTGTTAGTTCTCACTAAACTATAAAGTGATGTGGTTGTGTCTTGTGAGTTCTCACTAAACTATAAAGTGATATGTAGTTGTGTTGTGTGAAGTTCTCACTTAGCTTCAAAGTGAAGAGTCGTGAAGATTGGTTCTTGCTTTGGATTAGAACTCGACATCTAGCCTTGTGTCAGAAAATGGTGAAGTAGGCAACGTTGTGAAGATTGGTTCTAGCTTTGGATTATAACTCGACATCTAGCCTTATGTCGTAAAATAGTGAAGTGGGCGACGTTGTGTAGATTGGTCCTAGCTAAGATTAGGTCTCGACATTTAGCTTAGTGTCGAAAAATAATGTAAGCTACGTTGTAAGGTTTTCTCCGCCAAGAAGGGAGCTTGTGGATATAGTGTAAATCTCGAGTAAGGTGTACTCGAGGAGTGAAGTAGGAACGAGGATAGAGCCTCGTTGCCGAACCACTATAAATCTTGGTGTCTTCCTACTAGGTTGTTTCTTTCCTTACTCATTACTTACATTCATTATCATTATACTTACTACACAGTGTTAATGCATTAGAATTGAACCTAATCATTATGCAACTAGATTTCAAGTAAAAGATAGTTTTGTGCACTCACCTAATTGAAAGGAATTTTAATTAGGAGATAAACCGATGAGAAACTATTCAACCCCCCCTTCTAGTTTCTACAATTGGTAACAGAGCGATGGTGACACAAGATCTTTGAAGTAAAAGATAGTTTTGTGCACTCACCTAATTGAAAGGAATTTTAATTAGGAGATAAACCGATGAGAAACTATTCAACCCCCCCTTCTAGTTTCTACAATTGGTAACATAGCGATGGCGACACAAGATCTTTGAAGTATATTGTACTTTAAAACTTGGACCGAATCAGCTGTTTTTCTAAGTTAAGGTATTTTACTGTTTAGTTTTAATTTATACTTTATTACTTTTAAATTGCTGAGTCATTTTTAGTTAATCATTTTTAGCTTATTTTTATCACTTTGCTCGTTTATTCTTTTTAGTAGAATAGAAAACCAAACCCTTTTTACTTTCCACCAAGAACAATTGAGTTGCACTTTTAATCGGTAATCAATTCGAAAAGACTTGGAACGAATTTATTTTATACTTGGCTAAAAACCTTGTATTAAATGGCGCCGTTGCCGGCTCTTTTCGTTAAGATTAACGGTTTTTAGTGAGAGACGCGTTGGATTTTGCGATCCGTTCATTTTTTAACGTTATTTTCCTTGCTTTAAAAATTTCCAAAAATCCTAAAAAATATAAAATTTTCAAAAATACAAAAAAAAAGAAAAACATAAATAAAAAAAACCAATAATATTTCTTGTCTATTTTGTTTTTCCTTTTGTAGGTGTGTATGCGTACTCGTGCTCGTAAGAAGAAAGTAGCTCAAGCCGAAGTCATTACTCCACCTATTGTCACCATGGACAATCAACCAATGATCGAGCTTTTGCAATCACACGTAGAAGGCAACACTGATGCAATTGTCATACCCGAGATTGGAGCCAATAACTTCGAGCTTAAATCCGACTTCATTCAAATGGTCTCTGCTCAACCCTTCTTGGGGCGTTCAATTGATGATCCTCATGACCATATTAAAAGGTTTCTTCAACTCACCAATACGGTTAAGTATAATGGGGTTTCACAAGAGGTAATTCGCTTGCAACTTTTTCCTTTCTCCTTAGAGGGGCAAGCCCGGCATTGGCTTGATAAGGAACCGCCACAAAGTATTCTTACGTGGACGGATTTAGAGACCAAATTCATCAACTACTTTTTCCCACCCTCACGTACTACCGCTTTGCGGAATGAAATAATTACCTTTGAACAAAAGTACCCTGAGACATTTAGTGAATCTTGGGACCGTTTTAAGGAACTTTTAAGAAAGTGTCCACAACATGGTTTAACAAAAGTACATCAAATTAATACTTTTTACAATGGTTTAAGCATGAATGACCAAGATTCACTAAATAATGCCTCGGGGGGGGGGGGGGGGGGGGGGGTAACATTTTGGTTAAGTCTGCTAATGCCGCTTGGGATATTATTGAGAACAAGTCTAGAGTGCAAACCAAGAGTGTTCGGACCAATGTGGCTAGTGCTAGCACTAATGAGAGCGACAAGAGAATTGATAAGCTTACTTCGCTTGTTGAATCACTTGCTCTCCAATCCGCCAACAACACCAAAGCTATCAATGCCCAAGTTAATGCTATGACTCAATCATGTGAAATATGCGGGGGATCTCACTCATACACCGACTGTCCTTCGACTCATGACAATCCGGAAAATGTGTATGCCGCCAACGGTACCTATTCTACAGGAGGCTATCAAGCACGTCCTCAAGGTGACCGCAACTTGCTCAGCTATCGATCAAACAACTTTCTTTCACCACCCGGTTTTCCCCCACAAAACCCAACCAACCTCAATCGCAACAATAAAAACCAACCACGTGCTCCAACTCCATATCAAAACCATAGAAACCAATATCCCCCTCAAAGAAACAACCAAGTTTACCAACAACCTGCTTATCAACCACCTGCCTACCATGCTCCTCCCAACCAACCCACTGCATTACACCAAGAGGTTGAAACCTACATGAGGACTAATGATGCGATAGTGCAAAATCTTCAGCGGGAAATGCTCAACTTGAAAGCAGATATGGTGAAACAAGGAAACGATCTTCGAGCCGATATGCGAAACACTTTGGCAATTCAAACAAATGACTTAAGGAACATGATGGCTAGTTTCTTCCCAAGTAATCAAGCATCTGGGTCGGGTTCTCTTCCGAGTAACACCGTTGCTAATCCAAGAGGGGAGATGAAAGCAATCATCACTCGCAGTGGAAAAGGTTTAAAGGAACCCGAGCTTCCTACACCTACACCGGTGATTGTGATAAAGGAAAACGAGTCTCCTTCTCCAATTCCTCCAACTTCTACTCCTCCACCTTCTATTTCTCCAATTCCTCCACCTTCTACTTCCACCCTCCACCACCCAAGGATGTGTGTGAGAATTCCATTCCAAAGCCTTCATCTCAACCCAATATACCTTATCCTTCGAGGTTGAGGAAAGAGAAATTGAAGAACAAGGATGATATTCAGGTTTCTAACTTTCTCAAAATGTTTAAACAACTGAATTTCAATATCTCCTTTGCTGAAGCTCTCGCTCACGTGCCGAAATATGCTAAAATGTTTAAAGATCTTCTCAGTGATAAGGAGAGACTTCTCGATATTGCTCAGACCCAACTTAATGAGAATTGCTCCGCAGTGCTCTTAAGGAAATTACCAACCAAACTTGGTTATCCGGGTCGTTTCTTGATTCCTTGCAACTTCCCTGGGAATTGTATGGCCCTAGCCGATCTAGGTGCTAGTATCAACTTAATGCCTTTAAGCGTTTGGAAACAATTATCTCTACCCGAGCTAGTCCCCACACGAATGAGTTTGGAATTAGCTAACCGTACGGTTGCTTATCCAGTGGGGATAACCAAAGATGTCTTCGTTGGTGTCGACAAATTCACCTTTCCGGCGGATTTTGTTGTCGTTGACTACGAGATGGACCCCCGTGTTCCATTAATTGTTGGACGTCCATTCCTGAGGACCGGTCGCACTCTCATTGATGTAGCCGCTGGCGAATTAATCATGAGAGTTGGTGACGATAAAATCGTCTTCAACATGGGAAAACTTTCTAAGCAACCTTCTGAAAACGAGAGTGTTAATTTCATTGACGTTCTTGATGAGGCTTGTGAAGAACATTCAAAGACGCTTGTAAAAGGGGTTCTTCTTCTCTACCCATTTTTGAGACCGTTGCCTCTATTGCTCCATCACTAACTCCATTTGGAGAAAGTGATTTCATCTTGAAAGAATTTGAAGCAACTTTGGGAGATGTGGACTTAAAATATGACGATTCTCCCTCCAATTGGGATGAAGACATTCGTACCATTGAGAAACTTCTCAATGAGGACCATATTTCTCCACCATCTCCTAAGGATATCTCTATCGATGAACCGAATTTGACTACGCCTTCCATCGAAAATCCTTCGGATTTAGAACTTAAGGACTTACCGTCTCATCTCGAGTACGTTTTCCTTGAAGACAACAAGAAGTCATCCGTCATCATCGCAAAGGACTTGAAAGAGGAAGAAAAATCTCGACTTATCACCGTGCTGAAGAATCACAAGAAAGCGATTGCTTGGAAAATCTCCGATATTCGTGGAATTGATCCTCACTTTTGCACACATAAAATTCTCATGGAGGACGACTTTAAACCCACTATTCAAAGCCAAAGAAGGGTGAATCCTAAGATCCATGACGTTATCAAAAAAGAGGTTATCAAACTTCTTGATGCGGGAATGATCTACCCTATCTTGGATTCACCATGGGTTAGTCCCGTCCATTGTGTGCCTAAGAAAGGCAGAATCACCGTTGTGCCCAATGAAAACAACGAGTTGATTCCTACTCGTCTCGCTACAGGGTGGAGAGTTTGTATAGACTATCGCAAACTCAATGATGCTACGAGAAAGGATCATTTTCCACTCCCTTTCATGGACCAAATGCTTGAACGTCTAGCGTGTAATGGCTATTACTACTTTTTAGACGGTTTCTCCGGGTATTTTCAAATTCCCATCGATCCCAAAGACCAAGAGAAAACTACATTCACTTGTCCTTACGGAACATTTGCTTATAAAAGAATTCCTTTCGGCTTATGCAATGCTCCTGGGACTTTCCAAAGGTGTATGATGGCTATCTTCCATGACATGGTTGAAGAAACTATGGAAGTCTTCATGGATGATTTCTCGGTCTATGGTGATTCCTTCTCTACTTGCCTTGCCAATTTGGAACGTATGCTTAAGCGGTGTGAAGACACTCGCCTTGTTCTAAATTGGGAAAAATGCCATTTCATGGTAAAAGAAGGCATTGTGCTTGGACATAAAATATCAAAAGCCGATCTTGAAGTGGACCGTGCTAAAGTGGATGTCATAGCCAAATTACCTCCACCTTCAACCGTGAAGGGTGTGAGAAGTTTCCTTGGTCATGCGGGCTTCTATCGTCGATTCATTCAAGATTTTTCTAAAATCGCTCTCCCGATGACCCACCTCTTGGAAAAAGATACTCCTTTCATCTTTTCTAAAGAGTGTCCTGAATCCTTCAATCTTCTTAAGGATAAGCTAACTAAGGCACCGGTCTTGGTTACCCCTAATTGGAAGCTACCTTTTGAGTTGATGTGTGATGCTAGCGACTTTGCTATTGGAGCGATTTTGGGCCAAAGAGTGAACAAACACTTCCAACCAATCCATTACGCTATCAAGACAATGTCAGGGGCTCAATTGCATTATACCACTACCGAAAAAGAGCTTTTAGCTGTAGTGTATGCTTTTGAGAAATTCCGCCCCTATCTTGTCCTTTCTACCACCATCGTGTATACCGATCATTCCACGTTGAAGTACTTGTTGACTAAACAAGATTCTAAGCCAAGACTTCTTCGCTGGGTTTTGCTCCTTCAAGAATTCAACATTGAAATTCGTGACAAGAAGGGAGCGGAAAACCTAGCCGCGGATCATCTAAGTAGAATTGAGGATCCTTATCAAGGGGATCATCCGAACCAAGAGATCAATGACTCTTTTCCCCTTGAGACCTTAATGTCTATAAATTCCAATCTTGATGAAACCCCGTGGTTTGCTGACATTGCAAACTACTTAGCGGGTGGAATTTCAAGGAAGGGTTAACGTCCCAACAAAAGAAAAAGTTCTTTAAAGACATTGAACATTATTTCTGGGATGACCCTTACCTTTTCAAACAATGTGCTGATCTGATTATTCGCCGATGTGTTGATGGGCCGGCAGCGGTACAAATCCTTGACGCTTGCCATAAAGGACCCACTGGCGGTCACTTTGGTTTCAATTACACCGCGAAGAAAGTATTCGACTCTGGATTTTATTGGCCCACCATTTATCGTGACGCTCACGACATGGTTAAACATTGTGATGCTTGCCAAAGACAAGGCAAGATCACACATAAAGATGAAATGCCTCAAAATTTCATACAAGAATGTGAAATCTTTGATGTATGGGGCATCGACTTTATGGGGCCATTTAAATCATCTAAAGGGAACAAGTACATCCTCGTAGCCGTTGACTATGTTTCTAAATGGGTTGAAGCCAAGGCTCTCCCTACAAATGATGCGAGGGTGGTTGTGAACTTTTTGAAGCAGCTCTTTGCTCGATTCGGCGTTCCTCATGCTATAATCAGTGACCGCGGGACTCATTTTTGCAATGACCAATTCGCAAGAGTCATGGCTAAGTACGGTGTCAATCACCGTCTTTCCACCACTTATCATCCCCAAACTAATGGGCAAGCCGAGATATCTAACCGCGGATTGAAGCGAATTCTGGAGCGTACTGTGGGAGAGCATCGTGCCTCGTGGGCCGATAAGTTAGATGATGCTTTGTGGGCTTTCCGTACCGCCTATAAGACGCCGATTGGTTGTACACCTTATCGTCTTGTGTACGGGAAGGCATGCCACCTCCCTATCGAGCTGGAACATAAGGCATACTGGGCCTTGAAGTGGGCTAACTTCGACATCAACAAACCGGTGATCTTCGGAAGATTCAACTCAACGAACTTAATGAACTGAGGAATGAAGCTTACGAGAACTCATTGATCTACAAGGAGAAGACAAAGATCATCCATGATGCAAGGATTAAGAACCGAGAGTTCTACGTTGGTGATCAAGTCTTACTTTTTAACTCTCAGTTGAAGATCTTCTCGGGCAAGTTGAAGAGCCGCTGGTCTGGTCCATTCACCATCGCCAAAGTCTTTCCCTATGGCACCATTGAGCTTCTCAGCCAAATGGGCCCAATTTTAAGGTGAATGGCCAGCGCGTGAAGTTGTACTTTGGTGAGGACATCTCTCATGAGATGATTCAATCCCTCACCACGTTTCCCTTGAATTAAGTTCTGGGTCGAGTCAGGCTCGTGACTCGGTTAACAAAAACAAGTGCTTCTCGGGAGGCAACCCGTTGATCTATCCTTACCGTTTTCATAATAAGTGTAGGGGGGAGCCCCGTATGTGTTTGTTGTCTTGTTTCTTCCTCTGTGCAGGGATTAAAACTTCAAAGATCCATTCTTGATGACTTTTGACGAACCGTGATCCCGTGTTTCCATCTTCCCGGTTCTATCCTAAACTGTCGTGATTCAATTTTTCATATCTTATATGTTCACATTGAAATCACTATAGTTGTCCTCTCCTTAGCAAGATTTAAACAACGTGCACAATGTCATAAGTGTAGGGGAGTTTACTCCCACATGCTTAAACATTGAGGAAAATGTTTATATCAAGTGTAGGGGGGACTTCTATCGAAGTAAGTGGGCTTTTCCATGAATTTGTCCTCATTTTAACTGGAAAATTTGATTTTTCGACATTTTTCAAATTTTTTAATCTATTTTGGCCTAGTCGTATAGTAGTATTTTCCTTTGTTATCGTTATTTTCTTTCTTATTTTTAATAAAGTGGTTTTAAATTTTCCAAAGTCATGAATATTTTGACTCAACCCGAGTTTACTTATCTAAAGTTTACTCTAGCTAGTATCCTTAACGTGTTTAAGTCAAGTTTTGCTAGGCTTTTATATAGGGAACTTTAAAACGCGAAAGTCTTAACTCTCACGGGTTAAGAACTAGAACTTTTCGCAAGTTCCTATAATTGATCCTAGAGAGTCGTTTATCAAGGGAACTTTAAAATGCGAAGTCTAAACTTGAAAAAGTCTAAGAGTTTGCAAGATCCTATAGATGACTCGAAAACCCAAAACTGTGATTTAATTGGCTAAGCATCCACGAGTCTCATTCCTTGAGATTTTAAATTGTGGAGAACGAGAGATGATAGAGTCAGTTATAAGTTTGGTATTCTTTCGTGAATTTATGTGAGTTGATTATAAGCCTATTCTCCCATCGCTTGCTAATAAATTTATCTGCAATAAATAAGGTTGTACGATTTGAAAAGTTACTTAGCTTCTAGCACAAGATCGTTTGAAAGTTGCTCGGTATTAATTAGAGTTCATAGCCAAGGCATAACTTATTGAAGCGGGATGCGAAGATTGGCGAGTCCGAAAAGGCCCTAACAAGGCATGAGGTCTACATTTTGTTGCTAAAGATCCAAAAGTGATGTGAAGAATCATTTATCGAAAATCAATATGAAGGATCGAGACACACGACGAAAAGCAAGTACTCCCCAAAAGATCATGGAGAATTCTATCCGAAAAGACCCTAGCAAGGTATGAGGATAAATATATCCAAGTCCTAAAAGGAGGCGGATCGTTGTATATCAAAGTCCAAAATAAAGATTGGAGAAAAATGAAGAAGTCGTGGTCCAAATATGAAGAATCTCTCAACACTTCAAGTGAAGAAATTCCTATTATGAAGAGAAGACCATAATTTCAAGAACGTCTCTCAAAGATTTGAAGTATGAAGTCGCTTCCAAATCCGAGAAAGGTCTCAAATCGTGAAGCGAGTTATGCCAAGATATGAACTTTATGAGGTCCCGAGAAGCAGTTTTAAAAGATTTTGTCCTTTAGCTAACTATTGATTAAATCGTCCCACTTTGTTTTCAGCTTAAATAACTATCGAAATAAGTCAAACAATGCATCCGCGTGATCATTTAAGACAATATTAAAATATAAGAGATATACCTAGGAATAAGGGAGTCTAAGTGAATAATTGGGCCACATGAGTTCGTGTTAGTTTGCTAACTTATAATAACAATGATCTCGTTTTTAAGCTTGGTATGGGGAACGTGAAATTTGAGAATGATGAACATTCATGACAACCTAAAACCCCAAAGTAAGTCTTTGATTTCTTTACTTGTTTTGTTCTTTTAGTTTCCTTAGTATTTAGTATTTAATAAAGGCCAAGGTGGGTTATCTATAATGAAAAATGTAAACCGTGCTTTGAAATTAATGCATTGCATGAGGGCATTGCAATGGTCAAGTGTAGGGGATTTAATAAGTGTGAAAACACTTATCCTTTTACCACTTATTTCCAATAATAACAAGACCAAAACGTGTATTTTATGTCGTAAAAGTCGGAATTATGCGTGGTTTGTGTTTTTATTTTGTTTTAGGACCAAAAGATGCAAAAGGAAGAAAACATGGGCTATCACGGGCTTTTATCAAAGAAAAAGACTAAAGTGTAAAACCTGAGAATTTCAGGTTTTGACTTGTGAACATTATGTACGTCACTTCATGATATCTAAATATTTTATACCACTTTTCTTTGCATGAATCATTTGAACCATCCCATGCATTTCATAAGCATGCATCATCTTATCAGGAAAGCAATTTTATCACAATTTTATTGTGACTATGCACTTTTATTACAAAAGTGTGACTACATTTGTACGATTATATTTCAGTAATCATACAGGACAACAAATGACCTAATATAAAGGACTTTGAGTCTTTTGAAACATATGATCACTTGCATGCACCCCACTGATTTTTCTCCAAGAACAACGTCATGATCACAGTATATGACTGATTGCCTAATTATAAATGTATAAGCAATGGTGAATTTAAATAAGATATATATATATATATATTTTTTACAGTAAATGATTTCAGACAGCCCTAACTATCACTTTTACATATGATTATTTAATAAATCATACTATGAATATATTTTATACGTAAATGTACTAATATAACTACCTAGGGACCATTCTTTCACCAAAAAGGCACTAAACGTAACTTGAACACTTAAAACCCGGGCTTACTCACATTACTATGACTTAAAATCATTTGACACATATTTTAACCCGACTAATGTGCAAAACGAACCCAACCTATTCATACCCGTATATAAATACTTAACCACAAACCTTTTCACTAAAATCTTACAAACTTTTATAACTTAACATTTATATTAACAACTTAATACACAAAATATATTTTCCCTCCCTAACAAGTACCCAAAACCGCCGGTTTTGGTTTTCCCTTTCCTAAACCATGGGTAATTTGTACTAAGCTAACATTTAAAGAAATGTACTTGGAGGATGATTAAGGAAGCTAATACACATCACCTCTCTTCCTTGTCTTAGCCGTGTAACCATCCCACACCACACATAACTTTTGTACAACCTTAAACCTATTATTACATACACATCTTCCCACTCTTCTTGGAACCCTCAAATGCCACGGCATACCTTCACAAACCCTACCAAACTTGTACATTTTGGGACATTTAAGGTTATGTACCTTAGTGTACAAATCCAAGCTAGAAAATCTTGGTTTACTCTCTCTTGCCGTGTCTCATTCCTAAACCACTCCTCTCTTGCTTCACCTTGATTACATATAACCTTGAGACACACATTACTCTCCCTCACCACAAACACTCGGATCAAATCCTCACAAAACACCTAGACTAAACAAACCTCAACCTATCACATTTACTACCCGAATCTAGCATTGAAGACTTGAAGTAAAGTCTCCTAAGACTCGCGTGAATATAAGCCGCCTCATCTCCATCACCTTTCGTCTACACTTTGGCCAAAACAAGTAAGCATGAACTTCCCTATACTTTTCCTTATTCATTTATGCATTTCATGCATCCCCATGATAAACATAATAAGGTTAGTATACATGCACACGTAAAAGTTCTTAATCCCACTCTAGGTAACTTATAAACACACGGCATAAATAAAAATTGGGAAGCCTTACATGATAAATCCTTAAAAATAAGTGTACGTGAATCTATAGGAGCGTTAGCAATTTCCTTTGCCTTAAAACATATAAGCCGCGTACTAATAAGAGCTTATAAGCTAGTTTCCCTTCCCATAAATTGTTTTGAACTTATACATATCACACTAAGTTAAACTTATGTGTAAATCATTTTTTTTGCCGAATACTACCTTTGGATTATAAGCTAACTTGAAAACATGACCATATTAATATAAGCCGAATTTATATAAGCTCATGTGTAAAATTAATATAAGCCGAAACTATATAAGCTAGGGGTAATAAAAATATAAGCCGAACCTATATAAGCCTAGTGGTAATAAAAAGAAATATAAGCCGGATATATATAAGCCCATATAGTAAACTAACACAAGCCCATTAGTGAGAAAATTAATATTTACTAAGTTACCACCAAGTTTTACCAAGCCCAACCTCATTTTACCTTAACCGAATGTTAAATGGGCCGTGTAGCCCATTAAAGGAAATAAAGGGTTACTTTTTGTGCCGGTTATGTATATTGGTGAAAGATTGGACCCAAAAGTGGTAATGCTAAAATAGAAACCTTCACTTATTACTTTTACTACTCGGTAAAATTTATTTAACTTTGGTAAAACCTAATTAAAATGAACCGAGACCCTTGTTGGGCCATTTAAGCCCATTAAGCTTAAACACACACAAACCGTGACTTAAATGGGCCACTTTAGCCCATTTGATTTTAACAAATAACTTTTTGGGCCATTTGTGACAAGTTCCAAAAGATATGGCCAGTTTTGAGAAACAAGAGAAACCTTAATCATTTTCGTGACTTATATAAAATACAAGGGCCGGTTATGATGTTTTTGAAACTAGAGAGTACCAAAAATCAAACCGTGTGTACTAGTGAACTACAAGGGCCATTTGTGACGTTTTTGAAACTTTAATCAAACCCTAATCCCACTTATTTTCATGCCGTGGGATTGGAGGGGGGTATTTTGCCATTTCCCGAAAGTTTATCAAGCCCTAGGGGCGTTTTTATTAAACGGGATAACCGACAAGGACTAACGATGTAATAACTATAACGAATGAAAATATATATGATTTCTAAACTATATATTATTTACAAGTGTAATCCCAATTTAATTACTTAAAAAGGGTTATCACAAGACGGGTTACTTTAAATTAAATTACAACCATACGATATTAACAAAATCATTTAACCATCTCTTTTGTGAAACCTTAAAAACAGAACAAGGTATAAAGTTTAATCTTCATTTAAATTAAATAAAACTTGTGGAATTATTTAATTTACTATACTTTTTCCTTAAACACAAATTAATAAACTCGTACATTAATATATATTATTTCCTTGAAAACAATATATATAAACACATCCTTAATTTATTGAGAATAAATTAAGCCAACGTATCAAGCTATAAACTGTGATCATACATTTTTCATATGCACCCATTGTCATGCATAATTATTTCTACATTCACTGAGACATTCAAATTACTTAGGTAATTTCTCCAGTATGTGACTATACTGTGACATCATCCTCACTACCACATTATCACTAAGGTGAGTTCATGGCCCCATCTTTACTGTTTTATAACTGGGGGAGAAAACATGCCAACTTTTATTTTTATGCAAGCATGCACAGACAACAACAATTCATTGCCTATTGTTACCCCATTCCCGTGGACTGTAATAGTTAATAGTGTAGCGCGAAATGTATGGATAGTACTATTCGGGTATTGACAACACCCGGCCTGTCATGATCAGCTGTCACGTGATGCTTAGGCCAAGCAGCAGGTTTATGTCATTGTCGGACTAAGGGAAACAAACATCAGGATAGACCCAATGGGCGTACTGAAAATCATGTCTAGCTTCTATTACAGGGCAGTAGGAACTACTGTAGTATTGGGCTGTGATGTCCTGCTACCTTCGTGATGCTTTGCATATTAATACTTTATTTAATTAAACCTGTGAATTCACCAACTTCGTGTTGACCCCCACATTTTTACTTTCATGTTTTCTCAGGAAAGTAAGCAGGTTCATGCATTGGATTCCAGCATTTTAGGAAAGCATCATGTTGACCATTGGGCTGGGATATTTACTTCTGTTTTTCAATAAATGTGGTTTTTCTTTTGGACAAGATACAATGTGTACGATTAATTCATGTAATATGTTTTTAAATGATTTTATGATCATCGCTCTATATGCTATGTGCTGTCGATCCACCCAAGTAACACCCCAACTATTATTCCGCTGCATTTGACCAATCTGGGGGTGTTACAGAGAATGGTATCAGAGCGCATAGTTATAGAGAACCAGATCAAAGACTTAAAAATTTTAAGAAATGGAATTTTTAAAACTGGACTATAATTGAACATAAAAATCAGTTTGAAAAGAAAAATTGATTTTTGGGAACCTATAAGTTAGGCATATGGCATTATAGAGCATGCATATTATTATGAGCTAACCTCACATTGATTTATTTCCTCATGGCAAATAAATCACATAAGTATCTGTTATACTTTTTACCTCATGGTTAAAAGCTTTTTTTTAAACCACATCCCATATGCATCATGAAAACATTTTATGTTGTGTAAGTTGAAAACTTGCTCAAAACTATAAAATATTACTTTCAGATATCATGACGACGCCTACTGTTGTTACTACCTTCGAGGAGCTTATGGTTCCTACCATCACACCCTTATCACCGACATCAGTGTTAGTTGGACCTACATCTGATACGGAGTCCCGAGATGACCAGCAGGACGGGGTCATCATACTCACAGATTCACCTACTCCTTCACCACCCACTGCACCTCCTACTACACCCCTCCTTGTAGTACCTGCATCCCCTCCCAGAGAGGCGGACCAGGTCGTACCTTTCCTACCACCACCACCTTCTGTACCTCGCACTCACCCCACCAGCGTCTTGCCACCTCGTAAGAGGAGGCATGACCCTATCACCGATTCGACCTATGAGGTCGGAGAGGGTTCAGGAGCCGGGCAGGCTAGACTTAGTGCCCTTCAGGCACAGGTCGATGCACTTACAGCCCGACAGGCACAGGACACCACTCTCATTCACTCTCTACTACAGGCGGACCAGCAGGGTCGCGCCGTGCTCCAGGAGAGACTAGACTCTCTCTATTGGGCCATGGCCGGAGAGTCATATACCACCAGAGAGACCATACATTGGCTATTGGACGAGGTAGCTTACCTTCGTTGCCGTTTAGCTATGTTGGAGAGTCATTCCTACGAGACTCGAGCCGCCATCTACTCACAGGAGGACACCTTCAGGACCTTCGTGGACCTAGCAGATCTCCGTCACCAGGGGATTACTACAGAGACTGAGCAGCTACGCAGTGCCGACACTACCCGCCAGCAGCAACTACTTGAGGCGCTGAGATACACCAGAGAGACCCGGAGTGCTGTGATCCGTATGCAGGACATGCATGCACCACCAGTTGGACCATCTGCACCTGCAGGCAGCCACACTAGTGTAGGGTAGATTTTTAGTTGTACATCATGACAAGCACTGAGTTGCATCTCAGCTCTCATGATTTATCTCTTTTGTATTTGTATTTCCTTTTCTGATGTATTTGTAGTACCTAACCTTAGTAGGTAGGATATCTTTTGGTTGTATCACAAACATATGTACCACTATTTCAGACAGGTTGCTATGACCCTGTCTTAGATCGGTTGTACTTGTACTACATTATTATTCACAGGAATGATATGTTACTGTTCATTTGTTTGGTTACATTTATATTATTATGAACTCTTAACGGATTATCAAATTTGTTGTGAATTCTATGCATAGACATTTCCCATGCATTTTAATATAACCATCTTTTATCAACTAACAAATCTCAGATATTTCTTATAGAAAATGCCACCAAGACGCGTACGCCCAAACGCCGCAGAAACACCTGCAACGACCATATCTGATGCACAACTCAGAGTACTGATTGAGCAAGGCATTACTGACGCCTTAGCTGCCAGGGAAAACCACCCCAGCGGAACCCATGGAGACAGTGAAAACTCTAATAACCGCAACCGCGAAGCTCGAGGATGTACTTACCCTGACTTCCTAAAATGCAAACCCTGCTATTTCAAGGGCAAGGAAGGGGTAGTCGAGCTCATGCAATGGTTTGAGAGGACCGAGACGGTGTTTCGTATTAGTGACTGCACCGAAGAAAACAAAGTGAAGTTCGCCACATGTACTCTTTTGGAACATGCACTCACATGGTGGAACTCACAAGTTGCTACCCTCGGACACGATGGAGCTTATGGAATGACATGGACTGCGTTGAAGGAAAAGCTCACCATGAAATACTGTCCTCGTAGCGAGATCAAAAAGCTGGAGATTGAATTGTGGAATCTCAAGTGCATCAACTTCAATATCACAAGCTACAACCAGAAATTCCAAGAACTAACCTTGATGTGTACCCGCATGTACCCGAAAGTGGCGGATAAGATAGAAAAGTACGTTAGTGGACTTCCCGACTCTGTTCACGACAGTATGCTTGCATCTCGACCTACTACCATCGAGAGTGCCATCGAGTTTGCCACAGAACTAGTGGACAAACGTGGTCGTGATCATATGACTAGACAGGCAGAACACAAGAGGAAAGTCGATGATAACTACCGTCATCATCCTCAGACTCAACAGCCCAAGAGGCAAGGCTTGAGTCAAATCTGCAGTGCTATTTCCTCAGGACCACCGCTATACGTAGGAAACAAACCCAGATGCCCCAAGTGTAATTTCCATCACTACTCCACTAATGGATGTAGAAGACCCGAGCAGAGCATTGCACGTGACCCGACCAACAGAAACAATTTCAGTGCCAACAACAAGCCCCATAATGGCAACAGACAGAATTCCCGTGGAAGTGGATACCAAGGAAACCGCCAGCTCACAGGCAGTGGAAACATGGCTCGCAAGGAAATCCATTGCTTTGGTTGTGGAGAAATTGGACACATCAGACCTGATTGTCCAAAGCGTAAGAATGAAAGTCAAGGCGGAGCACCCGCCAGGGTTTATGTCATAGGAGAGAACAGGACCAACCCCGACTCCAATGTAGTTACTGGTACGTTCCTTCTAAATAATCGCTATGCAAATATTTTATTCGATACGGGAGCCGATAGGAGTTTCGTATCCACTGAATTTGGTAGCTTGCTAGGCATTTTACCAACCCCACTAGATAATTGCTACAGAGTTGAACTAGCAGACGAAAAAATCATAGAAACAAACACCATCATAAGAGGCTGTACTCTAAACCTCCAGAACCACCCATTTGATATTCAATTGATACCCATACAACTAAGTAGTTTCGACGTCATCATTGGTATGGACTGGTTAGCCAAGTACCATGCAACCATTGTGTGTGACGAGAAACTAGTCCGCATCCCATGGGGAGGCACAGACCTAATTATTCGAGGAGACGAAAACTCGGATAAAGCCGATACTAGGTTAAGTGTAATCTCGTGCACCCAAGCCCAGAAATATCTACTAAAAGGATGCCCTATCTTTTTAGCACATATTTCTAAAACAGATCAGGAAGAGAAACCTAAGGAGAAACAGATCAAGGATGTACCCATCGTCCGTGATTATCCCGAAGTCTTTCCAGACGACTTGCCAGGATTACCTCTGACTCGTCAAGTGGAATTCCAAATAGACTTGGTGCCAGGAGCTGCACCTGTAGCTAAAGCACCTTACCGCTTAGCACCCACCGAGATGAAAGAACTCGCGGAACAACTCAAAGAACTGTCAGATAAAGGCTTCATAAGGCCCAGTTCCTCACCTTGGGGAGCCCCAGTATTGTTTGTCAAAAAGAAAGACGGTTCATTCCGAATGTGTATCGATTATAGAGAACTGAATAAGTTAACTGTGAAAAACCGCTACCCGTTACCATGAATCGATGACCTATTTGATCAACTACAAGGATCAAGTATATACTCCAAGATCGACTTACGATCTAGGTATCATCAATTGAAGGTCAGAGAAGAAGACATACCAAAAACAGCTTTCAGGACACGATACGGTCATTATGAGTTCCAAGTCATGCCATTTGGACTAACTAATGCACCAGCCATATTCATGGATCTTATGAACCGAGTATGCAGACCCTACCTGGATAAGTTCGTAATAGTGTTTATTGACGACATCCTCATCTATTCCAAGAATGAGAAAGAACACGGAGAACATCTGGCTCAAGTGCTAAAATTGCTTAAGGAAGAAAAGCTGTATGCAAAATTCTCAAAGTGCGATTTTTGGATCCCAAAAGTACACTTTCTTGGTCATGTAATTGACGACAAGGGAATCCAAGTTGATCCGGCGAAAGTCGAATCTGTGAAAGATTGGACATCTCCCACATCTCCAAAGGAGATTCGTCAATTCCTAGGACTTGCCGGTTACTACCGACGATTTATCGAAGACTTCTCTAAGATCGCTAAACCAATGACCAAACTAACTCAGAAAGGCATAAAGTTTGTATGGGGAGAAAAGGAAGAAGCTGCATTCCAGACCATCAAGCAGAAATTATGCAGTGCACCCATTCTATCTTTACCAGAAGGTAATGAAGACTTCGTTGTCTACTGTGACGCCTCACACAAAGGGTTGGGAGCTGTGTTGATGCAGAGACAGAAAGTGATTGCTTACGCTTCAAGACAACTGAAGAAGCACGAGCAAAATTACTCCACCCATGATCTAGAACTCGGATCCGTAGTTTTTGCATTAAAAATCTGGAGGCACTATCTGTACGGAACCAAATGCACAGTCCACACCGATCATAAGAGCTTGCAACATATTCTAGACCAGAAGGAATTAAATATGAGGCAACGTCGTTGGATAGAACTACTCAGCGACTACGACTGTGACATCAAATACCACCCAGGCAAAGCAAATGTAGTTGCCGATGCACTAAGCCGAAAGGGAACTGATCCTCCCATGAGAGTTCGAGCCCTAGTCATGACCATTAGTTTGGACCTACCCAAACAGATATTAGAGGCTCAACTTCAAGCACAAAAGCCCGAGAACATCGGAAAAGAAGACATAGGAGGAATGCTTAGGACAGACCTAAGTAAGGAAAAGTTGGAAGCGAGAGCAGATGGAACATTATGCCTACACGGAAGAAGTTGGCTACCCTGTTATGGAGACTTAAGAAACGTAATCATGCACGAATCCCATAAATCCAAATACTCCATACACCCCGGATCCGAAAAGATGTATCAAGATGTGAAAAGATAATACTGGTGGCCGAACATGAAAGCCGACATTGCCACCTATGTGAAGAAATGTCTGACTTGTGCTAAAGTAAAAATCGAACATCAACGACCATCAGGGTTACTTGTTCAACCCGACATACCAAAATGGAAATGGGATAATATCACCATGGATTTTATCACCAAACTTCCTACATCATCTCACGGATACGATACAATCTGGGTAATCGTAGACCGCCTCACAAAATCCGCCCATTTCCTACCCATCAGGGAAAATGATTCTCTAAGCAGATTAGCCAAGATATACTTGAAGGAAGTCGTGACAAGACATGGAATACCAGTCTCAATCATCTGTGATAGAGATGGCAGGTTTACATCAAACTTTTGGAAAGCTTTTCAAAGAGCGTTGGGAACAAACCTGGATATGAGCACCGCATATCATCCACAGACAGACGGGCAGAGTGAACGAACAATCCAAACACTAGAAGACATGTTGAGGGCATGTGTGATCGACTTTGGAAAAGGATGGGTCGAACACATCCCATTAGTAGAGTTCTCCTACAACAACAGTTACCATGCCAGTATTAAGGCAGCACCATTTGAGGCCCTCTATGGCCGCAAATGTCGCTCACCAGTATGCTGGGCAGAAGTGGGAGAATTTCAGCTAACAGGACCCGAACTAATCCAAGAGACCACTGAGAAAATCACTCTCATCAAGCAACGAATTCAAGCTGCCCAGGATAGACAGAAGAGTTATGCTGATAGGAAACGTAAACCTATGGAGTTTGCCGTAGGTGACCGTGTTATGCTAAAGGTGTCACCTTGGAAGGGTGTTGTACGGTTTGGGAAACGAGGAAAGCTAAATCCACGTTACGTAGGACCCTTCAAAGTGATTTCCAGAATTGGAGAGGTTGCCTACCGTTTAGAACTGCCTCAACAGTTAAGCCGAGTACACCCTACATTTCATGTCTCAAACTTGAAGAAGTGCTACTCAGATGAACCTTTAGCAATGCCATTGGAAGGAGTCCATTTCGATGACAAACTTCAATTTGTAGAAGAACCAGTGGAAGTTGTGGAGAGAGAAGTCAAGAGGTTGAAGAGAAGCCAAATCCCGTTAGTTAAAGTACGATGGAACTCTAGGAAAGGACCTGAGTTTACTTGGGAACACGAAGAATCATTCAAAGCCAAGTATCCACACCTTTTTACCTAAGCAGTGACGTCACCTTAAGCTTTGAGGACAAAGCTAAAATAACGGGTTTATGCTGTAAAACCTGAGAATTTCAGGTTTTGACTTGTGAACATTATGTACGTCACTTCATGATATCTAAATATTTTATACCACTTTTCTTTGCATGAATCATTTGAACCATCCCATGCATTTAATAAGCATGCATCATCTTATCAGGAAAGCAATTTTATCACAATTTTATTGTGACTATGCACTTTTATTACAAAAGTGTGACTACATTTGTACGATTATATTTCAGTAATCATACAGGACAACAAATGACCTAATATAAAGGACTTTGAGTCTTTTGAAACATATGATCACTTGCATGCACCCCACTGATTTTTCTCCAAGAACAACGTCATGATCACAGTATATGACTGATTGCCTAATTATAAATGTATAAGCAATGGTGAATTTAAATAAGATATATATATATATATATTTTTTACAGTAAATGATTTCAGACAACCCTAACTATCACTTTTACATATGATTATTTAATAAATCATACTATGAATATATTTTATACGTAAATGTACTAATATAACTACCTAGGGACCATTCTTTCACCAAAAAGGCACTAAACGTAACTTGAACACTTAAAACCCGGGCTTACTCACATTACTATGACTTAAAATCATTTGACACATATTTTAACCCGACTAATGTGCAAAACGAACCCAACCTATTCATACCCGTATATAAATACTTAACCACAAACCTTTTCACTAAAATCTTACAAACTTTTATAACTTAACATTTATATTAACAACTTAATACACAAAATATATTTTCCCTCCCTAACAAGTACCCAAAACCGCCGGTTTTGGTTTTCCCTTTCCTAAACCATGGGTAATTTGTACTAAGCTAACATTTAAAGAAATGTACTTGGAGGATGATTAAGGAAGCTAATACACATCACCTCTCTTCCTTGTCTTAGCCGTGTAACCATCCCACACCACACATAACTTTTGTACAACCTTAAACCTATTATTACATACACATCTTCCCACTCTTCTTGGAACCCTCAAATGCCACGGCATACCTTCACAAACCCTACCAAACTTGTACATTTTGGGACATTTAAGGTTATGTACCTTAGTGTACAAATCCAAGCTAGAAAATCTTGGTTTACTCTCTCTTGCCGTGTCTCATTCCTAAACCACTCCTCTCTTGCTTCACCTTGATTACATATAACCTTGAGACACACATTACTCTCCCTCACCACAAACACTCGGATCAAATCCTCACAAAACACCTAGACTAAACAAACCTCAACCTATCACATTTACTACCCGAATCTAGCATTGAAGACTTGAAGTAAAGTCTCCTAAGACTCGTGTGAATATAAGCCGCCTCATCTCCATCACCTTTCGTCTACACTTTGGCCAAAACAAGTAAGCATGAACTTCCCTATACTTTTCCTTATTCATTTATGCGTTTCATGCATCCCCATGATAAACATAATAAGGTTAGTATACATGCACACGTAAAAGTTCTTAATCCCACTCTAGGTAACTTATAAACACACGGCATAAATAAAAATTGGGAAGCCTTACATGATAAATCCTTAAAAATAAGTGTACGTGAATCTATAGGAGCGTTAGCAATTTCCTTTGCCTTAAAACATATAAGCCGCGTACTAATAAGAGCTTATAAGCTAGTTTCCCTTCCCATAAATTGTTTTGAACTTATACATATCACACTAAGTTAAACTTATGTGTAAATCATTTTTTTTGCCGAATACTACCTTTGGATTATAAGCTAACTTGAAAACATGACCATATTAATATAAGCCGAATTTATATAAGCTCATGTGTAAAATTAATATAAGCCGAAACTATATAAGCTAGGGGTAATAAAAATATAAGCCGAACCTATATAAGCCTAGTGGTAATAAAAAGAAATATAAGCCGGATATATATAAGCCCATATAGTAAACTAACACAAGCCCATTAGTGAGAAAATTAATATTTACTAAGTTACCACCAAGTTTTACCAAGCCCAACCTCATTTTACCTTAACCGAATGTTAAATGGGCCGTGTAGCCCATTAAAGGAAATAAAGGGTTACTTTTTGTGCCGGTTATGTATATTGGTGAAAGATTGGACCCAAAAGTGGTAATGCTAAAATAGAAACCTTCACTTATTACTTTTACTACTCGGTAAAATTTATTTAACTTTGGTAAAACCTAATTAAAATGAACCGAGACCCTTGTTGGGCCATTTAAGCCCATTAAGCTTAAACACACACAAACCGTGACTTAAATGGGCCACTTTAGCCCATTTGATTTTAACAAATAACTTTTTGGGCCATTTGTGACAAGTTCCAAAAGATATGGCCAGTTTTGAGAAACAAGAGAAACCTTAATCATTTTCGTGACTTATATAAAATACAAGGGCCGGTTATGATGTTTTTGAAACTAGAGAGTACCAAAAATCAAACCGTGTGTACTAGTGAACTACAAGGGCCATTTGTGACGTTTTTGAAACTTTAATCAAACCCTAATCCCACTTATTTTCATGCCGTGGGATTGGAGGGGGGTATTTTGCCATTTCCCGAAAGTTTATCAAGCCCTAGGGGCGTTTTTATTAAACGGGATAACCGACAAGGACTAACGATGTAATAACTATAACGAATGAAAATATATATGATTTCTAAACTATATATTATTTACAAGTGTAATCCCAATTTAATTACTTAAAAAGGGTTATCACAAGACGGGTTACTTTAAATTAAATTACAACCATACGATATTAACAAAATCATTTAACCATCTCTTTTGTGAAACCTTAAAAACAGAACAAGGTATAAAGTTTAATCTTCATTTAAATTAAATAAAACTTGTGGAATTATTTAATTTACTATACTTTTTCCTTAAACACAAATTAATAAACTCGTACATTAATATATATTATTTCCTTGAAAACAATATATATAAACACATCCTTAATTTATTGAGAATAAATTAAGCCAACGTATCAAGCTATAAACTGTGATCATACATTTTTCATATGCACCCATTGTCATGCATAATTATTTCTACATTCACTGAGACATTCAAATTACTTAGGTAATTTCTCCAGTATGTGACTATACTGTGACATCATCCTCACTACCACATTATCACTAAGGTGAGTTCATGGCCCCATCTTTACTGTTTTATAACTGGGGGAGAAAACATGCCAACTTTTATTTTTATGCAAGCATGCACAGACAACAACAATTCATTGCCTATTGTTACCCCATTCCCGTGGACTGTAATAGTTAATAGTGTAGCGCGAAATGTATGGATAGTACTATTCGGGTATTGACAACACCCGGCCTGTCATGATCAGCTGTCACGTGATGCTTAGGCCAAGCAGCAGGTTTATGTCATTGTCGGACTAAGGGAAACAAACATCAGGATAGACCCAATGGGCGTACTGAAAATCATGTCTAGCTTCTATTACAGGGCAGTAGGAACTACTGTAGTATTGGGCTGTGATGTCCTGCTACCTTCGTGATGCTTTGCATATTAATACTTTATTTAATTAAACCTGTGAATTCACCAACTTCGTGTTGACCCCCACATTTTTACTTTCATGTTTTCTCAGGAAAGTAAGCAGGTTCATGCATTGGATTCCAGCATTTTAGGAAAGCATCATGTTGACCATTGGGCTGGGATATTTACTTCTGTTTTTCAATAAATGTGGTTTTTCTTTTGGACAAGATACAATGTGTACGATTAATTCATGTAATATGTTTTTAAATGATTTTATGATCATCGCTCTATATGCTATGTGCTGTCGATCCACCCAAGTAACACCCCAACTATTATTCCGCTGCATTTGACCAATCTGGGGGTGTTACAGAGAATGGTATCAGAGCGCATAGTTATAGAGAACCAGATCAAAGACTTAAAAATTTTAAGAAATGGAATTTTTAAAACTGGACTATAATTGAACATAAAAATCAGTTTGAAAAGAAAAATTGATTTTTGGGAACCTATAAGTTAGGCATATGGCATTATAGAGCATGCATATTATTATGAGCTAACCTCACATTGATTTATTTCCTCATGGCAAATAAATCACATAAGTATCTGTTATACTTTTTACCTCATGGTTAAAAGCTTTTTTTTTAAACCACATCCCATATGCATCATGAAAACATTTTATGTTGTGTAAGTTGAAAACTTGCTCAAAACTATAAAATATTACTTTCAGATATCATGACGACGCCTACTGTTGTTACTACCTTCGAGGAGCTTATGGTTCCTACCATCACACCCTTATCACCGACATCAGTGTTAGTTGGACCTACATCTGATACGGAGTCCCGAGATGACCAGCAGGACGGGGTCATCATACTCACAGATTCACCTACTCCTTCACCACCCACTGCACCTCCTACTACACCCCTCCTTGTAGTACCTGCATCCCCTCCCAGAGAGGCGGACCAGGTCGTACCTTTCCTACCACCACCACCTTCTGTACCTCGCACTCACCCCACCAGCGTCTTGCCACCTCGTAAGAGGAGGCATGACCCTATCACCGATTCGACCTATGAGGTCGGAGAGGGTTCAGGAGCCGGGCAGGCTAGACTTAGTGCCCTTCAGGCACAGGTCGATGCACTTACAGCCCGACAGGCACAGGACACCACTCTCATTCACTCTCTACTACAGGCGGACCAGCAGGGTCGCGCCGTGCTCCAGGAGAGACTAGACTCTCTCTATTGGGCCATGGCCGGAGAGTCATATACCACCAGAGAGACCATACATTGGCTATTGGACGAGGTAGCTTACCTTCGTTGCCGTTTAGCTATGTTGGAGAGTCATTCCTACGAGACTCGAGCCGCCATCTACTCACAGGAGGACACCTTCAGGACCTTCGTGGACCTAGCAGATCTCCGTCACCAGGGGATTACTACAGAGACTGAGCAGCTACGCAGTGCCGACACTACCCGCCAGCAGCAACTACTTGAGGCGCTGAGATACACCAGAGAGACCCGGAGTGCTGTGATCCGTATGCAGGACATGCATGCACCACCAGTTGGACCATCTGCACCTGCAGGCAGCCACACTAGTGTAGGGTAGATTTTTAGTTGTACATCATGACAAGCACTGAGTTGCATCTCAGCTCTCATGATTTATCTCTTTTGTATTTGTATTTCCTTTTCTGATGTATTTGTAGTACCTAACCTTAGTAGGTAGGATATCTTTTGGTTGTATCACAAACATATGTACCACTATTTCAGACAGGTTGCTATGACCCTGTCTTAGATCGGTTGTACTTGTACTACATTATTATTCACAGGAATGATATGTTACTGTTCATTTGTTTGGTTACATTTATATTATTATGAACTCTTAACGGATTATCAAATTTGTTGTGAATTCTATGCATAGACATTTCCCATGCATTTTAATATAACCATCTTTTATCAACTAACAAATCTCAGATATTTCTTATAGAAAATGCCACCAAGACGCGTACGCCCAAACGCCGCAGAAACACCTGCAACGACCATATCTGATGCACAACTCAGAGTACTGATTGAGCAAGGCATTACTGACGCCTTAGCTGCCAGGGAAAACCACCCCAGCGGAACCCATGGAGACAGTGAAAACTCTAATAACCGCAACCGCGAAGCTCGAGGATGTACTTACCCTGACTTCCTAAAATGCAAACCCTGCTATTTCAAGGGCAAGGAAGGGGTAGTCGAGCTCATGCAATGGTTTGAGAGGACCGAGACGGTGTTTCGTATTAGTGACTGCACCGAAGAAAACAAAGTGAAGTTCGCCACATGTACTCTTTTGGAACATGCACTCACATGGTGGAACTCACAAGTTGCTACCCTCGGACACGATGGAGCTTATGGAATGACATGGACTGCGTTGAAGGAAAAGCTCACCATGAAATACTGTCCTCGTAGCGAGATCAAAAAGCTGGAGATTGAATTGTGGAATCTCAAGTGCATCAACTTCAATATCACAAGCTACAACCAGAAATTCCAAGAACTAACCTTGATGTGTACCCGCATGTACCCGAAAGTGGCGGATAAGATAGAAAAGTACGTTAGTGGACTTCCCGACTCTGTTCACGACAGTGTGCTTGCATCTCGACCTACTACCATCGAGAGTGCCATCGAGTTTGCCACAGAACTAGTGGACAAACGTGGTCGTGATCATATGACTAGACAGGCAGAACACAAGAGGAAAGTCGATGATAACTACCGTCATCATCCTCAGACTCAACAGCCCAAGAGGCAAGGCTTGAGTCAAATCTGCAGTGCTATTTCCTCAGGACCACCGCTATACGTAGGAAACAAACCCAGATGCCCCAAGTGTAATTTCCATCACTACTCCACTAATGGATGTAGAAGACCCGAGCAGAGCATTGCACGTGACCCGACCAACAGAAACAATTTCAGTGCCAACAACAAGCCCCATAATGGCAACAGACAGAATTCCCGTGGAAGTGGATACCAAGGAAACCGCCAGCTCACAGGCAGTGGAAACATGGCTCGCAAGGAAATCCATTGCTTTGGTTGTGGAGAAATTGGACACATCAGACCTGATTGTCCAAAGCGTAAGAATGAAAGTCAAGGCGGAGCACCCGCCAGGGTTTATGTCATAGGAGAGAACAGGACCAACCCCGACTCCAATGTAGTTACTGGTACGTTCCTTCTAAATAATCGCTATGCAAATATTTTATTCGATACGGGAGCCGATAGGAGTTTCGTATCCACTGAATTTGGTAGCTTGCTAGGCATTTTACCAACCCCACTAGATAATTGCTACAGAGTTGAACTAGCAGACGAAAAAATCATAGAAACAAACACCATCATAAGAGGCTGTACTCTAAACCTCCAGAACCACCCATTTGATATTCAATTGATACCCATACAACTAAGTAGTTTCGACGTCATCATTGGTATGGACTGGTTAGCCAAGTACCATGCAACCATTGTGTGTGACGAGAAACTAGTCCGCATCCCATGGGGAGGCACAGACCTAATTATTCGAGGAGACGAAAACTCGGATAAAGCCGATACTAGGTTAAGTGTAATCTCGTGCACCCAAGCCCAGAAATATCTACTAAAAGGATGCCCTATCTTTTTAGCACATATTTCTAAAACAGATCAGGAAGAGAAACCTAAGGAGAAACAGATCAAGGATGTACCCATCGTCCGTGATTATCCCGAAGTCTTTCCAGACGACTTGCCAGGATTACCTCTGACTCGTCAAGTGGAATTCCAAATAGACTTGGTGCCAGGAGCTGCACCTGTAGCTAAAGCACCTTACCGCTTAGCACCCACCGAGATGAAAGAACTCGCGGAACAACTCAAAGAACTGTCAGATAAAGGCTTCATAAGGCCCAGTTCCTCACCTTGGGGAGCCCCAGTATTGTTTGTCAAAAAGAAAGACGGTTCATTCCGAATGTGTATCGATTATAGAGAACTGAATAAGTTAACTGTGAAAAACCGCTACCCGTTACCATGAATCGATGACCTATTTGATCAACTACAAGGATCAAGTATATACTCCAAGATCGACTTACGATCTAGGTATCATCAATTGAAGGTCAGAGAAGAAGACATACCAAAAACAGCTTTCAGGACACGATACGGTCATTATGAGTTCCAAGTCATGCCATTTGGACTAACTAATGCACCAGCCATATTCATGGATCTTATGAACCGAGTATGCAGACCCTACCTGGATAAGTTCGTAATAGTGTTTATTGACGACATCCTCATCTATTCCAAGAATGAGAAAGAACACGGAGAACATCTGGCTCAAGTGCTAAAATTGCTTAAGGAAGAAAAGCTGTATGCAAAATTCTCAAAGTGCGATTTTTGGATCCCAAAAGTACACTTTCTTGGTCATGTAATTGACGACAAGGGAATCCAAGTTGATCCGGCGAAAGTCGAATCTGTGAAAGATTGGACATCTCCCACATCTCCAAAGGAGATTCGTCAATTCCTAGGACTTGCCGGTTACTACCGACGATTTATCGAAGACTTCTCTAAGATCGCTAAACCAATGACCAAACTAACTCAGAAAGGCATAAAGTTTGTATGGGGAGAAAAGGAAGAAGCTGCATTCCAGACCATCAAGCAGAAATTATGCAGTGCACCCATTCTATCTTTACCAGAAGGTAATGAAGACTTCGTTGTCTACTGTGACGCCTCACACAAAGGGTTGGGAGCTGTGTTGATGCAGAGACAGAAAGTGATTGCTTACGCTTCAAGACAACTGAAGAAGCACGAGCAAAATTACTCCACCCATGATCTAGAACTCGGATCCGTAGTTTTTGCATTAAAAATCTGGAGGCACTATCTGTACGGAACCAAATGCACAGTCCACACCGATCATAAGAGCTTGCAACATATTCTAGACCAGAAGGAATTAAATATGAGGCAACGTCGTTGGATAGAACTACTCAGCGACTACGACTGTGACATCAAATACCACCCAGGCAAAGCAAATGTAGTTGCCGATGCACTAAGCCGAAAGGGAACTGATCCTCCCATGAGAGTTCGAGCCCTAGTCATGACCATTAGTTTGGACCTACCCAAACAGATATTAGAGGCTCAACTTCAAGCACAAAAGCCCGAGAACATCGGAAAAGAAGACATAGGAGGAATGCTTAGGACAGACCTAAGTAAGGAAAAGTTGGAAGCGAGAGCAGATGGAACATTATGCCTACACGGAAGAAGTTGGCTACCCTGTTATGGAGACTTAAGAAACGTAATCATGCACGAATCCCATAAATCCAAATACTCCATACACCCCGGATCCGAAAAGATGTATCAAGATGTGAAAAGATAATACTGGTGGCCGAACATGAAAGCCGACATTGCCACCTATGTGAAGAAATGTCTGACTTGTGCTAAAGTAAAAATCGAACATCAACGACCATCAGGGTTACTTGTTCAACCCGACATACCAAAATGGAAATGGGATAATATCACCATGGATTTTATCACCAAACTTCCTACATCATCTCACGGATACGATACAATCTGGGTAATCGTAGACCGCCTCACAAAATCCGCCCATTTCCTACCCATCAGGGAAAATGATTCTCTAAGCAGATTAGCCAAGATATACTTGAAGGAAGTCGTGACAAGACATGGAATACCAGTCTCAATCATCTGTGATAGAGATGGCAGGTTTACATCAAACTTTTGGAAAGCTTTTCAAAGAGCGTTGGGAACAAACCTAGATATGAGCACCGCATATCATCCACAGACAGACGGGCAGAGTGAACGAACAATCCAAACACTAGAAGACATGTTGAGGGCATGTGTGATCGACTTTGGAAAAGGATGGGTCGAACACATCCCATTAGTAGAGTTCTCCTACAACAACAGTTACCATGCCAGTATTAAGGCAGCACCATTTGAGGCCCTCTATGGCCGCAAATGTCGCTCACCAGTATGCTGGGCAGAAGTGGGAGAATTTCAGCTAACAGGACCCGAACTAATCCAAGAGACCACTGAGAAAATCACTCTCATCAAGCAACGAATTCAAGCTGCCCAGGATAGACAGAAGAGTTATGCTGATAGGAAACGTAAACCTATGGAGTTTGCCGTAGGTGACCGTGTTATGCTAAAGGTGTCACCTTGGAAGGGTGTTGTACGGTTTGGGAAACGAGGAAAGCTAAATCCACGTTACGTAGGACCCTTCAAAGTGATTTCCAGAATTGGAGAGGTTGCCTACCGTTTAGAACTGCCTCAACAGTTAAGCCGAGTACACCCTACATTTCATGTCTCAAACTTGAAGAAGTGCTACTCAGATGAACCTTTAGCAATGCCATTGGAAGGAGTCCATTTCGATGACAAACTTCAATTTGTAGAAGAACCAGTGGAAGTTGTGGAGAGAGAAGTCAAGAGGTTGAAGAGAAGCCAAATCCCGTTAGTTAAAGTACGATGGAACTCTAGGAAAGGACCTGAGTTTACTTGGGAACACGAAGAATCATTCAAAGCCAAGTATCCACACCTTTTTACCTAAGCAGTGACGTCACCTTAAGCTTTGAGGACAAAGCTAAAATAACGGGTTTATGCTGTAAAACCTGAGAATTTCAGGTTTTGACTTGTGAACATTATGTACGTCACTTCATGATATCTAAATATTTTATACCACTTTTCTTTGCATGAATCATTTGAACCATCCCATGCATTTAATAAGCATGCATCATCTTATCAGGAAAGCAATTTTATCACAATTTTATTGTGACTATGCACTTTTATTACAAAAGTGTGACTACATTTGTACGATTATATTTCAGTAATCATACAGGACAACAAATGACCTAATATAAAGGACTTTGAGTCTTTTGAAACATATGATCACTTGCATGCACCCCACTGATTTTTCTCCAAGAACAACGTCATGATCACAGTATATGACTGATTGCCTAATTATAAATGTATAAGCAATGGTGAATTTAAATAAGATATATATATATATATATATATTTTTTACAGTAAATGATTTCAGACAACCCTAACTATCACTTTTACATATGATTATTTAATAAATCATACTATGAATATATTTTATACGTAAATGTACTAATATAACTACCTAGGGACCATTCTTTCACCAAAAAGGCACTAAACGTAACTTGAACACTTAAAACCCGGGCTTACTCACATTACTATGACTTAAAATCATTTGACACATATTTTAACCCGACTAATGTGCAAAACGAACCCAACCTATTCATACCCGTATATAAATACTTAACCACAAACCTTTTCACTAAAATCTTACAAACTTTTATAACTTAACATTTATATTAACAACTTAATACACAAAATATATTTTCCCTCCCTAACAAGTACCCAAAACCGCCGGTTTTGGTTTTCCCTTTCCTAAACCATGGGTAATTTGTACTAAGCTAACATTTAAAGAAATGTACTTGGAGGATGATTAAGGAAGCTAATACACATCACCTCTCTTCCTTGTCTTAGCCGTGTAACCATCCCACACCACACATAACTTTTGTACAACCTTAAACCTATTATTACATACACATCTTCCCACTCTTCTTGGAACCCTCAAATGCCACGGCATACCTTCACAAACCCTACCAAACTTGTACATTTTGGGACATTTAAGGTTATGTACCTTAGTGTACAAATCCAAGCTAGAAAATCTTGGTTTACTCTCTCTTGCCGTGTCTCATTCCTAAACCACTCCTCTCTTGCTTCACCTTGATTACATATAACCTTGTGACACACATTACTCTCCCTCACCACAAACACTCGGATCAAATCCTCACAAAACACCTAGACTAAACAAACCTCAACCTATCACATTTACTACCCGAATCTAGCATTGAAGACTTGAAGTAAAGTCTCCTAAGACTCGTGTGAATATAAGCCGCCTCATCTCCATCACCTTTCGTCTACACTTTGGCCAAAACAAGTAAGCATGAACTTCCCTATACTTTTCCTTATTCATTTATGCGTTTCATGCATCCCCATGATAAACATAATAAGGTTAGTATACATGCACACGTAAAAGTTCTTAATCCCACTCTAGGTAACTTATAAACACACGGCATAAATAAAAATTGGGAAGCCTTACATGATAAATCCTTAAAAATAAGTGTACGTGAATCTATAGGAGCGTTAGCAATTTCCTTTGCCTTAAAACATATAAGCCGCGTACTAATAAGAGCTTATAAGCTAGTTTCCCTTCCCATAAATTGTTTTGAACTTATACATATCACACTAAGTTAAACTTATGTGTAAATCATTTTTTTTGCCGAATACTACCTTTGGATTATAAGCTAACTTGAAAACATGACCATATTAATATAAGCCGAATTTATATAAGCTCATGTGTAAAATTAATATAAGCCGAAACTATATAAGCTAGGGGTAATAAAAATATAAGCCGAACCTATATAAGCCTAGTGGTAATAAAAAGAAATATAAGCCGGATATATATAAGCCCATATAGTAAACTAACACAAGCCCATTAGTGAGAAAATTAATATTTACTAAGTTACCACCAAGTTTTACCAAGCCCAACCTCATTTTACCTTAACCGAATGTTAAATGGGCCGTGTAGCCCATTAAAGGAAATAAAGGGTTACTTTTTGTGCCGGTTATGTATATTGGTGAAAGATTGGACCCAAAAGTGGTAATGCTAAAATAGAAACCTTCACTTATTACTTTTACTACTCGGTAAAATTTATTTAACTTTGGTAAAACCTAATTAAAATGAACCGAGACCCTTGTTGGGCCATTTAAGCCCATTAAGCTTAAACACACACAAACCGTGACTTAAATGGGCCACTTTAGCCCATTTGATTTTAACAAATAACTTTTTGGGCCATTTGTGACAAGTTCCAAAAGATATGGCCAGTTTTGAGAAACAAGAGAAACCTTAATCATTTTCGTGACTTATATAAAATACAAGGGCCGGTTATGATGTTTTTGAAACTAGAGAGTACCAAAAATCAAACCGTGTGTACTAGTGAACTACAAGGGCCATTTGTGACGTTTTTGAAACTTTAATCAAACCCTAATCCCACTTATTTTCATGCCGTGGGATTGGAGGGGGGTATTTTGCCATTTCCCGAAAGTTTATCAAGCCCTAGGGGCGTTTTTATTAAACGGGATAACCGACAAGGACTAACGATGTAATAACTATAACGAATGAAAATATATATGATTTCTAAACTATATATTATTTACAAGTGTAATCCCAATTTAATTACTTAAAAAGGGTTATCACAAGACGGGTTATTTTAAATTAAATTACAACCATACGATATTAACAAAATCATTTAACCATATCTTTTGTGAAACCTTAAAAATAGAACAAGGTATAAAGTTTAATCTTCATTTAAATTAAATAAAACTTGTGGAATTATTTAATTTACTATACTTTTTCCTTAAACACAAATTAATAAACTCGTACATTAATATATATTATTTCCTTGAAAACAATATATATAAACACATCCTTAATTTATTGAGAATAAATTAAGCCAACGTATCAAGCTATAAACTGTGATCATACATTTTTCATATGCACCCATTGTCATGCATAATTATTTCTACATTCACTGAGACATTCAAATTACTTAGGTAATTTCTCCAGTACGTGACTATACTGTGACATCATCCTCACTACCACATTATCACTAAGGTGAGTTCATGGCCCCATCTTTACTGTTTTATAACTGGGGGAGAAAACATGCCAACTTTTATTTTTATGCAAGCATGCACAGACAACAACAATTCATTGCCTATTGTTACCCCATTCCCGTGGACTGTAATAGTTAATAGTGTAGCGCGAAATGTATGGATAGTACTATTCGGGTATTGACAACACCCGGCCTGTCGTGATCAGCTGTCACGTGATGCTTAGGCCAAGCAGCAGGTTTATGTCATTGTCGGACTAAGGGAAACAAACATCAGGATAGACCCAATGGGCGTACTGAAAATCATGTCTAGCTTCTATTACAGGGCAGTAGGAACTACTGTAGTATTGGGCTGTGATGTCCTGCTACCTTCGTGATGCTTTGCATATTAATACTTTATTTAATTAAACCTGTGAATTCACCAACTTCGTGTTGACCCCCACATTTTTACTTTCATGTTTTCTCAGGAAAGTAAGCAGGTTCATGCATTGGATTCCAGCATTTTAGGAAAGCATCATGTTGACCATTGGGCTGGGATATTTACTTCTGTTTTTCAATAAATGTGGTTTTTCTTTTGGACAAGATACAATGTGTACGATTAATTCATGTAATATGTTTTTAAATGATTTTATGATCATCGCTCTATATGCGATGTGCTGTCGATCCACCCAAGTAACACCCCAACTATTATTCCGCAGCATTTGACCAATCTGGGGGTGTTACATAAAGACAAAGTCGAAAGATCGAAAATGCATAAGATTTGAAGTCAATGGGCCTAATTGAAGATTTATCGAAGAAAAGGACCAAAGATGGAAGATTTATATATGTCGAAGAACTCAAATCTATTAAACGAAGAAATTAAAAGACGAGTTGAATTTATTCATCGACAAATCCCGAATCAGAGTCGAAAACATCAATTTTACTAAAAAGACGAGAAGACAAAAAGAAAGGGAGAAAGCCACTCACCAACCAACTCCAAGACCTATAAATAGGAGACCTCCTTCACATTTTCAAGCTAGTCTTCATTTTTCTGTTTTTCCTTCCTTTTGTTTCTTAGGAAAAACCAACACCCTTAAGGTGTTTGGTAACTTTTATTTTTCTAGCATTCAATCCATGATCTTGTAAGTTTTAATAGTTCCTTTTGATTGTTTAAACCTTAATCTTTCAATACAATCTTTCATTAATCTTGTTCTTTCTTGTCTTGTTGATTCAAAGTTCTAAGTTTTTATTTTGTTGATTTTGATCTTTAAAAACAAGTGGGTTTTGTGTTTTTGTTGATTTGGTTTGATGTTTATCATTAGTAGATGATTAGTGGTTAGTTTGGTTTAATCTTTTGGTTAAAACTTAGTTGATTTTGGTTTAAATTCGTAGCCTTAGTTTTCCCCTGTTCTTCGCACATATTCTGTTTCATCTCCCCAGATTCCGAATGAACTAATCATTCCGAACCAAGGATTTGTTAATATTATTCCGAACCAAGCTTTTACTTAGTGTATTCCAATGAGTGAAAGTATTCCGAACTAAGGTCTTTGTTTCAAATATTCCACATAAAGCAATATTTTATGAACCAAGGTTTTGTTTTGATTATCCCGCATAAGCCATTTATGCCGAATCAAAGTTTTCTCAAAATTATTCCGAATGAAGCCTTTTCATTTAATATTCCGAATGAGCCTTTTGTCTTGTTATTCCGAGTCAGCCAGTATTCCGAACCAGTGTTTTATTCCGCATGAGCAAACATTCCGAATAAACAATTATTCCGCATGAGCAACATTCCGAATGAAGCAAGGTTATTCCGAATGAAGGTAATATTCCGCATGAGTCAAATTTATTCCGAATGAAGTGATTATTCCGGATCAAGCATTTTATTCCGAGTCAGCTGTTATTCCGCATGAGTGCAATATTCCGAATGAAGGCTATTTATTCCGAACCAAAGACTTATTCCGAATCAGCTGTTTTTATAAGTTAAGGTATTTTACTGTTTAGTTTTAAGTTCTACTTTATTACTTTTAAATTGCTGAGTCATTTTTAGTTAATCATTTTTAGCTTATTTTTATCACTTTGCTCGTTTATTCTTTTTAGTAGAATAGAAAACCAAACCCTTTTTACTTTCCACCAAGAACAATTGAGTCGCACTTTTAATCGGTAATCAATTCGAAAAGACTTGGAACGAATTTATTTTATACTTGGCTAAAAACCTTGTATTAATGATCTTATTCTATGCATCAAAATTGCTTGGTATAATTCATTACTAAAGCCGTTTAGACTTTCGCCAGAAAGGCACGTCTTAAACCCCTATATATGACACAAGCTCTTCACCTCCTCAATTTGAAGAATGTAATTTGTCTCTTGAGCAATGTTCTTGGTCTTGATTCACTTCCCTTGACTCCTCTCTTCTTTGCTTCTTTTCTACGAGTATTCATTTGTTCGTTTCGGTCTTTTCCTATCTCGATTCAACTCGTAATCCTTCAACAAGGCATTATTACCTAGTGTTGTGGTGGTCCAATGATATCCTAAAAAGGTTTAAGATATATTTTTAAGTATTTTAAAAATTTTGATTTTCAAAAATTCATTATTTTTATTTGATAAAAACCTGCCTCTGCAGGCGGTTCTTTATCTCGCGCGGTTCAAACACGCGATTCTCTATCGATAAGGAACCGCGTGTAGTAACTTTGTCAGAGCGCCAGTTTTTATAAAATACCCTTTTTCAAACAAAACCTTCTCTCTCCTTCACACACACAGCCGACGGTTTTCTTGTTTTTCCACCATTATTGAAGCTTCAAAAACCTTCAGTCACTCAAATTAATTGATTCAAGTTCGTGGGTTTCACTCATCCATCGTCCAAGATCAATTAATTGTAAGTTATTTCTTTCAATTTCATCTAATTTGTTCTAGGGTTCATACATTCATAATTGGGGATTTTTTAAATTGACATTGAATTAGAACCTTACCAGGAATAAGAGTTGACATAGTATTGTTACTATGATTCCTTAGGTTCATATTCATTGAGATTTCACTAAAACCCATTTGTAGAACAAATCTGAATTTTGACTAAATAATTTGGTTGATTGATGGAATTGATATGAACCCATAAACAAGTTGGTAATGCCATTGTTAAATGCTTACCAAAAAACCTTGTTTTGAAAAACCAATGTTCAAGTTCATTATTGATCTTAAATGGTCAATGTGTCATTGTTAATGATGAACTAGGAACATTGTGAATATGCGAATGATAAGGATTAAACCTTAATTTGTCAAGTGATTGATGAAACACATTCTCATCTTTTTGTTTTTTAGTTTATATGTAACATATGAGTAATTGGGGGAAATACTTTTGTGTTTATTTAGGTACTAATCATGCCTTCGGAATATCAACAAGACCACCAATACACTAGACAATACATGTCAAACCTTTTCAAAATGTGTGCTTCCTCTCAACTTACAAACACCTATTCCTCACTCAAAAAACGTTGCTTTCACGAGGGTAGAGTTGTCGAAGAGGATATTGAGGGATATATATATATATATATATATATATATATATATATATATATATATATATATATATATATATATATATATATATATATATATATATATATATATATATATATATATATATATATATATATATTCTAGATCGATGTTCGGAGAAATTGGGTTTGATTGTTTGTTGGACATCAAAGAGGATATATATCCCGAATTTCTCTTAGAGTTCTTTAGCACATACTCTCTCATTTATGATGATGATAAAGTATATGTTTGGTTCATCCTTGAAGGTCGCCTCCTTAAACTCTCTCTTGAAGACTTTGGTCAAGCTCTTCGTGTTCCATTTGTGGGCACTTGTCGATTTACTGATAAATGGAAACTTGATTATCTCCTTGAACCATTCGACTGTGCTCCAGATGAAAATGAAGAGATTGACCTTGACTTCATCCTTGATGTCAATTGTAAAGCGTAGTGGTTATGTTGTAAGAAGCATCCACTCTAACAAGCGTCGGATAGAACGCTATGAGTTTCTCTTAAGCGACCTAAATGATTGTATGGTTAGTTGGGCCAACATCCTTAGGGAGAATGTATTTTGTCTTGGCGGAAACCGGGATCATATTCCAGCGTGTATGACGCACATGTTATGTTGCATCGCTACCAACGCCAAGTACAATCTCGCATACTATATCGCTCGACGAATCACTTATGCTCTTTCCAAACCCAAAATAAATCTTCCCTTTGCCATGCTCCTTACTCGCCTTCTTAAGAAGGTTGGTGAAGACTATCCCGACATCAACATTTCTCGCTTTTGTTCGGTCAAACGTGTCATGCCACCTATTCAAAAGGTACAACCACGAAAATCTAGAAGTGATCGAGGTTCGAGAAAATCCGATCCACAAGAGTCCGATGATGAGGACTTTGATATGTCACCAAGTGATGGTGGTGGCGTAGGCACAAGTGCTCATGTTGGCTCTTCGAGTAACTCCCACCCATCCATGGACACTTTCATGGAAGGGTTAGAAGAAATCATCCCTCCTTTTCACTTTGCTACTAGTGGACTTCCCGAAAACTTTGGTCTTGAGGATGTCTACCGAGCTAATCTTAAAACCCAAAGTGAGTTGTATGATCATCGAGTGGAGTCAAGAGGATCGTTCAAGAACATAGCCAAATTGATCAAGGGACTTGGCAAGAAGAAGAAATAAAGCATTGGTTTATCAAGGTTAACATGTTTGTAAACATGTTTGAATTGTTGAACTATTTATTCTTACTCTCTTTTTATTTGGGTTGTTATGGTTGACTACTAATACTTTATGTTTGGATTATTAGTATTTTAATCCTAAAGTTGCATTGCTTTGTGCACATTATGTGTGTTAGATTCCTAGATTTTGATTTATAGTTAACTTTGGCTTGCTATTTACCTGTGTGAAATCTGGGCTGACCAAAGTTTGAGGAAGTGCATATTTTTGACACCACTGGTCACGGTTCCTTATCGAACCCGCGGTTCCTTAGAGATAAAGAACCGCAGACCTACATAAGGAACCGCCTGTCCCTGTTTCAACAGAATCTTTGCTTTACATTGTTTTCCTTAACTTGTGTAAAACTTTGATAAAAATTTTGCAAAAACCTGCACTTTCCTAAACTAGGGTACCTAATTTCATTATTCACCTAAAATGATTTTAACCCATTACTAGTTTGGTTCATTCCCTTCTCTTCTTAAACCCTCTCTTGTTGATTGTATTCTTCATTCCTTTAACTCTTCTCTAAACCTTAACACAACCATGGTGTCTACTAGAACATCCACTTCCTCCAAAACTTCCTCCTCCAAAAGAAGCCTCAAAATTAAGATTAAGATACCTAACATTGGTTCTTCATCTTTTCACACTCCCAAAAATGAGATCTCTCCCATTATCATTTCTTCTTCACCTTCACCACCCCTTGCTCCATGCAAGACAAACTCAACCCATGGCACTAACCATTCACATGGTTCTACCTCATCTTCATTCCAGTTAAGAATGAATGAGCTTTCTTCACCTTTCACCCCTAGTCCTCCTTTGGATCGGATTTCTCAACCACAACCTCTACAAAGTATCCCCTTTTTACTTGAGCCTTTGGTTACTCTCCTTTCTCTCCACCAAATTCTCCCATCTCACCCTTAGACACTATGCCTCCACCACCTCCTCCACCCTCTAACACTAATGCTCCTATTTTGGGCATTCTTATCCCCCACTGCATGGGTGATACTTACTTCTTTGGGTTCCTAGAAGCTCATGGTGCAAATTGCTCATGTTGTCTTTATAATAACTACATCATTCAAAACCTAAGGTTGGAGATGCTTGGTCTTCATAGAAGGTTGCATGATTTCTTTCTTGTCTTGTTCTCCATGCCTCCTCCTAGGAGATGAATGATGATTTTTAAATTAACATGCTTTTTTAAAAGAAGGTCAGGCCAAAGAGATCTATGAATTCAAGACCTAGTTTTTAGCTATCTTTGTAGTAGTTAATTGTCTTTTTTATTTCTTGTACTTTGTTTCTTTTCCCTCATGATTTTCTCATGTGGATGATTTATGGATTTAGTTTTTATGTGCTCTAATCTATGTGATCACATTAAATAACTTCAATTTATTTAAAATTGAACCTAAATCTATTACAACCTCTAAAAACTTGACTTAAAATTGGATAAAAATGTTATCTAAATATTTTGTCACCCTTTTTCAAGACATTATTTGTGAATGTGTTGCTTTTATGCAACCCTATCATACTCTAGTGCTAAAAGAGGTAAAAATCCAAGATTTGCAAAATTTTGAAAAAGTATTATTTTTCTCCAAAACTTTTGAAAATCAAGGTTTGCTGCCCACTGGACGCGGCTCCTTAGCCCCCAGGCGGATCCATATCGATATGGAACCGCGGGCTATTTTAAGGAACCGTGCATAGTAAAGCCGTTCCTGGCTTGTTTTTGGTCTTTTTTCTTTGACCACTGTCTTGGTTAGAATTCTTTGTTTACCCAATTTGGCTAAGCATTTCCTAAAACCTTTCTTTTTCATTTCAAATCTTTGCCTTGCCTATTTTCTTTAAATTCTTCTCTTTTGGGAGTTCTTTTCTTCATCCCTCATAATGCCTAATTCTTCCTTTCCTAACCTTGACATTTCTTTGTCACAAACTTCTCAACCTAAAGATTCTTCTTCTAAGCTTTCAAAGAAACCAAATATCTCGGTTAAACCCATTTGGATCAAAAAGAACAAGAATCCTCATGATTCTTCTTCTCCAAAATCCTCCAAGAATTCCTCTTTCTCTCCGATTCGATATTGGAATTAGACTTACTCTATAAATCCAATTACCGGAGAAAAGGAAATTCTTCCACCACCACCAAAACCTTTCAACTCTCCTCAACTCAATGACCTATCTTCTTTCCCTAACCTCACTCGGCATTGTGAAAACATCTCTTATCCATTATCTCACTCTCCAACAACCTCTAATTTTGATGGACCTCCCCCATCTAAGGACTTTTTTTTGCATCATGGTTCCTCGTGTGCTTGTTGTCGTTTTCAACAAATTGAACTTGCTCATATCTATGACAAGCTAAATTTCCTTGAATTCCTCCTCACTCGACCTCCTCTCAAAATTTTTCGTTCCCATGAACAAAACTTCGAATGATGCTTCGTCATCTTTCTTTTCCAACTAAGGCACATTTTGTACTTTAGTTGTTTGAGTCATTAAAACTTAAGCAATCTTGGAAGATTATCACTATGAGAGTAGTTTATGCTTTGTGGTTTATTTTCCATATTTTTTTTGCTTTAAATATTCATATTGTGTGTATGAATATTTCTCTTGTATGTTATTTAATATTTATGTAATATGAATGTTATGTGTGTTATCTTACCCTCTAATTCTAGTTCACACATTGTTTAAAGAGTTGATCATGGTTAAAACTTAAAATTAATTATGGGTGATTCCATAAATTCTAAATTTTAACCCCTTGATATTTTAAATCATCTTTGATTGGTCTGGATGTTTTTTCTTCCTTTATTCCACCAATTGAACTATGATGTTATCAATACACACTCTTTGGACATACTTAGCAAATGCTTGCTTCTAATTTGAGATTTCTTTTCTTTCTCCCTCTCAAGTTAGTTAGTAGGTAGCGCACATACATACATTGGTGTTTCTTTTCTTTCTTCTAACCTTTGTGTAGCATGTCACATTAGCTCATTTTCTTGGTGCCCCAAGCAAAGGGGAGTAAGCACCAAGGGGGAGCTACTATCAAAATTCCGGTTCTTTTCTTCTTCAAAGACTTGTGCTAACTTTTTTTGCTTCGACAAAGGGGGAGAAATGATAGTGATAAACTCATTAATAATTCGAATAAACTTGTATTTTACGTAAATGAGTTTATAGTTTGTCGTAATAAAAAAGGGGGAGATTGTTAATGCAAAGCAATGCCTAAAAACATTGTCAGTATTAATTAATCTTTCTTAGTTTTGATCACGACAAATTACAAAGACATTTATTGTCAAACACAATCATAAAACGAATTATCTAACAAACACTATTATCAAGGTAATAATCATTACACTAACATATCTTAATCATGCTTAGTGATCATAAAAGTGATTAGCCTTAAAACTCACTTTTGTCAAATGTAACAAAAGATTATTAATAAACTTTATTTTTAAGAAAATGTTTTATTAAAATGAAAATGTTAATTTAAATATGGCATATTCCAAATGTCATAAGAATATCCTTTGAAGGTTTAAACAGCCTAAGATATTTCAAATTCACTAAAAGACAAAAAGGAGCGGACTCTACGTCGGCGGTTCCTTAGCACCTACGGCGGTTCCTTATCAACAAGGAACCGCGGGCTTCAATAAGGAACCGAGGGCAGATATAGCCGTTGGATGTTTGTCTTATAAATAGTGGATCAAATCTGCATTCTCATCAACCCTTTTTGGACATCTCTTTCAGCCTTCTTTCTCATATCTAATCCTAGTCATTTGTAAATGATCACTTAATGTGTTAAGTATGTTTACTCATGATTATCCTCTTGATCTCCTTCTTTACCTTGTCCAAAGAGAAGATCACTCACACACTTGTGATGTGATTAAAGATGAAGCATTGATGAAGATCACCCTCTCCTAAAGATCTAGTCATGTTCATCATTTGTTTATTTGTGTCTTGTGTAGATCCAATGTATTTGTGAATACTTGGACTAGTTGTGTTCATCCAAGCTATATGTGAATACTTGGATTAGAGTTGTGTAAATCCATTGCACATGTGTGTGCTTTGATTTGTGTTGTGTAGATCCAAGCTACATGTGTGTACTTGGATATGTTTAGTTGAGTTGCAATTAGTTGTGTTAGTTCTCACTAAACTATAAAGTGATGTGGTTGTGTCTTGTGAGTTCGCACTAAACTATAAAGTGATATGTAGCTGTGTTGTGTGATGTTCTCACTTAGCTTCAAAGTGAAGAGTCGTGAAGATTGGTTCTAGCTTTGGATTAGAACTCGACATCTAGCCTTGTGTCGGAAAATGGTAAAGTAGGCAACGTTGTGAAGATTGGTTCTAGCTTTGGATTAGAACTCGACATCTAGCCTTGTGTTGTAAAATGGTGAAGTGGGCGACGTTGTGTAGATTGGTCCTAGCTAAGATTAGGTCTCGACATTTAGCTTAGTGTCGGAAATAATGTAAGCGACGTTGTAAGGTTTTCTCCGCCAAGAAGGGAGCTTGTGGATATAGTGGAAATATCGAGTAAGGTGTACTCAAGGATTGGAGTAGGAACGAGGATAGAGCCTCGTTGCTGAACCACTATAAATCTTGGTGTCTTCCTACTAGGTTGTTCTTTCCTTACTCATTACTTACATTCATTATCATTATACTTACTACACATTGTTAATGCAATAGAATTAAACCTAATCATTATGCAACTAGCTTTCAAGTAAAAGATAGTTTTGTTCACTCACCTAATTGAAAGGAATTTTAATTAGGAGATAAACCGATGAGAAACTATTCAACCCCCCTTCTAGTTTCTATAGATAGCATCCACCAGCTTCGCATACTTATCCAAACATGTGTCAGTAGAAATCCTCAAAGAAAAATCCATAAGGGAGGAGGAAGTCGTAACGGTTGTAGAAGAAGCATGTCCTACGTGGATAACACCGATCATGGAATACTTGACAAATGGATTACTCCCGCCAGACGAAACAGAGGCACGACGCATACGCAGATGCTCAAGACAGTTTGAAGTCAAGGACGGGATCCTTTATTAACGATCGTTCCTACAACCATGGCTACGATGTGTAGGACCGTAGCAGACGCAATATGTCATCAGCGAGATACACGAGGGATCCTACGACATACACGTAGGACCCAGGTTAGTGGTGGCGAAAGCGCTCCGCAACAGATATTACTGGCCAACAATGCATTCGGATGCACGGACACTTATTTTAAAGTGCAATGACTACCAAGTGCACAGACCAGTACTATGCCTGCCCCAGGAAGAACTAACACCCATTACCTCTCCTTGTCCATTTTATAAATGGGGAATCGATATCGCAAGCCCTTTCCCGGTGACAGCCAGAGGGATTAAGTTCCTAATAGTGGCGATGAACTACTTCACGAGGTGGATCGAGGCCAAAGTAGTAGCAAAAATAACTGGCAACCAAGTGAAAAGGTTTGTTTAGGATAATATAGTATGTCGCTTTGGGCTACCTGGGGAAATTGTCTCTGATAATGGAAAACAATTCCGGAGAACCCATTCAAAGACTGGTGTGCGAAAAACAACATAAGACAGCGATTCACATCCGTAGCCCATCCACAATCTAACGGCCTAGTGGAAAGAGCGAACAGGAGCCTACGAGACGACATTAAAGCACGACTAGGAGAAGAGAACAAGAAATGAGTTGATGAATGATCACACGTTCTATGGGCGCACCGCATCATGATAAAAACCGCAACAAGAGATACCCCCTTCACCCTAACACACGGAACATAGGCGATTATCCTAGCGGAGATAGGATTGCCAACGCTCCGCACAACGGAGTTCGCCATGATCACAAATGACGATGAAGTGCGTTTGAACTTGGACATAATTGATGAGAGACGAGAGTTGGCGGCGATCAACGAAGCCAAGGCAAAATAAAAAATGAAGGCCTACTACGACGCTAGGGTGCAAAAAACTTCGTTTATGTGACAACCAGGAATTTTCTAGACTTTAAATAATAATAAATTATATTATTTATTAATCAAAATTTATTTTTGAGAGATATCAAGGTTATTTGATTTGAAAACGGGAGTTTATTTTACATATTGTAAAAGACTGCGAAAAATCTGAGAACTGACGCGATACAAATTAAATTTATATTTAATTATCCAGAGATATTTGATAAAAATACTTATTAAAATATCGGATACTTTTATTTTAGTGTAATATCGTACGTTGAAAGAGATAACATTCAAGTTGAAATTTATTCCTCTTTGAACACAAGTATTTGAGTTAACCGATATACAGTAATTATTTTAAATAAAAACGTAGACGATTACAAAAATTAGTCGAGTAGATAATCTAATTTATTGGAAAAGTGATTCTAAAAACAACGGAACAAATTTCATAAAACAAATAAAATTTTATCGATCTCGATCGAGTCCCGAACCACGTTTAAACGAATAAAAGAAAAGCTTAGAGAACTACTTACGCTTTTGACCCTCAATTATACCCACTCTACACATTTCTTACACTATAAATAGAAAAGATATAACATTTCATTTCATTATCACCCAACCCTAACCCTAAATCAAAACACACATAAAACCCTAATGCTCTCTTTATTTTCCGGCGCCTACCATCTTTCCGGCCAAAATTCCGGCCACCGGAAAATATTCCGCCGCCACCTCTATTTCTATAGATTGAATAGATCTATTTATTCACCATTCGACTCACTCATAACAACATCAAAACCACCATTATTGCCTTTGGCCGTCGTGGTTGTTCACCACCGGCCGCCACTAAACACGCCGTTGAATACACCACCATCTATACCTATATGTACCCTAGCAGCCTCCACCTCGATGACACCATTAGATCACAGCCACCATCACTATACCACCACCATACGAGCAACATGCATCCATAATAGATTCGTCGCAGTGCAGCCGTGTTCACCACCATCAGACGGCCATCACAGCCGTGACTCCACCACCAACAGCTACGTCTCAACATCACCACTATTTGAACCACCGAGACCTGCCTGATCTGTCCACCGCAGGCGCGCCACCACAGATCCAATAGGACCATCATCACAGATGTGATCGCAGCCACATGTTACCGCAGAAACCACCATGGCGTGGTGGTCTTGTGGGTTTATTACCAACCGTACATCACGGCTGTGGTCTTCAGCCATAGAGAGCTCCGACCAGCCACCACTACGAGGGTGGTTTGATCCGTGGGTAAGCCACTGTTACGTTTTGGTTACAACAGCACCAGCGGGGGGTCGTTTGTTTTATTGCTATAGGCAAGCAAAGGAGTGTTTAGTTTTGGCAGCGACCGAGACATGTGTTTGATTGCAACAACAACACCAAAGTTGTGTTTTAGGCGCGAGTTAAATATCACCAGCAAGGGTGTGCTAATTTGCAGGAGTAGGGGTGCGTTTGGTTCGCTGTATAAACAGCCATATAGGTGCGTTTAGTTTGCTGCGTACCAGCAGCAGCAAGAGCGTTTGGTTCGACTGAAAACATCACGAGGGTATGTTTGTTGCTGTTTAGAACACACACGAGATGTGTTGGGAGTGCAAAAGTGCCATAAGGATGCATTTGGGACTAACAGCGAAGGTGCAGGGGACTGTTTGGGTTTAACAGTCTGCTGATAAGGGTGCGTTTGGGATAGCAGAAAGCTTTAAGAGGCTGTTTGGGGTTAACAGCAGGGTAAAGGAGCGTTTGGGTTTGCAGAAAGTTTAAAAGGGTGTTTGGTTTGCTGATTAGCAGCTTTGGGGTACGTTTGGACGCGGGATTGCAAGGGTTTAGAGTATCGGACGCGATTACAATTCATGGTTGGTTGTGGTTTAGGAATCGGCTAATAATATATCTAACTTTATTAATTAATTAAAACGAATTAAATGATGGTACATATGATACATATGTAAGTATATATAAATGGTTAAATAAACATGTCAGACACTATTATTATCACGAGAAATATAAAAATAAGTATACATTTAAATATGTATTTAAATAGCTCACATAGGGCGTTTGATTTTTAATTTATAATACATAGGTTGCGTTTAGTCCTATTTAATTATGGTGATTAAATAGTTTAGTTTAGATATATGTTAAAACGCGATTTACGTAACATAGATTGTTTGGAAAATATTGAGGATTGGTTAATATGGAAAATGTTGTACAAACGAATAGGTCATGTTGATTTTTTTTATAAAATACCGTACCTTGTATTTTGTTGGGTATAAATACTAATATATTTGTAAACTGATAAATTAATAAATATCACTATATTTGTAGACCGATAAATTAATAAATACTACTATATTTGTAAACCAATAAATAAATGGATTCTATTGTATCGATAAATTAATGAAAGTTATATTTTTACTTAAAAGTGTCAATTATTAATTAAGTGACGACTTTCTTAAAATGTGTCAAATTAAGTTGTCTATTTATTTTTATCATGATCCGTATACTGTAACTACAAAACAAATATATACATTGCTTTATTTTGTGAAATTGTTGTCTCTATTATATAATTCAACATAAGAATTATATAACTGTCTAGTTATACATAATGTGTACGGAATACATTATATATTTGGTGTGTGCTTATTTAAATTATTTAACCAACCAAACTATTATAACTTGGAACATAAATATTTTATCAACGGGTCACGTTGATGTACAATCTATCGAGAACTCAAATACACATTTTTTTAGTTATTGGATTTAGCCGATTAGTAAACCACAACACCATGACTGGGCCGTATCGCTTTTCGTTTGTGCGGAGCGTATTGTTAGCATCACTAGCGTTTGCTCTACATCGTCGAGGTGAGTTCATACCCCACCTTTTCTTGCTTTGAATTGAGTTATAAATGTTTTATAATTGCTCTTTGGGGGAGGTACATGCTTGGTCATAAACTACTTATAAACTTGCTTGGTTGTCAGAACTGATATTAAACTTGTTTGGTTGTCTATAACTGTTTATAAATTACTTGATTGTCATAAGCTAATGTTAAGCTTACTTGGTTGGTCATAAACTATCTTTAAACTGGTTTAATTGTTACGTGCTGAGTGGTCAACTCCTCTAATTGTTATACATATGAATGCTGATACTAAAATTTCTATTGTGATTTTCATAGCCCAAAACTTTAACTGCTCTTTATTGGTTCTCGGGTAGAGACAATGGTTGCAAGAATGAACACAAGTGCATATCTCTTTTATGTATTGGTCTAAGTCCCACTTTAACCCAATTACTTTGGCCCATTATCATGAACCGTTAATTTCAGACCGGATGACCGGTCGAAAGCGCGAATGTTATGGATAGATCTATCGGGGTTGACGCCCCTGTCCGGCTTGGTCAAACAGAGGACAAGCGGGCACAGTTTCATTTGAGTCTGTGGACGGATGTCGTGGGTTAGGCATCCGTAGGGGCTGCATTATATGATTATACTACCGGTGTTGTTAACGCTTCGGTGTCATGAGCTTAGACAATAATAAATGCCTTATTTTATTTAGTGACCTTGTATTTGTTATATTGTCACTAAGTGGTTGGAAAATCTTGTGGTTCATTAAACAATTATATTCTATAGGAAAGCTTTATTATTTATCAGTAAGCTTTGTTTTTACCAGGAAACGCTAACTATTATCTGTGAACTCTGTTTTATCAGAAAACTCTATTTATTTCCAGAAAACTCTGTTGTTATCAGTAGCTATATTTACTATCAGTAAACTCTGTTTTTATCAGTAAACTCTATTTTTATCAATAAACTTTGAAATTATCAAAGAGAGTCTATTTAACAGAAACTGTGATTTTTAAACTCTTATATTTTACTGCAAGGTGCAGTGGTCGGTAAAACTCTAATTTTTCACAAATGTTTTAAAACAAACTTATGAACTCACCAACTTTATGTTGACATTTTAAGCATGTATTTTCAGGTACTTAATTGACTGGAATATTTGGAGTCTGCTATGTGGTTTTGGCATGTAGAGGTCGTTCTCGGATCAAGCTCTCGATTACTCATGAAGTCACAAATCCCCAAAGCAAGTCTTCCGCTGCAGTGAATTTGGGGGTGTGACAGATTGGTATCAGTTCCAGGTTATAGAGAACTAGGTTGCATTAGTAATTCTAGACTATAACCGGCTCTCAGTTTTATTTAGTAGTAACACTCATCACATCATACTTATTCCGCTGCTATATGAGTACTTGCAATACATGTTTGTTATTGCTTTGTTGTCTGCCATGTGATTACTTGTTTACGTGAGTTCGATTGCTTGATTAGTGCGCTTAGACATATAATATATTTATATATATGAACGTTAGAACATTCATTGGGCATTGTGAGTTACACAATGGTCCCGCGTATCTATTTATAACAAAACTTAGAGACATCATGTGATTTTTATTAACGATTGGTCGTGAGTAATCCCCAGGTTCGAGTTAATTCATTCAAAAAGGTTAAGAGGTGTAACCATACTTAACTATGCCTCGGTGGGCCTCATGTTTGATTGAGTGTGAGATGGAATTAAGTATGGGACGTTACACAACCTATGATTTTTGATGGATTACCTCAAGGGTGGGTAAGACTCGTAGTCTTACGTAATAATATGGAATGTGTTGTATGCTCAGAGTCGAGCTGAGTCATCGAAAGGTTGAGATGTGTAATAATTCATAACAAAACCCGGGGCCATTCTTTGTGAGTGCGTTTCGAGGCTGGGTTATGATAAGTTATTACTGAGCTTGATGTTTGATGAGTCTTCCTCGAGGATGGGAAGGTTTTGTGTGATTGGATGATTGCTTATTTAGAACCGAGTACTATATAATTATCCTACTTATAACCGGGAGTTTCTTTGATTGATATACGTCTACAATCGCCTTATCGCCTATCGACACTTATGTTCTTTGATCTGGTACCCTCGAAACGTCTACTTATGAAAGACGACTTGTTTGCAACTTATGCACCTTGCTTTTGGTAATTTTGGATATTATCGTTTAGAAATTTTAACGATTATGAATTGGGTATTTTGTCGGTGACACTTAGGTAGGATGATTTATGAAGTCTTTATTGAAATGGATTGGGACGCCTCTGCATTTGAATAAAGAAATCATAAATCACCGAACCATAAGTTTATAACGACATATTTGCATAGATAAGGACGCTTCTGTATGCAAATATGTGATTATAAATAAGTGGGCTTAAGGCTATCCGACGTGACCATGTATATTTATGGTATTGATTTAGTTCTCCATCTTTGGGAGGGTATTTCTTTTGACTCAGGATTCGTCCATAAAAATTTATCTTATTTCGCATTGGATCGTATCATTACGACATTTTGACGAGTGATTCTTTAAGCTTCGTTTGATTCGAGAATTGTTACGAGAATCTTTTCTGAATATATACCGATCGCCGTGAACCTAATGGGATGGTGGTGGTGAACCCTTATAGACTTTTAAGTGCTGACGATTTTTCTAGACTATTCGCTTCGAATTGTTTCATTTTATCGTTCGGTGAACGACGACCGATTTGCCAGATTGACATGTAGAACCGCTCAGATATGACCCACCTTTATCTATTGCTTATCTAAGTAACTATTGGTGGGTAACACGATTTTAAAAGTTCGAACATAATTATCTGTGAGCAGATCTAAGTACATTTGATATAAACCTCAAAAATCTCTTTCTCTACACTTTTAATTGGGTAACAATGATTGAGTTCGAGGACGAACTCCAAATAACACGGATGTACTGTGACAACCGGGAATTTTCTAGACTTTAAATAATAATAAATTATATTATTTATTAATCAAAATTTATTTTTGAGAGATATCAAGGTTATTTGATTTGAAAACGGGAGTTTATTTTACATATTGTAAAAGTTTGCGAAAAATCTGAGAACTGACGCGATACAAATTAAATTTATATTTAATTATCCAGAGATATTTGATAAAAATACTTATTAAAATATCGGATACTTTTATTTTAGTGTAATATCGTACGTTGAAAGAGATAACATTCAAGTTGAAATTTATTCCTCTTTGAACACAAGTATTTGAGTTAACCGATATACAGTAATTATTTTAAATAAAAACGTAGACGATTACAAAAATTAGTCGAGTAGATAATCTAATTTATTGGAAAAGTGATTCTAAAAACAACAGAACAAATTTCATAAAACAAATAAAATTTTATCGATCTCGATCGAGTCCCGAACCACGTTTAAACGAATAAAAGAAAAGCTTAGAGAACTACTTACGCTTTTGACCCTCAATTATACCCACTCTACACATTTCTTACACTATAAATAGAAAAGATATAACATTTCATTTCATTATCACCCAACCCTAACCCTAAATCAAAACACACATAAAACCCTAATGCTCTCTTTATTTTCCGGCGCCTACCATCTTTCCGGCAAAAATTCCGGCCACCGGAAAATATTCCGCCGCCACCTCTATTTCTATAGATTGAATAGATCTATTTATTCACCATTCGACTCACTCATAACAACATCAAAACCACCATTATTGCCTTTGGCCGTCGTGGTTGTTCACCACCGGCCGCCACTAAACACGTCGTTGAATACACCACCATCTATACCTATATGTACCCTAGCAGCCTCCACCTCGATGACACCATTAGATCACAGCCACCCTCACTATACCACCACCATACGAGCAACATGCATCCATAATAGATTCGTCGCAGTGCAGCCGTGTTCACCACCATCAGACGGCCATCACAGCCGTGACTCCACCACCAACAGCTACGTCTCAACATCACCACTATTTGAACCACCGAGACCTGCCTGATCTGTCCACCGCAGGCGCGCCACCACAGATCCAATAGGACCATCATCACAGATGTGATCGCAGCCACATGTTACCGCAGAAACCACCATGGCGTGGTGGTCTTGTGGGTTTATTACCAACCGTACATCACGGCTGTGGTCTTCAGCCATAGAGAGCTCCGACCAGCTACCACTACGAGGGTGGTTTGATCCGTGGGTAAGCCACTGTTACGTTTTGGTTACAACAGCACCAGCGGGGGGTCGTTTGTTTTATTGCTATAGGCAAGCAAAGGAGTGTTTAGTTTTGGCAGCGACCGAGACATGTGTTTGATTGCGACAGCAACACCAAATTTGTGTCTTAGGCGCGAGTTAAATATCACCAGCAAGGGTGTGCTAATTTGCAGGAGTAGGGGTGCGTTTGGTTCGCTGTATAAACAGCCATATAGGTGCGTTTAGTTCGCTGCGTACCAGCAGCAGCAAGAGCGTTTGGTTCGACTGAAAACATCACGAGGGTATGTTTGTTGCTGTTTAGAACACACACGAGATGTGTTGGGAGTGCAAAAGTGCCATAAGGATGCGTTTGGGACTAACAGAGAAGGTGCAGGGGACTGTTTGGGTTTAACAGTCTGCTGATAAGGGTGCGTTTGGGATAGCAGAAAGCTTTAAGAGGCTGTTTGGGGTTAACAGCAGGGTAAAGGAGCGTTTGGGTTTGCAGAAAGTTTAAAAGGGTGTTTGGTTTGCTGATTAGCAGCTTTGGGGTACGTTTGGACGCGGGATTGCAAGGGTTTAGAGTATCGGCGCGATTACAATTCATGGTTGGTTGTGGTTTAGGAATCGGCTAATAATATATCTAACTTTATTAATTAATTAAAACGAATTAAACGATGGTACATATGATACATATGTAAGTATATATAAATGGTTAAATAAACATGTCAGACACTATTATTATCACGAGAAATATAAAAATAAGTATACATTTAAATATGTATTTAAATAGCTCACATAGGGCGTTTGATTTTTAATTTATAACGCATAGGTTGCGTTTAGTCCTATTTAATTATGGTGATTAAATAGTTTAGTTTAGATATATGTTAAAACGCGATTTACGTAACATAGATTGTTTGGAAAATATTGAGGATTGGTTAATATGGAAAATGTTGTACAAACGAATAGGTCATGTTGATTTTTTTTATAAAATACCGTACCTTGTATTTTGTTGGGTATAAATACTAATATATTTGTAAACTGATAAATTAATAAATATCACTATATTTGTAGACCGATAAATTAATAAATACTACTATATTTGTAAACCAATAAATAAATAGATTCTATTGTATCGATAAATTAATGAAAGTTATATTTTTACTTAAAAGTGTCAATTATTAATTAAGTGACGACTTTCTTAAAATCTGTCAAATTAAGTTGTCTATTTATTTTTATCACGATCCGTATACTGTAACTACAAAACAAATATATACATTGCTTTATTTTGTGAAATTGTTGTCTCTATTATATAATTCAACATAAGAATTATATAATTGTCTAGTTATACATAATGTGTACGGAATACATTATATATTTGGTGTGTGCTTATTTAAATTATTTAACCAACCAAACTATTATAACTTGGAACGTAAATATTTTATCAACGGGTCACGTTGATGTACAATCTATCGAGAACTCAAATACACATTTTTTTAGTTATTGGATTTAGCCGATTAGTAAACCACAACACCATGACTGGGCCGTATCGATTTTCGTTTGTGCGGAGCGTATTGTTAGCATCACTAGCGTTTGCTCTACATCGTCGAGGTGAGTTCATACCCCACCTTTTCTTGCTTTGAATTGAGTTATAAATGTTTTATAATTGCTCTTTGGGGGAGGTACATGCTTGGTCATAAACTACTTATAAACTTGCTTGGTTGTCAGAACTGATATTAAACTTGTTTGGTTGTCTATAACTGTTTATAAATTACTTGATTGTCATAAGCTAATGTTAAGCTTACTTGGTTGGTCATAAACTATCTTTAAACTGGTTTAATTGTTACGTGCTGAGTGGTCAACTCCTCTAATTGTTATACATATGAATGCTGATACTAAAATTTCTATTGTGATTTTCATAGCCCAAAACTTTAATTGCTCTTTATTGGTTCTCGGGTAGAGACAATGGTTGCAAGAATGAACACAAGTGCATATCTCTTTTATGTATTGGTCTAAGTCCCACTTTAACCCAATTACTTTGGCCCATTATCATGAACCGTTAATTTCAGACCGGATGACCGGTCGAAAGCGCGAATGTTATGGATAGATCTATCGGGGTTGACGCCCCTGTCCGGCTTGGTCCAACAGAGGACAAGCAGGCACAGTTTCATTTGAGTCTGTGGACGGATGTCGTGGGTTAGGCATCCGTAGGGGCTGCATTATATGATTATACTACCGGTGTTGTTAACGCTTCGGTGTCATGAGCTTAGACAATAATAAATGCCTTATTTTATTTAGTGACCTTGTATTTGTTATATTGTCACTAAGTGGTTGGAAAATCTTGTGGTTCATTAAACAATTATATTCTATAGGAAAGCTTTATTATTTATCAGTAAGCTTTGTTTTTACCAGGAAACGCTAACTATTATCTGTGAACTCTATTTTATCAGAAAACTCTATTTATTTCCAGAAAACTCTGTTGTTATCAGTAAGCTATATTTACTGTCAGTAAACTCTGTTTTTATCAGTAAACTCTGTTTTTATCAGTAAACTTTGAAATTATCAAAGAGAGTCTATTTAACAGAAACTGTGATTTTTAAACTCTTATATTTTACTGCAAGGTGCAGTGGTCGGTAAAACTCTAATTTTTCACAAATGTTTTAAAACAAACTTATGAACTCACCAACTTTATGTTGACATTTTAAGCATGTATTTTCAGGTACTTAATTGACTGGAATATTTGGAGTCTGCTATGTGGTTTTGGCATGTAGAGGTCGTTCTCGGATCAAGCTCTCGATTACTCATGAAGTCACAAATCCCCAAAGCAAGTCTTCCGCTGCAGTGAATTTGGGGGTGTGACAGTTTATACCAGGAGACTTTTTATACTGCGTGAACGCAGATAGCCTCGCAGAGAATACAGTTAAACTTGGACCCAAGTGGGAGGGGCCTTACATGGTGACAGAAGCTTTGGGAGATGGTGCGTACCGGCTGCGCGAAATGGAAGGTCGCGACTTGCGAAGGACTTAGAATATTTGCCATCTGAAAAACTGCTACCTTTAACACATGTATTGTTTTCTTTTTTATTTCATTATTATGTCCTCAAAATCTTGCAAGTATTAATAAAATTTGTGGTCCCTAGCTAGTTCCACGACACATTACCAAACATTTTATATATATAATTTGTATAAATGACTTCATGCCTACTAGCGTACGCGTATACAACGTTTCCAGGATAAATACGAGGAAAGGGTCTAACCTACTAATTAAACTTGTCGTGTAAGAGGGATGTAACCCCATCAACCACGGATCATGTATCCTTGTTAGGCCCCTTGTTATTCATGATATCGTAGCAAGTTTTTTACAACCAGCAGAATCATGTTGCTCTGAATGAAGACACACTTGTGCACACCTAACAACAGGCCAGTCTCCCCTGGCCGTCCCTATGGTAGTAGCGGTATACCGCACGTAATGAGTTTTCCTCACCGATAGGGACCATTCATGCAATTACACTAAGTTCATAAATCAAACTATACCGCGTTACAAACTTTGAGCACGGAGTAAAAGCTAAGATATATACACAAAATGTTAAAGTTATTACATAAGAAGTGCGAACACACGCACATAAAAATATTAAGTAACAAATTGTTCAAATATTACATGATATGTTCGATAAAAGATCAGAATCAGAATAAGACTTCTTCAGCTTCAAGACAAGCGGGCGATGGGCGGATTCCCAATGCTTCTTCATATTTTCTCCATCTGATCAAGAATCCGCGCGTCCCTCTCTAGAAAGGGCGCGAGAAGCACGGGGACCACAACAGCAAGGTGGGAAGCGCCAGCAGAGGAAGATGCCTCAAGCCCCAGGGCGGCTCTCTTGGCTGCAGCACGGCTGGCGTGCGCTGGGAGCACCTCAGATAAAGGGACCTCCTTCGCAATATGGAAGGGGTTGTCCGCATCACGAGTGTGAGAAAATACCGGGACTGTGAGCTGCTCCGGGGAGGGCTTTAGGTGATAATCTACCTGGGTCTTCGCGCCCTCAATCTTGTTGCTGGCTAAAGTTAATGCCTCCATTACAGACTCTAGGGGGAGCTCCACATCTTCGCTACCTAAGCCAAAGGAAGGAATAGAAGATACCTTCATCTTTTCCATAGGTTTGGTTGTCTATGGCTTTGTAGAAGGATCGTAAAAAGATATATCCTTCAGATCTGCCTTCAGCAAGTCAGCATTACGGGCCTTCTCCAAACCTATAGAGGTGCCTACATTGATTGCAGCTATGATGGACTGGGCAAAGGTGGCCCGCAGAGTCTGATCCTCTAGAGCACCCATCGTCGCCATACGTAAGCCACGACGCACCAACCAACGCTTCTCTGCCACCTCACGCATAAGCCGTGGGTACAGGTCTTCGTCATACTCAACACTTAGGCACTTCAGTGGGCCTGCAAGATACCCCATACTATCCTTCACTCGCACACCCAACGAATCCACCACATCAAACACCTGATCTCTTTACACCTCGAAGGACTTCATTGCATCTTCATTAGAAGCTCTTAGTTGGTTCAGTTGGGAGCGCTCATCTGCTAGGGAGGCGGCAAGACTGTTTCTCTCCTCAGTCAACAAATAGATTATGGCAGCATCTTGCTTGCCTCTCTCAACCTCCTCAACGATTTTTTCTTGCAGACCATGTAGGGCATTGGATTTTTCTTCGCTGGCTTTGTCAAGTTTTTCTTTAGAATCCTTAACTTGAGCGGACAACTCAATGAACCTTCTTCTCACTCGGGACAACGAAGTCACGTTTTGTGACGCTACAAAACTCACCTCATCAGCAAGAGCAGCATCGCTGTATCCATGAAGCACACTTACCCGTCCGGGAGGCACAATGTTGTCGAGAAAGCTATCACAGTCGAAAGCATTGGTCAAGTCAGAAGACCATGGGAGATTCCACTATGGGCCAAATATAGGATCCTCCATATGCGCGCTTCCCCTGTGGCAGATGTGTCCTTTGGGGGGAAGCCGCGCCAATATTTGCGAACATTAGGATCTCCTGGTCAACACTATAGAATAGATTTAAAAATATTAGCTATATATATATATATATATATATATATATATATATATATATATATATATATATATATATATATATATATATATATAGAGAGAGAGAGAGAGAGAGAGAGAGAAAGAAAGAGAGGACTGACTAGTTGCATAAGGGAGGTATGCTTCACAAAAATTTACCTTAGCTTGACGCTAGCAGGTGGGGTTTGTGGGGAATCCCATCGAAGTTGTCATCGGTGTCCTCCCCAGAAGGATGCCCTATGAGGGTCTCTTCTAGAGGACCCATGGTGGTTGCGGTGGATGGCCCGCCCTCTGTCCGTGCAGACTTTCGAGAGGTGGTACGGGAGCTCCTTTGCCTCTTTTGAGATAGACTAGTAGCCGCTTCCTCTTCCTTCTCAAATTGCTCGGCGCAAATCTCAGCATTCTCAGAAAAGTTGAACTCTGACAAAGAAGGTCTTTCCTCTTGGTGCGGTGGTTGTTGTTGTATCTGTGGCTGTTGTTTTTGTTGCCCCACGACCATATCCTCCTGCGCATGGCCAGCTGCCGCATCTCCAATGTCAAGCTCCATGGTATTCTTTTTAGCGCGAACTCGTAATGACTCTTCATTCTCCCTCAGAGGGTGCGGATACACGATGAGATCCTCGGTGAAGCTCTCACGAACATGGTCAAGAATGTCCATCACTGCATCAAGTATTGTTGCCAAGCAAAGAATTTTGTTAGATAGTTCAAAGGGAAAATACTTACAAAATGTTATAAAGAACGTTGAGGAGATCACTAACCCTGGCCACGGGGATCACGGAAGTATGGGACTTCGTGTCCACCACATATGATTGCGCGACTCAGTCCCAATATGTAAAACAGGGCCTCAGGATAGGCCTGAATGGGAATGCGATTGTTGTTTAGTATATCAGCATATGCGGCGCTATACGTGGTGGGGCCAGGCATTGGGTCTTTCCTCAACATTCCAGAGGTCAAGAATTGGTATTGGAATGGGTAGGCGGCGTTGTCAATCCAGAAGAAGGAGTCATTCTAGTTCCTTAATGAGTCCACCTTCTCTACGTAGCATTTTATACCACCCCTTCGCTTAGCAAACGACACTCATCCATTCGACAGAAGGCGTTGGTAGAAAACACGGAAGAGGTTCATAGTTGGTTCTATGTATAGGGTACGACATTTAACCTCAAAGTTGGATATTTTTGCTGCCCCAATACAGTGTAATTGAGATACATGGATCTCGTAATGTGTAAGGACACTAATAAGGAAGCGTGACATAGGGATTTGATGGTTAGCATAGTCGAAGAACCTGGTGTACATCCCTATTTTGTCCTTAGGCGCCTGCCTAATATTGCGGTGAGGGTTTGGTACTTCGGGGTGCAAGTAATCAGGGATGTAGTAGTCCGACGTAAACCGATCTAACTCCTCGATAGTCATAGTGGACGTGATCTCGGATAATTTCCTAACCATGGTGGTATATAATGGCGCAATAAAAGATTTGTCGGAGATTACCTTAGGCGTATCTTGCTTCGAATGGTGGATAAATAATAAACTTGACAATGGAAGTTTTTAACTGCTGAAACTGAGCAGTCGAAACACGTCGGTGATATATATGGGCACTCGGTTTACCGTTACACTACTTCGGATTTGTGCCACGTGTCTTCCACTACACTTATCAAACGGTGGAAGGTTAAGGGATGGAGTGACGTGGCAGACGCTTTTTTTGATTTGCGAGTGGTTAGGCGAAAAGGGGGGATGTATGAGCCCTTGGCGGACAATTTGAAACTTCTAGGGTATATCTCTTTTTGAACGCTACGATAGACCACTTGGCAGGTTAATAGTATAGTAGCCGCGGTCAGAACCTGCAACCACTAGACTGAGGGGACATGATGACGCATAGTCCCTATTCGGGTTCGATAACCTGGCTTATGGGTACTACCCGTATCCATTGGGTATGGATTGCCGTTGTGCAGCATACGCAAGGCCCAGGAGGACCAATAAACTATTGGCGCATGGCGAATGGTTACTTAGTCAAGACCTCCTCGTAGCGCGACAAGATAAAGATATAATATAATCTATCTTATAGTTATATTCTCCTAAGGATAAGAGATACACACTTACGTTGGTTATGCGATAAAGATCAAGCTATTATGTGTCATTATCTCTACATTAGGCTGCAAGAGTAGGAGAGCCTAGCCAGGACTCTCTAGGGTATAAAAAGAACCCCCAAGGCTCCACAAAGGTACGATACACACGATACTCTAAGCCCTCACATATACTCAAACCGATTACTTACTCTCACGTCGGAGTCTAATCGTGGGACAAGCGCACACGGTAAGCCTAACGGTGTTTTTCTTAGTGTGCAGGGTCCTTAAACAAGATTTACTTGGTGTAAGAGCCAGAACCCACAAGACCCCGAATTAAGCCTAATTCGGGTTCAACTAGGTCCATCCAACTTTTTTTCGAGAACATGGACCTAAAATCACTAAAGTCATGAGGGGAGCTAGACACTTTAAACGTAGATATCACTATGTTCGAGAACAAGTAGAGGCTGATGAAATCAAATTAATAAAAGTTCACACAGATAATAACTTAGATGATACTTTTACTAAGGCTTTGCCTAGAGGAAATGTCATTGAACATGCCAATGGAATTGGGCTTCATTTAGCTAGTGATTTCATGCAAATTTGTGATTAGTATTTGGATAAATGATGTTAGACATTATTATTTGATGAAATAAAGTATTGGTTATGTTTATTATTGTTATTTAATTTTGTATCCTATTTTACATGTTTTAATCTATGGAATATTAAATTATTCTGAATGTCCATTGTCGATTAATAATATGGGAGTATTATTAAATTAAGACAAATCTAAATTATGATAGAATATACTTGATTGTATATTGATGTGTTTACATATCAAATTTAGATGATATTCAATGAATTGAATATAAGACTTATCCCAACTATATGATTATACTTTATGGATCTTAGTCATCATATAAATCATAAATAGTTATCCTCAAACCTGAGATACCAGGAAACTGTCGTGGATCTAGTGCATTTTTGTGAAATAATTTAAAGCTATACATAACTAGTGGTCATAAGGGTTATTTTCAAAAGTGTTGTAATTCATAAGTTTTGCTTGTATTCAATATGGATTTGTTTCTTCCAAATTCATTTTGGAATTTAATACAGTTGGGCCCCTCGTGGGATTAGTAAGACGTTTGTGTGGCCGCACCTAAAGTCATTCTAAACTATGTTTAGAAGTTTTGGTAATCTTGTTTAATCAGATAAATGAGAAATAGAATAGTTAATTAAGGAATGACTAAGATCCATATCCTTATTAACATTGTATTAGAAATGAAAGGATAATAGTAATGATGAATCATTAATAAGGTTTTATCCAGGAGACCTTACTCAAGTTGTACTAGAGGCATCGGAGTGTAACTAGACGTTAACCGATGTGATCACACTATTAAAATATGTCCAAGTGGGAGCTGTAAGTTTATGGAGTTAAATTAATAGTCATGTGTTAGGATTGAACTCGAGATTACGGGATTACACACAATACGTAAAGAGTTAATTTACTAATAAATATATTTTATATGTTTATTAATTAAAACGAGCTTAAAACATTTAATGGTCATTAAGTTTTAACAGTTAAGAACATAACGATTAATGTGGATAAAAATAGAAGAGGAAAGAAGGTTCTGGAAACACCCTAGAAGGGGTGTTCCGATCGGATGGGGGAGGGGAAAGGAAAAAGGAAACTTTTTCTTTCCTAAATCCTAATTACTAAACTTGAGCCTTAAGTTTTATACCACTATAAATAACCATGAGATTTCTCATAGTTTTTCATCCCATACATCTTTCTCTCCTCTCTCTTTTACGATCGACTGAATCCCTAAGGGTATCTGTTTGTTTTTTTCCACTTTGCGTATTGCTCGTTTTATACGTACTAGTATTACGGTTAACTCGTTATTATACGTGTGTACAAGAATGCAATATAATCTCACTATAGATTATATCTTGGATCGATTAACAAAACGGTAAGAGGTTAATCATTGATCCTCATAAACCTTAAATTGGAGATTTGTTCTTGTTCGTTGGAATTACATTGCAAAAGGTACATAACCTTAATCGATTAATTATGAATGTGTTATTATGTTAGTTGTTTTGACTTATACCTCCTAAGGGTACTTTGGTAATTTTGTAAGTAAGGGCAGTTTATAATTTTTGTTAGTATCTTAAGTTTTAGGTTTCTTTGTTAGTCGGTTTGTACTCCAATAAAACATGATGTATCTGTACATTTGTATTTGGAGCTTTGATAATAAAATGACCAGCAACTTTTTGTGCTCCCAAACATCGCCTTATGATTTTTGGTTCTCATGTTCTGATATTGTCCTGATTGCTGCCATGGTGTTTGATTTGCTGATGTTATGCCTATGGTTAGCAGCCCCAATCCTAAAAAATTCGTATCAAGAGCCACTCGGTCCATTTGAATCAAGCTTCAATTGTGGGTGTTTGAATCTTTTGAATAAAGGTTTGATTTATCCCTTTTGGTTTTGTGGCTTGCTGCTTTGATAAATATGATATTATCATGTTTGTGGTTAGGGTTTTAGATCTGTTTTTTGGGTTTTCTGATTTTGTGAATCGGCTTTACCTTCCGGGTTGATCTTCAAGAATCAATTTCTTAATATTGGTTGCTTGCTACGCATCAGGTTTTTTGTTTTATTATCCCTTTTCAATCATTTGTTGCTTTCGATTATTTTATAGATTGAAAGGTGTAGAATCTAGAAGGGGGGGTTGAATAGTTTCTTAAATTTACTTGTTAAAGATTGGTTTTTAAAAATCCTTTTCAAAAACTTAGGCTTGAGTATTTATGTAAAACCTTCTTATACACAATATGAACAAGGTATAGTGCAACTAAACTAATAATCACAAGTATAAAGAATAATGATTGTAAATAGATTAGGGAAGGATAGATCAAACCAAACGCCAAGGATTTATAGTGGTTTGACAAAGAAGCTCACTCCTCGTTCCTACTCCACTCCTCGAGTACTCCTTACTCGAGAGTTCACTAATCAACAAGCTCCTTAAGGTGGAGAAACCGTACACAACGTCGCTTATCCAATTTTTGACTCTAAGTTAAAAGTCGAGCCCTAATCTTGGCTAGGACCAATCTACACCAATATACTTTAAGGACCAAGTATTAACCTTAATACATGCACAACTACTTGTATCTTCACAACAATGACACAACAATGAATAAATAAGTTTGGATCTTCAATGGATATTTGAGGTAGACACAACACTTCAAGGACGAGAGTGTTCTTCTCTTTGCACTTTGAGAGGAAGAGATGAGAGGAGAAAGATTCACTTCTAAACAAGTAGTAATCAAACAAATGATCAAGGATTTGAGTGATTTAAGAAGTATGAAAGAATCTGGAAATGTATGTGTAAAAGAGGTGAGGAGAAAGTCTAAGAATGATCCACCATTTATAAGACAAACTTCCATCGGCTATATCTGCCCGCGGTTCCTTATTGGAGCCCGCGGTTCCTTATCGATAAGGAACCGCTATAGCTACTAAAGAACCGCCAGAGTAAACTCCGCTACTTTTTGTCTTTTAATGGATTGGTTCGAATCTGGGGATTAAAATATACTGAAAGGATATTCTAAACCAAGATAGAATATGCCATTTTTAAATTTTCAAATTTTCAAATAATTAATTTAATAAAGCATTTTCTTAAAAAGAAAGTTTAATAAAAACTTGTCACACTTAATAAAAAGTGAGTTTTAAGAAAAGATTAAATCCTTGATCACTTAATTAGGATGAGTACTTGTTTGTACATACCTTAAGTGATAATGGTTAAAATGAAAAATACTTGAACTCAAGAATTCGTTTTTCGTTGTTTTCGTAAATGCTTGTTTTTACATATTTTCATAATCAAAACAAAGCGAGACCGAAAAATGCAAGTAACGTTTTTAGGCATCATTGCATTACCTTTAGAGATAATAACATATGTCTGTCTCTAGTTACTAGAGGGGATTCTGAAGTCTTCTTTAGAATGGGGTAATGGCACTTTAGTAAATCCCAAGGAATAGAGTATTATAAAGATATTCATCATAGCAGAGAGTGCTTCCCAGGGAGGAGTAGGATCGCTTTGAAGCTCTATTCTATGCCGGTCTCAGCTGTATGTTACTAGGATTAGTGTTTCCTTTAACCTCTCATAGCTGTGTATAGTCTAAATATAGTACTGATTTATTCCAGGGTAAAGACACCTGATACTGATCAGGGAAATCCCCAGGTTATATTTCTAGTAAGGGGGGGGGGGGGAGCTTAAAGAGCGAAGCGAGTCTGACTCATAGTGATCATTTATCAAAGAATGACTCTGGTTATCAAATGATTGAACAACCGGGAGAAATTTACTTACGATACTTAGTTGACATTCATAAAAAGTATCTAATGAATTATGAGTTCAATACATCCTCTTTAGCAGAAAGACGGATATTCCTTGCTCATTATCAGACAATCACTTATTCACAAACTGGCCGTAGTAAATAGGAGAGAAAATAGAATTTCTTTCTTCGTCTTTACAAAAAAAATAGGAGGAAGCTGTGACACGTTCAACGGAACCCAGGATTGCTTGGATCTGCTGCTTCAACTCGGTCAAATGCAACTGCTGGTCTTGGTTCCTTTCGGGCGTGCAGGTGGATCCTATCTCCTTCTTTTGTTCTGGTTCCCGTGCGTGTAGGAGGTCTTTTTTTGCCATTTCGATTTTTGATGTGTGTCCTGCTCCGGCAAAAGGGGAAGGGAATCAAATTTGAAAGCTGGTCGCCTTTGGAAGCGTTCGCTGGTAACCAAAGCTTCACTCCTTTCACTGAATGAAGACCAAGGAAAGAACTTCAAATGTTTAACCATTTCGCTATGGATGCGGTTGAGAGATCCCTTGTCGCCGACAAAGAAAAGAAGGTAGAACCAATGGGCCCTTAGTCCGCCCCTTATATAGTACATAGAGGCGTCGCGAAGGAGTGAAGAATGCCCCAAACCTCCCCTTAGTCCATAGGAAGAACTGGACGACCAAATACAAGCACTGACTTCCAAAAAGAGTGCCTCTCTCTCCTTTCTTGCAGCTTACGAACCCAACCTTTCCCCCGAAAACAAGATTTACGCAGAAAGGTAGCGAACTCTTTTTGCTCAAGCACAAATGAAATGGCCGATCCTGAATTCTATGAAGTTTTTAAGACCTTTTTGAGTTCATAATGAATGAAATGAACCCCCAGATGAGGAGCAACTCGGCCTGGCCCGGTCGCCCTACGCGACTGGCGCTTCAAAAGGCGAAACTCTCGTCTTAGTTTGACGACCTAAGGGGCGGACACTTTTTGTTATCTAAAGGCGAAGACTCTGAAGTGGGCGAACACTCGGCCCAGCGGGCTAACATGCCGGGCTCCGGCTCCGCGCACCTGCTGACACCTTTCGAAGCACTTTCTAGTGTGCGCTTTCGTTTTCGAATGTCTCGTTCAGCGTCACGAGTCTACAAGCCTTTCTCATTTCAGTGCTCGCCCTTTGAATCTCCAATTTGACATAGTGAAACTAGGAAGGTTGCTTTCACCCCCTCTCCTTCTCTTGATTTAGGACTAGCCTCCCTTCTTGAGCCTATCTTCCCTATCTCTCTCCTGCTTTAGGCTCTCGGAATGCAGTCTTTCCCTTCCAGGGCGGTTGCCAGGATCGCTTTCCCTTCATCTTTTCCCTTCTCTATTGCTTTGACTTTGGTAGTCAGCTTTCCTATCTCTGTGTTCACCGGCATCCTTCTTTAGTACTACTTGTCCTGAAGGTTAGAGTGTTGCCCTAACTCCTGACTCTGTACAGCACTGTAGTCGAAGTCAGTGCCTAACTACAGGTATAAAGTAGGAAGCCAATCTCCCCCTTTTTTATTTCTGTAATTTTATGGACTTATATTTAATAGTCGTGTGATAGGATCGAACTCGAGATTACGGGATTGCACACAATAGTAAAGAGTTAATATAATTAATAAATATATTTACTGTATTTACTAATTTATTTAATAAATATATTTATGTATTTATTAATTTAACCGAGCAAGTAACTATATAACTTTAGCGATCGTTAAACAATTAATAGTTAAGTTAAAACAAATGTTAAATAAATATATAGTATACATAAACAAAAGGGAAGAAGTTTGGAAGACTCCGGAACACCCCAAGGGGTGTTTAGGTGGCCGATTATGGGCTCCAGGGGGGGGGGGGAATTTGTTGTCTTTTATTTATCTTGGGCTACAAGGATTGAGGCATATAAATACGCCTCTTAATCCCCTCATAATAACACAACATAAATCTTTCTCCCTTCCTTCTCTTTTGGGTCGATCGCAAGGCTACACCACAAAGGGTGTTTGGTTGGTTTTCTTGGTTGATCGATTGTATACTTAATCTAGTCCTAACCCCTCTCTAGGGTTGTTGGGTAGATTAATTACAAGAGTTGTAGCTCAGTTTTATGTGCTAGAATCACGGTTAGCTCGTTGTATTACGTGTGTACAAGAACATAATATAGTCTTACTTTAGACTATATCTTGGTATATACGGTTTAACCTAAATCGGTGATTTGTTCTTCGTCTTGTGGAATTGCTTTAGCGTAAAGGTATGTAACCCTAATTCTATTAATTATAATTGTGTTATTAATTATGATCTTGTTAAATTGCTTCCGCTATATGTGCTTTGATCTCAGGTTAAGGTTTTATATAATTGTTATGATACTAATAAACCTTCAGTGGCATCGAGAGCCGTTTTAACATGTTATAATTATCGAAAATCTTAAGTTGTTTTAACTATAATTGTTTTGAGTTAAAACTAAATGTTTTTTAGTTTTTTCATAAAATTAGGGTTTTGTTTTTTAAAAATTAGGGTTTTACTCTATTTTTAATAAAAAAAGTGAATTGTTTTGAAACCCTAAATTACATGTGGGATAATTTTAGATTAAATTGCATAATTAATTGTTATGTCATGTATGGTTACGATCCGTAGAGATTTAATTGTTAAGATTTGTGGGGAATCCATGATTACGTGCATGTTTTCATGGATCGTATAATTATATGTTTATATAATTTTATGTGCTACGTGATTATTTGATTCAATAAATCTAGAATTAGGGAATACTTTTATATAGAGATATAAAGACCTAAATTTGATGATTATTGAATAAATCGTATGCATGTGGCCATTTGATTTATTTGTTGCACATATAAATTGTTATTATGTGTTTATGATTTAGTTTTTTTACTTGTTTATATAAAAATTGTTGAATTGTTGTAAACAAGGGTTTAAAAAAAAGAAATAATATGGACTAAATCATATTAAAAATAATGATTTGTTAAGAGATTTTAAATTACATAATTTTACGTTGATTGATGAATTGCAATAATAATCTAACAGCCTACTCAATTTAGACAAACAATAAAGTGGGTATAACGCACCGCTAGTCATGTACCCGGTTAAGGAAGGAGGTGTTATGCAATTAGTCGCTGACCAAATTCCCGACTCGCCTGTGCGTCAAAATTGAAATTACCTACGATTATTAATTGAATTATACCTTAATGGTGATTTACCACAAATTCACATCCGAACCACAATGAATAAGGGTATTGCTTTTTGCATAGCCGAGTTCTAGCAAAGTACGATGTGATGAGTTGTGGGTAACTTCTTTAATTGGTTTAACCAATACCGCAACATAATTTATGAAGAAATTTAATCTCATGAAAAAGTTTACTAAATTTTTTATTAAACTTATGTTATGGAGATTGTATGCATGCTTCTCTATACATTGATTTTGACATCAAATTTATACCCTTAAAATTTAAGTCGAATGCTCCTAATTGATGAACACTTGAAATTACTTCGTCATCAAATGAGATTTTTGGATGATGTTGTGATGGAGAGAAAACCGTTTGTAGAATGAGAATTCGTATGATGGTTTTACGTTACTCAGATTAGACGACTTAATTAAGTTACTTAGTGAGATATGGAAACTTAATGCATTCAGAAGGGATGAAACATGTTTACAATGCAAAACGTTTTTTGGCAATGTAAATCCCTTAAATATCTAGAAATTGAAAATTGTTTGTCAATTAAATTGTTCGACAAGTCGCTGTGTTGAGTACATTCATTACTAGCAGATCAACTGATGTAATGGATCTATGTCAATATAGTTCTTGAATTCAAGGAAAATAATATGGTTTTAATACCGGGGTAATTTTATTTTCTTGAAAGTATTTTGTTATCGAAAATAATAATATTTGAACTTATTTCTGTAGAAATTGCTCAACCCACCAATAACACGATAAGTTCTGCGTTCAAAGCTTTCTTTGAACGACCTGAACTTACTGGCCCAAACTTTAATGATTGGTACCGCTCGCTAAGAATTGTCTTGAGAGCAGCGGGTACTATCGATATCTTGACTACTCCCTATCTAGAGGATCTTGCTGAAGGAGCATCTGATGCGCAAAGGCTTGAACACGCTGCTAATGTTAAGAAGCACTCTAAGGTGGCTTGCTTAATGCTGGAAAAAATGGCTCCTGCACTTCAACAGAAGTATGAGCTATTTTCTCCAAAGCGAATGCTTGATGAGCTCAAGGCTATGTTAGAAAAGCCGCAAGCCATGGAGATCTACGACTTAGTAGATGCTTTGCATAGCTGCAAGAAAGCTCTAGGAAAGTCTGTAAGTGCCCATTATTTGGAAATAAGGGGTTATATAGAACAACTCATTGCACTAGGAAAACCCTATGATCATAATATGGCTACTAAATTGATCAGTCGGTCCCTTAATAAGGACTTCAATGATTTTGTTAGAAACTATAATATGCATTGTACGGGGAAGACAATTAATGATTTGCATGCAATGCTCATTGACTATGAAAAGGGGTTGAAAGACAAGGCATCTATCGCTACGCCTTCTGTACTAACCATACAAAAGGGTAGAGTAAGTAAGCCAAAACCGCAAGCGAATAAGAAGAAAGGCAAAGGCAAGGGTAATAAGGGCAAACAAGTTGCGACTTATTCGAAACCTAAGCAGAACTTTGTCAAAAAGAGTCAATCTCAAAAGGATGAGACTTGTCACCATTGCAAGGCAAGTGGTCACTGGAAGAGGAATTTCCCTCTTTACCTCGAAGAATTGCGAGAAATAAAGAAGAAGTCTGAGCTGAGCGCTGCAGCTTCAGGTACTTTATTTATGATTGAATTGTTCAATTTAACATACAAATTAAATTCCTGGGTATATGATACGGGATGCGGTATTAACATATACGTTGCAGGGATTTAATTTGGAAAGGAAGCTTTCCATAGAGCTTCTGTTTGGAAAAATGGTATTTTCTATTTTAATGCAATTTCTGTGAATGGTATGTTTGAATTAGACATGCGTGATAATGAATCCAAGAACGATAAATCTGTATTTAGCATGAGTAAGAAGAGAAAGTTTGACAAGAACTCTTCTTATCTTTGGCATTGTAGACTTGCCCATATTGGAAAGACTCTTATACAAAAGCTTCAACGTGATGGTCTTTTGGGAAATATCAATGATGAATCATTTGATAAATGTGAGTCTTGTAGCTTTGGAAAGATGACCAAGAAACCTTTTAATAGCAATATTGAAAGGGCTACTGATCTACTTGGACTTATACATACTGATGTGTGTGGACCACTTAGACATACGTCAAGGAAAGGTGCTAGCTACTTCTTAACATTTACGGATGATTATAGCCGTTATGGTTATGTTTATTTACTTAAGCATAAACATGAGGTATTTGAAACATTCAAAGTGTTTAAAGTAGAAGTAGAACTGCAATTAGGGAGGAAGATTAAAGCTCTTCGTTCTGATAGAGGTGGTGAATATTATAGATTATCTTAGTGAGAATGGAATTGTTCAACATCTTAATTCTCCTTATACTCCACAACAAAATGGTGTATCCGAAAGGAGAAATCGTACATTATTGGATATGGTACGATCTATGTTTAATCTTACAACTTTACCTTTATCCTTTTGGGATTATGCTCTAGAATCTGCTGTTCTCATATTAAATATGGTTCCACAAAGAAGGTCAATAAGACACCATACAAACTATGGCATGGCAAGAAGCCATAATTGTCTTATTTAAAGGTCTGGGGTTGCGAGCCTTATGTGAAACATGACTCGGGTGACAAAATCCAACAATGATCTGTAAAATGTATCTTTGTAGGATACCCTAAGGAAACTATGGGTTACTACTTTTATTATCCACCTGAGAACAAAGTTATTGTTGCTAGGTATGGAGACTTCCTTGAAGCTGATCATGTAAACCAAGAATTCAGTGGGAGAAATTATGATCTTGAGGAGATTCATATAGATACATTACCTTCTGAAAACACTAGCGGTGTAATTCCTGTAGAACCAGAAAGTCTCGCGGTTCCACCGGAATTAGTTCCTCTGCGTAGATCCGCAAGGATTAAAAACGCAAATAGCAATATGTGTCTTAACATAGAGGATGATGATGAGTTAGGGGATCTTGGTGAACCCGCTAATTATAAATCCACCATACTTGATCCTGAGAAGGATAAGTGGATGGTTGCTATGGATGAGGAAATGAAATCCATAAAAGTAAATGATGTTTGGATTCTTGTAGAACCACCACTGAATGCTAACGTAGTGAGACATAAGTGGATATACAAGAAGAAAACACACATGGACGGAAAAGTACAATCCTACAAAGCTAGTTTAGTAGCTAAAGGCTTTACACAAACTTTTGGCGTAGACTACGAGGAGACATTTTCTCCTGTAGCAGACTTAAGAGCTATTAGGATTCACATAGCTATATCAGCATACTATGACTATGAGATATGGCAAATGGATGTTAAAACTGCCTTCTTGAACGGTCACTTAGATGAAGACATCTATATGCAGCAACCAGAAGGGTGTGTTAATCCTGAGAATCCAGGACATGTGTTTGATGAGACTGCTTTTATACATAGTCTCATCATCCAAAAAGGGATTTAAATGAATAAAATATCATGAAAATACCCAAATATATGCTTGTGTTTTTGCTTGTGTATTTTAGGTACGGATATTCTGAAAATGACAAAAGATCACAAGAATCATACAAAAACGAACACGAGAAACGAAGCCGCACATTGAACCAAGCCCTAATGAAGATTTTCCAAAGAAAACCCTTGAAGATTTGAAGATTTATGAAGAAGGGTCCTCCAATATTGAAGAATTGACACTTTATACCCTTGTATCTTCATAATTACAAGATTGGTCCCTAAAGTTTGTCAATATTGAAAAAAGGGCCCTCCACTTTGAAGAATTGGCAATTTTAGTCCCTCATCAAAACTAAAATGTCAATATTAATCCTCCTCAAAGTCAAACATACCATGAAGGACTTCAAGTTACAAGAAATTACAAGTTTGGTCCTTTAAAAATGTCAAAATTACCAAAAGGACCCTTGACTTTGAAGAAATGGTAAAAATGATACCTCATTAATCATGACTTGGCAATTTCAGTCCTCCAAGAAGTCAAACAAACAAGTCATAACCATTATCTATGAAGAAAATGCCAAATCAGTCCTTCAAGAATCAAGAATTGGCAAGAAATACCCCTGAAAATACTTTGGAAAAGTATTTGGGGCAAAAGTGTGAAAAGTAAAACTTGCTAACAAAGGAAATCGTATTTTGGGCTGTTTATTTACAAAGTGACAAAAGAATAAAAAGTGAGGGGCTTAAATGGGAAGACAATGATAGTAACCTAGACCAGTGAATGGGTGACACCTGTCCCACTCACACTCTCCACCAATCACCACTCTCCCTTCCTCCACATCACCATCCACTTAACCCGGTTTATTACTTGTTTAATCTTGGCGCCTTAACATGAAGTTAAATCCTAATCACCCTTAAAACAGATTAAACTCGCCCACTATTCATCCAAGAACACAATTGGGTTTTTGTTAATGGCTTGAAATTAAACCATAACCTTCTCCAGATTAGTGATTAATGATCCCCTAATCACATCCCAACCTTAATATCACTTGCCACATCACCACATTTGTCCCCTTGTGACTCCCCTGCTACACTTTTGAGGAAGAAGACAAAGGAGCCAAAAGGATCCAACGCCCCACATTTCATCTTACTTTCTAAGCTAATTTGAAGCCCTTGGATACGTTTTCACCACTGCCAACTCACATAAACTGCCAAAACAAAGTCACATGTTCAAGCAACTTCAAGCTACTCAAGGGCATAACTGGAACTTCCATAGTTAGGGTTTCACGTTTTTTAGCTTTCATAGTTCACTTGTATGCCTATATAAAGGCCTTAGGAGCTTCATTTTTTGCTTTGCTCTTGAATTTTCCATTGTTCACAAATCTGTAAATCATATATTCAGTTAATGAAATGTGTTTGAATTTGGTGAAGAAGAGTCAAGTGCCAACCTTATTATCTGTTTATTGTTGTTTGATGTTTACTAGTCTTTGATCTTAAAACCCGTTTTCAAAGGAGTGTGCCAAAGTTTGCACATTTTTCACTTTTCTTGATATTTTGCTAAGTCTATTTTAAACCTTCGAATTCTTGGGCTATAAAGCTGATCATAGCATCCTGATATTGTGTTATCAAGGTGTGATGAAGCCTATAGCTTGGGGATAATCAAGTGTGGGGAACTAAGGTTGCATTAATCAAGGATTTTTACTTTTTCTGTTTTTGATATTGTGCTTCTAATCTTGTTGAATCTTAGCAGGCTTTATTGTGGAAGCTTGTGCTTGTTCTTGCTAGCACATAAGCTCAAAATTCGTGGGTGTGGATGTACATCCATGAGGTACACACCATTCTACTCAAAATCTGTTAAAAAGTTGGATTTTTGGTGAATTTGTGTGTTGCTTATGTTCTTGCTGATTTTGTGGTCTAATCTTGCTTAAATCTACATATTACATCTGTTATTGTGTTGATTTGGGATTGGGTAACCTTGGAATGCACTTTTGATTTGGAAATCTTGTTTTGAAAATTTAAAGGGGTGTTTGGGTTAACCTGTTTAAGATCATAGTGTGTTATTTTGTTGTTGGAAGTTTGTGTTTGTGCTTTGTATCTGCTAAGTACTTGGTTGAGTGCTATTTGCTGCAAGTTATTGGGTTTAAAACCTTGAATCAAACATTGTGCTATATCTCATTGGTTTTGACTGATTTTGACCTAAGATTTTGGTAATATCTAGAATATATGCATGCTTAGGGCTGAAAGTGGTTAAATCATTGTTTATACAACATATGTGATAGATCTGAGTGTTTGAATTTGGCTTGTTGGTCAAGTTCATCAACAAGTGTTCATAACTGCTTGTGTTAGTGTTCATCAGTAACTTATTGTGCTTGAATCTTGATCAATACTTTGTGTCAGTGCATGAACCTGTTTAACCTTGTTCATTTAAGTTTATTATTGCTTGTGTATGCATTTGGTGAAGTTTAGTTGGCTGAATTGTGCTATAAGTGCTTATTGAACCTCAACTGCTTATTGTTCTAAGTCTGGTGCATGTCTGATGCTTAATTGAATTAACTGTACAAATTGGCTGTTAGTGATTGTGATTTCTTTGTTGTTATTGACTCCTTATGATCTACTGATCATTAGGGTGCCTTTGTGTAACTTGAATCTCCAAAAAAGTCACTAAAGACAAAAAGTCAAACAAGTCAAGCAATGGAAAAAGTTTCCACTGCTCAGACACCAAAACTAGCCCCTGCTAGTGTAATTTTTCAGTTAGCTTATTAATAAGCCATATTGGCTTATCCAGACCTGCAACAACTTATTTTTTGTGATCAATCTTCATCATTTGTCCCATTTGTTTGAACTGGAGCTTATTAGACTTTGACTTTGACTTTTTGCTAGAAAACTCTTAAAGTTGACTTTTAAAGAAGTGCTTATTTGCTTATTTCAGCTTATTGAGTGAACTTATTTGAAAACTTTTTGTTGATTAAGCTTAGTTAAGTCATTTAAAAGCTTTTGAAACTTGAATCAGCTCTTGGGGTGGCCTAGAACTCGAAAACGACTATTTTGTCGTTTTGTGAAGATTGCTTATTGCATTTTCAGGCTTATTCCTTGGACTTTTTTCAAATTTCTTTTTACAGAAGTCTTAAGTAACTCAAAAGAAGCTTGTGTGTATAATTTGAGCTTATGGCATCACCTTATAGCTTAATGGGCCAAAAAACCCATTAAGAATAAGCTGTTTGATATAAGCCAGCTTATTTCACATTTTCAGCTTTTGGGCCTTTGAAAAATTGTGTTCAGAATCAAATTTTGAGTCAGATAGGAGCTTTTGGGCCATTTTATAAACATTTTTCTTATTGGGCTTATTTTGGCCCAATAAGGGTCTGTTTTGGACTTTGGCCCATTTGGAGGCCCATTAGGGGTATTTTGTAATTTCAATTTCATTTCTGTGTTTATTAGGTTAAATTAAGCTAGTTTGCAAGTTTTTAAATTTTTTTTGATAAATTTTGGATTTTTAATATTATTTTATTATTATTTTATTATTAAAAATTAAAATTTAGATTTTTCAAGTTTTTATATTTTTCTTAGGTTAAATATATTAAATTAGGAATTTTACAATTTTTAGAATATTTTTATTATCCTTAGATTAATTTTTATAATTATTTTAAGCTTTAATAGTTTTTAATTGTTTTTAAATAGTTTTAATTAATTTTAAAATTTTCAAAATAGTTTTAAATTAAGTTAGGTCATTTTAGAGGTTTACAATTGAAAAATCTCATTTTGGGCTTTTTGTAAATTAAGTTGATTTTTTGGGCTTTAATTAGCATTAAAAAATTAGTATTTAATTAAATAAGAGGTTTGAGTGATTTTTGATTTTTTTTGTAAACTCTAATTACATTATTTGGGATTTATTGCAATTTTCTAATAATTTTTAGGGTAAAATTTTAATTTTGATACTTTTTACGGTTTTACGTTTACGACCTTTTCGTCTTAGTTTAATTCGTCATCATAACCGTCATTCTCTTCTTATCTCATTTCTATTTTATTTTCTCATAATCATATAATCACAAAGTTAATCATCTCTTAACACACACACCAAGCCTCCTTGAGAACGATCCCCACTTTGGGTCATAACTCGTGGTTTTCCTAAATCACTTGTTAATACTTACCCTAATTACGCTCTTTTTCCTAAAAGACGTAAAAACTCAACCATCATTTTGGCGCCACTGCCGGGGAGGCGTGTTGTGTTTTGATTTGGAAATTGTTGTTTTTTTATATAGCCATAATATCTATTGTATTAGTAGCACTCTACTAATACGTATTATCGGTTTTTCGTTTTTTTGTGTGAATGCTATTACTATATTGTATACATAGAACAATAAATTCACAAGTACTCCAAAAGTGTGAAAACACAACCTTGACTTGGGAGGTCATTACCCAATCATTGTATTCGAATCTCAAACAAGAAAGAAAAGGCAAAAATAGATAAATACTTTCGTGAAGCTCGATTTTGAAAAATACAAACTATAAGGTGGGTATAAGGCGGGTATTATAAAATATACCCTAAGGAAAAAGGCTCTTAAGTGTTTCGCACCGCCTCGTTTCCCCGCTTGCTTGTGAGTATTTTGATATTGAAAGCTAATCGAGGGTTTTGCCGCCTTAAGTATTATTAAGTATCATATATACTTTCTTGGTTTCATTGATTAAACCCTCTTGAACGTTTTGGTGTTCCACCAACGTTCTAAAGTAATCGAAGGCGTTCACTTCACGTGATCGTTTTCATTCCTTGAGGCTTCTTTAATCAAGAGATTTGATTAAGGAGAGGATTTGTAGATTTTTGTCTACTTAATACAATCACAAAAATCTAAAAAAGTAAAAACAATCAAAAACCACAAAAAATTGGAAAAATACAAAACACCAAAAAGAATCTTCTTTGCTCATCCCCTCGTTGTACGTGACGTTTATGCAAACCCGAAACCAAGCAAGACGTGCACGTAAACGAAGAAACCGAAAGGAGTCAACACCTACTCCTAATCTTTCTAGTGAGGAGTCTCCTATTGACGAACCCATTGTAAGAGAGGAACCAACCATGGAGAATCGAACTATGATGGAGTTACTTCAAGCACCCACCGAGGGTTATGGAGAGGCTATTGTAATTTCTGTTATCCTTGCGGAGAATTTTGAAGTGAAAACGGGTTTGTTGTCGATGATCCAAAACAACAAATTCTGTGGTGATGAAAAGAACAACCCGCACAACCATATCCGCCAATTCAATCGTCTTACCGCCACTTGCAAATTTAAGGATGTTGCTAATGACTCGATTAAGATGATGCTTTTTCCGTATTACTTAGCGGGGCCCGATAAAATTTAGTTAGAGAAAGAGCCACTCAATTCTATATTGACGTGGAAGGATCTCGTTTCTAAGTTTGTGAACCAATTTTTCCCGCCCTCTAAGACTACGCACTTGAAAAACGAGATTTCAAAATTTTCACAAGAATTTAATGAGAGTTTTTCAACGGCTTGGAATAGGTTTAAGGAAATGTTACATGAGTGTCCTCATCACGGTTTTTCCGACTTGCATCAAATTGACACATTTTACAATGGACTTAATGATCATGAAAGGGATTATCTTAATGCCGCCGCGGGTGGTAATTTTTTGTGTAAAACGGTTGAGGAAGCTTTGGTGATAATTGAGAATAGATCTAAGGTGTATAGTCCTCGTAGCACGTCGAGTGTTCGTAAGGCTTCACCTTCTTTGTCTAATACCATCGATGCTTGCCAAATTGAGGCGAACTTGGAAAACAAAATCTTTGATAAGCTTAAAGGACTTTTAATTAAATTCAAACTTGGAGAACAAAGTGCTCCCGCTACGGCTAAAGCGGTTGAGGATTCATGTATGTATTGTGGTGGAGGTCATGAGTTCTCCGAGTGCATTACCAACGGTGGTAACACTTCGAGTGCCTACGCGGCCACGGGAACTTACAACCAAAACGGTCAAGTTACCCGCTCTAATCAATCGACTCCACCGGGTTTTGGTTCAAATCAAAATGCTAACAACAACTATCGAAACAATCAAGTTGGTTTCAAAAACAATTACAACAAAGGAAACTATGGTAATCAAGGGGCTAGTAATCAAGTTTCAAACAAAAAACAAAGTGATTTTCAAAACAACAACAAAAGTTTGCAAACTTTGAAAGATCTTCCAAATGAATTTGTTGAATACGCTAATGGGAACGATGCTAGGTTTGACAACATTCAAAGAGAAATCATTAGCCTAAGATCCGAGTTTAGGAACGACTTGAAGAAAGAGTTGAAAAATGAGTTAGCAAATGAGCTTAAAATCCATACAAACAAGATGGAAGGAAATGTAACTAGGTTACAACAAAACCAACAAAAAATAGAACAAGGGCAACATGAAATTAAGCAAGAAATGATTAAGGCCGAGAAGAGGCAATCCATGTTTGAGGACAAAATTTCATCTATGTTTGAGGCAATTATGTGCAAACCGTCTTCGAGTAGTCTTCCTAGCAACACCATATCAAACCCTAAGGGTGAGATGAAAGTGATTACCACACGTAGTGGTAAGACACTCAAGGAACCGACTACTCAACCAATTGCTCCTACGGAGGAGGAAATTGAGAAAGAACCTGAGGTGGTGGTCGAAAAGTAGCATGTCCAAATCCCACGAAGTACCGCTCATGCCACACCTACGGTTGACCTATTACCAACATTGGAACCCGAGATTCCAAAGGCTATGCCTAGGCCTCAACCCACACCACCTTTGCCCTGTCCATCGAGAGTTAGAAAGGAGAAACGTCAAGAGCGCGACAACTACCAATTTGAGCTTTTTATGAAAATGTTTCGTGATTTGCACTTTAATGTGAGTTTCGCCGATGCTTTGGTCATGATGCCTCGATTTGCCGCTAACTTTAAGAGTATGTTGAACAACAAGGAGAAATTGCAACAATTGTCTAGTTGTTCATCGGTTTATCTTAATCGCATACCTCAAAAAGTCGGTGATCCCGGTAAATTCTTGATCCCTTGTGCAATCCAAGATATGGAAGAATGCTATGCCTTGGCCGATTTGGTGCTAGCATTAACTTGATGCCACTTGCAATCTTCAAGTCGCTCAATCTTCCTAATCTTACTCCTTCACTAATGTCTATCGAGTTGGCCGACCATTCCACGATTCCCGCATGTAGATTGACGGAAGACGTTTTTGTGAAAGTGGGGAAGTTCTATTATCCGGTAGACTTTTTCGTTGTCGATATTCCCACAGATCCTAAAGTTCCTCTCATTTTAGGTCGTTCGTTTTTAGATACGTCTATGACTTTGATTGATGTTCATGTTAGAAAGATCACCTTACGTTTCAACGACGAGGAACTTGTTATAAACGCAACTCAAAACTCTCAAATTTCTCATGTTTATTCCGTTGCGACCATAAACCTCGTTGATATGATTGACGTTGTTTGCGAGGAATTTTCACAAGAAGTTCTAGGTTTTGGTGATGAAGAAAATAGTGGCAATCCCACTATGTTAGATCCCATTCTTGATAACTCGACACCAACCTTCACTCCATTTGAAGGTGGTGGTTTTACGTTGGAAGAATTCGATGTTCCACGTACTTGTAACGAAGACCTCGACAATGATGAGGACTTCTCGATTATCAAGGATTTTCTTAACGATTTCTCATTTCCTCCACCCGAGGAGGTTATGAGTATCGAACTCAAATCTTTAATTGAGGAACCACCTATCCTCGAGTTGAAAGATTTACCTCCTCATCTCGAATATGTCTTTTTGGAGAAGGACGACAAGTTGCCGGTTATTATTGCGAAAGAACTTTCCGATGATGAAAAAACCGCACTTGTCGATGTTCTAAAGGATCACAAAGGGGCAATTGCGTGGAAGTTATCCAACATTAAGGGGATCGATCCCAAATTTTGTACCCACAAAATCTTAATGGAGGAGGATTACAAGCCCGCAATCCAATGTCAAAGGAGGGTAAACCCCAAAATTCACGACGTCATCAAAAAGGAAGTCCTAAAACTCCTTGACGCGGGAATGATTTACCCTATTTCCGATAGCCCTTGGGTGAGTCCTATTCATTGTGTCCCTAAAAAGGGAGGAATGACCGTTGTGCCAAACGATGCCAACAAGTTAATTCCCACTAGACTCGTGACCGGATGGAGAGTGTGCATTGACTATCATAAGTTGAATGACGCCACTTGTAAAGACCATTTTCCCTTGCCCTTCATGGACCAAATGTTGGAGCGTCTTGCGGGAAACGATTTCTATTGCTTCTTAGATGGTTTTTCCGGTTACTTCTAAATCCCCATCGATCCTCGTGATTAAGAAAAAACTACGTTTACGTGTCCATATGGAACGTTTGTCTATCGTAGAATGCCATTCGGACTTTGCAATGCACCGGGAACCTTTCAAAGGTGCATGATGGCTATTTTTCATGATATGATCGAGAAGACGATGGAAGTCTTCATGGATGACTTTTTCGTGCTTAGTAATTCGTTCACTTCGTGTTTGTCGAATCTTGAGAGAATGTTGAAGCGTTGTGAGGAAACCAACCTTGTGCTTAATTGGGAAAAGTGTCATTTTATGGTTAAAAGTGGAATAGTCTTATGGCACAAGGTTTCGAAAGCGGGGATTGAGGTAGATCAAGCTAAGGTAGACATCATCGCCAAATTACCTCATCCCAAAACCGTTAAGGGAGTTAGGAATTTCCTAGGCCACGCGGGCTTTTATCGTCGATTCATCAAGGATTTTTCAAAGATCTCTCGACCTATTACACATCTCCTTGAAAAAGAGGCACGTTTTGTCTTTGACGAAGATTGTGTACGAGCCTTTGAAATCCTTAAGAGGAAACTTACCGAAGCTCCCATTCTTGTTGCTCCCAATTGGAACCTCCCCTTTGAGCTCATGTGTGATGCTAGTGACTACGCTATTGGGGCCGTATTGGGGCAACGTCATGAAAAGCACTTCTTGCCTATTCACTATGCTAGCAAGACGATGACCGAGGCTCAACTAAAATACACTACAACGGAGAAGGAGTTCCTTGCCGTGGTGTATGCATTTGAGAAATTCCGACCTTATCTCGTCTTGAAGAATTGCATAGTGTATACGGATCATTCGGCTATCAAGTATCTTATGGCTAAACAAGATGCTATGCCAAGATTACTTTGTTGGATTCTCCTCCTTCAAGAATTTGATCACAAAATTATTGACAAAAAAGGAGCCGAGAATCTAGCGACCGATCATCTTTCTCGTTTGGAAGATCCTCACCAAAGTGTTTACGAGCCCAAGGAAATCACCGAAACATTTCCACTCGAGACACTCGGGGTAGTGAATTCTAAGCTTGATTCTTCCACCCCATGGTTTGCGGACATCGCAAATTACCATGCGGACAACTTCATCATCAAGGGTATGACGACTCAAGAAAAACGAAAATTCTTTCGTGACGTCAAGTTCTATTTTTGGAACGACCCTTACTTATTTCGAACTTGTGCGGATCAAATTATTCGACGTTGTGTCTTTGGTACCCAAGCTTCTAATATCCTTAGAGCTTGTCACGAGGGACCCACGGGTGGTCACCATGGTGCTAATCTCACGGCTAAGAAGGTGTTTGATGCCAGTTTCTTTTGGCCTACTATTTACCGAGATGCACATGAGCTTCTGAAGTCATGTGCCTCATGCCAACGGCAAGGAAAAGCCTCAAAAAAAGATGAAATGCCACAAAATATCATCCAAGTGTGTGAGATCTTTGACGTTTGAGGCATCGACTTTATGGGGTCGTTCCCATCATCTCGTGGTAATAAGTACATCCTTGTCGCCGTTGACTACCTATCTAAGTGGGTGAAAGCTAAGGCTTTGCCCACCAATGATGCTCGTGTGGTAGTCAAGTTTTTGAAAAGCTTGTTTTCTCGGTTTGGAACCCCTCGTGCGATCATAAGCGATCGTGGAACCCATTTTTGTAACGACCAATTCGAAAGGGTCCTAAGGAAATATGGGGTTACACATCGGCTTTCTACGGCTTATCACCCACAAACGAGTGGGCAAGTCGAGGTTTCAAACCGAGCGTTGAAGAGGATCTTGGAGAGATCCATTGGGGAAAACCGACAATCTTGGTCGGATAAGTTGGACGATGCTTTATGGGCTTTTAGGACCGCTCATAAGACGCCCATCGGGTGCAATCCTTATAAGCTAGTGTATGGGAAGAATTTTCACTTGCCAATTGAACTCGAACACAAAGCTTATTGGGCCCTAAAGCATTGTAATGATGACATGGAGACCGCGAGAAAACACCGGAAAATGCAATTGAATGAATTGGATGAATTAAGGGATATTGCTTATGAAAATTCATTGATTTATAAAGAAAAGACTAAAAAGTCGCATGATTCAAAAATTAAAAACCGGGTTTTTAACATTGGGGATCAAGTTTTGCTTTTTAATTCTTGTTTGAAAATCTTTTCCGGTAAGTTGAAATCCCGTTGGTCCGGTCCATTCACCGTGACTCAAGTTTTTCCATATGTGACCATCGAGCTAGCTCAAAATGATGGCCCCGATTTCAAGGTGAATGGACATAGGTTGAAACACTATTTTGGCGGGGAAGTTCCATCCTTGAACTACCTCGACCAAATCACCTTCCCCAATGATAATTAGTATTGAGGGGATCGAGTCGTGCTCATGACTCGGTAATCGAAAATGAGGTGCGTCGTGGGGGAGTCCCATGCTTATCCTATGTACATATTATCGCTTTCTAATGTAGAAACGTGTGGGGATTTGTGCCCTTCCAACCTTTGTTCCGTGGTTGTTTGTGAATTGTGGACTTTAGATGATCATGATCTTCACGATTGGAGCCTCTCGTGTTCGTTTTATGGGAGCACTAGATCGTTTGCTTTGAAGACTTTCTCAATATCCATGATATATCCTTTGATGTTCTAACCTTAGGTTTTTAGCACACTTCATAAACGGCTTTAAATTTAACGGTTACACCCTTTCCATGCTAGATTAGGCATTTGACTAAGTCTCTAGTATGGGGGTGTTTGCACCCTAGACTCGAAACATTGAGGACAATGTTTAACTTTAGTATGGGGGGGGTGAATAGATACTTGCCTTGCCAAACCTTCACGCTTTCCAGAGTTTATCTTTTTGTTTATCGTTTTGTTGAAAAATAAGGCTAAAAATGGCCAAATTTTAAAAATTTTCTCATGTTTTATAAGTGTTTGAAGACACGAATATAGGTTTTCAGATGGCGAGAATAAGAGTAATTTTTGACTCAACCGTGTGTGTTGAGCACTTAGCTTTGATTCCTTAACTTCACATTAGGCTAAGTCTCTTAAATGAGGACGAGAAATGATAGGGTTAATTATAAGTTACTATGCTAAACGTAGAGTACTCGTATTCTTTCAAAAACTCATGTGTTCTCGTTATTTGCTTATTCTCCCTTCGCTTTTAAATATTTTTTGCTTAATAAATATTGACTTAGCGGTTTAGTCTTGATTATTGGGTTTCTAGTCTTTTCTAGTAGCTTCCGTGTAATTAAATTGGGAAGACATTAAGGTATCGCCAGCGTCACGGTTTTGAAGTATTGGCACCCGAATAATCGAAAGCTTCACCCAATAATAAGATTTCAAGTGCTCACCTAAATCAAGCAAACAATTTGAATCCCACAAGGCCGAAAAATCTATGCAAAATTGAAAGTGAATCAAGCCTTAATCTTTGAAGCTTTAAAAATCCAAAATTCGCCTTAGCGTGAGGATATACGTCTTTGGCTAATAAAACCACCGACGAGGTGGATAATAAAAGGCAAGGCGAGACCGAAGTCATAATAAAAGCTTTATGGCGAAGTTGAATAAAAGATGCAGGTAAACCTATGATAATAAGGCCCTTCCGTTAGGGGGTGTATAAAAGTCTTGGTAATAAGTTTCATGTTCAAAACTGTTATAAAACCGTGTTTATCGGTCCTTCTTGTTGACTTAATTTTTTGACATCGTTGTCTATTAGGAGGGGTTATTGATTTGATGGTCTTGGTTACACCGTTAGGACTCTATTTTTAGACCTAAATCTTTATCATCGCATAAGTCAAACACTGTATCCTCGTGAAACATTCAAGACAAAATAAAATATAAGAGATACAACTTAGGAAAATGGGAGGATAAGTACGTGATTAGGGCATATGAGTAGTGTTAGCATTACTAACTTATAATGACAATGATCTCGTTGCACGCTTGGCTTGGAATTGGGGTGAAAATCAAGGACGATGAAATTATTTCTAACGAAGCATTCACATGTTCTTGTTCTATGAACCTAAACGTCCCATTTTGCGATGAAAATCATACATTATGTCTAAAACACAAGTAGTAGCAATAGTAGTAGTGTATCTAGTTTATCATTCAATAAAAGTGAATAAAAATGAATTTTTGAGGTGCTACGATACTTCATTCTAGCATTGCGTGAGGGCACGGCAATGGTTTAGTATGGGGGAGTGATGAGCCTGCTTTTATATATATTCTCATCGTCCAAAAGGGCTTTAAATGCATAAAATATCATGAAAATACCCAAATATATGCTTGTGTTTGTTGCTTGTGTATTTTAGGTACGGATATTGAGAAAATGACAAAAGATCACAAGAATCATACAAAAACGAACACGGGAAATGAAGCCGCACATTGAACCAAGCCCTAATGAAGATTTTCCAAAGAAAACCCTTGAAGATTTGAAGATTTATGAAGAAGGGTCCTCCAATATTGAAGAATTGACACTTTATACCCTTGTATCTTCATAATTATAAGATTGGTCCCTAAAGTTTGTCAATATTGCAAAAAGGGCCCTCCACTTTGAAGAATTGGCAATTTTAGTCCCTCATCAAAACTAAAATGTCAATATTAATCCTCCTCAAAGTCAAAAATACCATGAAGGACTTCAAGTTACAAGAAATTACAAGTTTGGTCCTTTAAAAATGTCAAAATTACCAAAAGGACCCTTAACTTTGAAGAAATGGCAAAAATGGTCCCTTATTAATCATGACTTGGCAATTTTAGTCCTCCAAGAAGTCAAGCAAATAAGTCAAGACCATTATCTATGAATAAAATACCAAATCAGTCCTTCAAGAATCAAGAATTGGCAAGAAATACCCCTGAAAATACTTTGGAAAAGTATTTGGGGCAAAAGTGTGAAAAGTAAAACTTGGCTAACAAAGGAAATCGTATTTTGGGCTGTTTATTTACAAAGTGACAAGAGAATGAAAAGTTAGGGGCTTAAATGGGCAGACAATGATAGTAACCTAGACCAGTGAGTGGGTGACACCTGTCCCACTCACACTCTCCACCAATCACCACTCTCCCTTCCTCCACATAACCATCCACTTAACCCGGTTTATTACTTGTTTAATCTTGGCGCCTTAACATGAATTTAAATCCTAATCACCCCTAAAACAGATTAAACTCACCCACTATTCATCGAAGAAAATAATTGGGTTTTTGTTAATGGCTTGAAATTAAACCATAACCTTCTCCAGATTAGTGATTAATGATCCCCTAATCACATCCCAACCTTAATATCACTTGCCACATCACCACATTTGTCCCCTTGTGACTCCCCTGCTACACTTTTGAGGAAGAAGACAAAGGAGCCAAAAGGATCCAACGCCCCACATTTCAGCTTACTTTCTAAGCTTATTTGAAGCCCTTGGATACATTTTCACCACTGCCAACTCACATAAACTGCCAAAACAAAGTCACATGTTCAAGCAACTTCAAGCTACTCAAGGGCATAACTGGAACTTCCATAGTTAGGGTTTCACGTTTTTTAGCTTTCATAGTTCACTTGTATGCCTATATAAAGGCCTTAGGATGCTTCATTTTTTGCTTTGCTCTTGAATTTTTCATTGTTCACAAATCCGTAAATCATATATTCAGTTAATGAAATGTGTTTGAATTTGGTGAAGAAAAGTCAAGTGCCAACCTTATTATCTGTTTATTTTTGTTTGATATTTACTAGTCTTTGATCTTAAAACCTGTTTTCAAAGGAGTGTGCAAAAGTTTGCACATTTTCCACTTTTCTTGATATTTTGCTAAGTCTAGTTCAAACCTTGGAATTCTTGGGCTATAAAGCTGATCATAGCATCCTGATATTGTGTTATCAAGGTGTGGTGAAGCCTATAGCTTCGGGATAATCAAGTGTGGGGAACTAAGGTTGCATTAATCAAGGATTTTTACTTTTTCTGTTTTTGATATTGTGCTTCTAATCTTGTTGAATCTTAGCAGGCTTTATTGTGGAAGCTTGTGCTTGTTCTTGCTAGCACATAAGCTCAAAATTCGTGGGTGTGGATGTACATCCATGAGGTACACACCATTCTACTCAAAATCTGTTAAAAAGTTGGATTTTTGGTGAATTTGTGTGTTGCTTATGTTCTTGCTGATTTTGTGGTCTAATCTTGCTTAAATCTGCATATTACATCTGTTATTGTGTTGATTTGGGCTTGGGTAACCTTGGAATGCACTTTTGATTTGAAAATCTTGTTTTGAAAATTTAAAGGGGTGTTTGGGTTAACCTGTTTAAGATCATAGTGTGTTATTTTGTTGTTGGAAGTTTGTGTTTGTGCTTTGTATCTGCTAAGTACTTGGTTGAGTGCTATTTGCTGCAAGTTATTGGGTTTAAAACCTTGAATCAAACATTGTGCTATATCTCATTGGTTTTGACTGATTTTGACCTATGATTTTGGTAATATCTAGAATATATGCATGCTTAGGGCTGAAAGTGGTTAAATCATTGTTTACAACATATGTGATAGATCTGAGTGTTTGAATTTGGCTTGTTGGTCAAGTGCATCAGCAAGTGTTCATAACTGCTTGTGTTAGTGTTCATCAGTAACTTATTGTGCTTGAATCTTGATCAATACTTTGTATCAGTGCATGAAACCTGTTTAAACTTGTTCATTTAAGTTTATTATTGCTTGTGTATGCATTTGGTGAAGTTTGGCTGGCTGAATTGTGCTATAAGTGCTTATTGAACCTTAATTGCTTATTGTTCTAAGTCTGGTGCATGTCTGATGCTTAATTGAATTAACTGTACAAATTGGCTGTTAGTGATTGTGATTTCTTTGTTGTTATTGACTCCTTATGATCTACTGATCATTTGGGTGCCTTTGTGTAACTTGAATCTCCAAAAAAGTCACTAAAGACAAAAAATTAAACAAGTCAAGCAATGGAAAAATTTTCCACTGCTCAGACACCAAAACTAGCCCCTGCTAGTGTAATTTTTCAGTTAGCTTATTAATAAGCCATATTGGCTTATCCAGACCTGCAACAACTTATTTTTTGTGATCAATCTTCATCATTTGACCCATTTGTTTGAACTGGAGCTTATTAGACTTTGACTTTGACTTTTTGCTAGAAAACTCTTAAAGTCGACTTTTAAAGAAGTGCTTATTTGGCTATTTCAGCTTATTGATTGAACTTATTTGAATTTTTTTTTTTTGATTAAGCTTAGTTAAGTCATTTAAAAGCTTTTGAAACTTGAATCAGCTCTTGGGGTGGCCTAGAACTCGAAAACGACTATTTTGTCATTTTGTAAAGATTGCTTATTGCATTTTCAGGCTTATTCCTTGGACTTTTTTCAAATTTATTTTTTACAGAATTCTTAAGTAACTCAAAAGAAGCTTATGTGTCTAATTTGAGCTTATGGCATCAGCTTATAGCTTAATGGGCCAAAAAGCCCATTAAGAATAAGCTGTTTGATATAAGCCAGCTTATTTCTCATTTTCAACTTTTGGGCCTTTGAAAAATTGTGTTCAGAATCAAATTTTGAGTCAGATAGGAGCTTTTGGGCCATTTTCATAAACATTTTTCTTATTAGGCTTATTTTGGCCCAAAAAAGGTCTGTTTTGGACTTTGGCCCATTTGGAGGCCCATTAGGGGTATTTTGTAATTTCAATTTCATTTATTTGTTTATTAGGTTAAATTAAGCTAGTTTGCAAGTTTTTAGAATTTTTTATAAATTTTGGATTTTGAATATTATTTTATTATTATTTTATTATTAAAAATTAAAATTTATATTTTTCAAGCTTTAATATTTTTCTTAGGTTAAATACATTAAATTAGGAATTTTACAATTTTTAGAATATTTTTATTGTCCTTAGATTAATTTTTACAATTATTTTAAGCTTTAATAGTTTTTAATTGTTTTTAAATAGTTTTAATTAATTTTAAAATTTTCAAAAATAGTTTTAAATTAAGTTAGGTCATTTTAGAGGTTTACAATTGAAAAAATCTCATTTTGGGCTTTTTGTTAATTAAATTGATTTTTTGGCTTTAATTAGCATTAAAAAAATTAGTATTTAATTAAATAAGAGGTTTGAGTGATTTTTGATTTTTTTTGTAAACTCTAATTACATTATTTAGGATTTATTGCAATTTTCTAGGAATTTTTAGGGTAAATTTTTAATTTTGGTACTTTTTACGGTTTTACGTGTACGACCTTTTTGTCTTAGTTTAATTCGTCATAATAACCGTCATTCTCTTCTTATCTCATTTCTATTTTCTTTTCTCATAATCATATAATCACAAAGTTAATCATCTCTTAACACACACACCAGCCTCCTTGAGAACGATCCCAACTTTGGGTCATAACTCGTGGTTTTCCTAAATCACTTGTTAATACTTACCCTAATTACGCTCTTTTTCCTAAAAGACGTAAAAACTCAACCATCAGTGTTCAAAACTTCAAAGGTCCATTTATGGTTTAAAGCAAGCATCACATCAATGGAATAAAAGATTTGACGAAAATATAAAAAGTTTGGATTTGTTCAGAATCGTGATGAGCCATGTGTATATCGCAAAGCTAGTGGGACTAATGTAGTATTCCTAGTCCTATATGTAGATGACATATTAATCATGGGAAGTAACATTCCAAGACTTAAAGCTGTTAAGGATTATCTTGGTAAATGTTTTTCTATGAAGGATTTAGGAGAAGCTGCATACATTCTGGGAATTAAGATCTATTGCGATAGGAAAAGACGGTTAATTGGTCAATGTCAAGATGCTTATATAGATAAGATTTTGAAGAAGTATAATATGCATAATTCCAAGAAAGGTTTTCAACCTACGGAAGTTAAGCATAATCTGAGTCATGAGATGGATGCATCAACTCCTGAAGAGGAGGCGTACATGCAGAAGGTGCCTTATGCTTCGGCTGTAGGATCTATAATGTATGTTGTTAGATGCACAAGGCCTGATGTGGCGTTTGCTCAGAACTTGGTCAGTAGATACCAACATAATCCAGGGAAGCTCCACTGGACTTCTGTTAAACATATTCTAAAGTATTTGAGGAGTACGGAAGATATGTTTTTGGTATATGGTGTAAAACCATACACGGAATTGAATGTTACAGGTTTTTATGATGGTATCTACTCAATCTGAGTACATGGATGCTTCAGAAGCTGCAATGGAAGCTGTTTGGATTAGGAAGTTTATTGAAGATCTTGGAGTGATGCCGTCAATTAAAGAACCTATTGATATGTATTGTGACAATTCTGCCGCAATAATATTTTCCAATGACCCTGGAGTCATGAAAGGCGCCAGACACTTTATGCGTAGACATCACTACGTCCGAGAACAAGTTGAAGATTGGGAAATCAAATTAATAAAAGTTCACACAGATGATAACGTAGCAGATCCTTTGACTAAGGCATTGCCTAGACCAAAGGTAGTTAAGCATGCCAAGGCGATTGGGCTGCAACTAGCTAGCGAACTCATGCAATAAATATGTGATTATTATTTGGATAAAGGATGTTATGACATTATTATATAATGAAATAAAGATTGGGTTTCGTTTATTTTTATTATTTAATAAGTGTATCCTATTTTACATGTTTTAATCCATGAATAAAAGCTATGCTAAATGTCCATTGTCGATTAATAGTATGGGAATATTATTAAACTAAGACAAATCAAAATGGTGATAGACTATAATTGAAATTATATTGATCGATTTTGGATGATATTCGATGAATCGAATATAGGACTTATCCCAACTATATGTTATTACTTAATGGATCTTTGTCATTAAGTAAAACATAAATAGTTATCCTTAGACTTGAGATACCAGGAAACTGTTATGAATCTAGTGCATCTCTGTAGAATAAGCTAACGCTAAACGTAACTGGTAGCTATAAGGATTATTTTCGGAAGTGTTGCAAAATTCATAAGTTTTGCTCGTAGTCAATATGGAATTTATTTCCTCCAATTTCGTTTTGGAGTTTAATACAGCTGGGGCCCTCGTGGGATTAGTAAGATGTTTGTGTGGCCACACCTAAATTTGTTTTGGTAATCTTGCTGAATCTGTGAACGAGAAGCAGAATGATTAATGAAAGGAATGACTGAGATCCATATCCTTATTAACGTTGTATTAGAAATAAAAGGATAATAATAACGATGCAGAATTATTAAAAGGTTTTGTCCAGGAGACCTTACTCGAGTTGTACTAGAGACATTGCTAGTTTAACTAGACGCTAGTCAATGTGATCACGATATTCGAAATATGTCCAAGTGGGAGCTATAAATTGATGTACTTATATTTAATAGTCGTGTGATAGGATCGAACTCGAGATTACGGGATTGCACATAAAGAGTTAATATAATTAATAAATATATTTATTGTATTTATTAATTTATTTAATAAATATATTTATGTATTTATCAGTTTAACCGAGCAAGTAACTATATAACTTTAAGGACCGTTAAATAATTAGTAGTTAAGTTATAACGAATGTTAAATAAATATATAATATACATAAACAAAAGGAAAGAAGTTTGGAAGATTCCGGAACACCCCTAAGGGGTGTTTAGGCGGCCGATTATGGGCTCCAAGGGGGTGGGGGGGCATTTGTTGTCTTTTATTTATCTTGGGTTACAAGGGTTGAGGCCTATAAATACACAATATAAATATTTCTCCCTTCCTTCTCTTTTGGGTCGATACCAAGGCTACACCACAAAGGGTGTTTGGTTGGTTTCCTTGGTTGATCGATTGTAAACTTAATCTAGTCCTAGCCCCTCTCTAGGGTTGTTGGGTAGATTAATTACAAGCCTTGTAGCTCGGTTTTACGTGCTAGAATCACGGTTAGCTCATTGTATTACGTGTGTACAAGAACGTAATATAGTCTTACTTTAGACTATATCTTGGTATATATGGTTTAACCCGAATCGGTGATTTGTTCTTCGTCTTGCGGAATTGCTTTAGCGTAAAGGTATGTAACCCTAATTTGATTAATTATAATTGTGTTATTAATTATGATCTTGTTAATCGCTTCCCTATATGTGCTTTGATCTCGGTTAGGGTTTTATATAATTGTTATGATACTAATAAACCTTCAATTTCGACAATACAAAAACTCAATCACCTAATAAAAACAAGATTTTCAAAGATGAGTTTATTTCATTCATCCCCCTTTGTCGAAGCAAAAAGGTTGCAAAATTCTTTGAAGAAGAAAAGAATCAGACTTTGTAAATGCTCCCCCTTGGTGCTTACTCCCCCTTGCTTGGGGCACCAAGGAATCGACATATGGTGACAAGCTACATAGAAGGGTTCGTAGTAGAGAAGAGATTCCCAACAAGATATAGAAAAGGTCACACAAAAAGAAATAAGAAATAAGAGAAGAGACAAAGATCCAAGAAAAGTCATGTTAAAAGGAAATATGATAAAAGATACAAGGAAATAAAATCATACAAAGATGTATGAGAAATAAAACAAGCCAATAAGAAAAGCATAAATCTAATCCTAGTTAAACTAGAACTCTAAGATTTGCTTGAACTAGATGTCTTGAAGATAAGCAACCAATGCTTAGATAAAAGACAAGGTAGTGTCGGAAGGAGGTGGTGGTGTCTTGGTAGAGATCTCATAGTCATAGTGAAGAGGAGGTTTGACTAAGAGACTCTTGATGTAATTCAACTCTTTATAGATATGAGCCATAGCAAGATGTTGATATTAACAATAATAACAATATGTTCCATGATGCATGACATTATCATGTGAAGGAGGAAGACCACTAGAGGCTTGTGGTGGAAGATAAAAAGTTCCACAATCAACATTCTTATAAGAAGAAGAGATTTGATTTTGAGTGTTCTTGGGTGAATTGAGATTGAAAGCAATTGGAGAAAATGGAGGAGAATCAAGGCTTTCATTTGGGGAATAAGACATTTTGATTTGAGAAAGGATGCAAAATGCTTAAGATTAAATAGAGAAATCCAAAGATATTTTGGGTGTGGTCAAAGGGTTGAAACAAAGATTCCAAAAAGTGTTGGAACAAATTTGGAGTTTCAGGAATCCCGAAAAGGAAAGTACTGTGTGTGGTTCCTTATCTCTATAGGCGGTTCCTTATCGATAAGGAGCCGCGGTCTCAATAGAGAGCCGCCCACAGTGGGTTGAATTTGGTGATGAGTGAGGATTTTCTAATTCAGCAAATCCTATTTTTCTAGTCTAACTAATCATGGAGATATGCTAAGAAGCAAAGATAGACAAGGAAAACACACAAGAACTCACCAAACAAGGTTTTGACCAAAATATATATATTTTAAAGGAAATCGATGTAGGAGGTGTGTAGAACTAGACAAAAAGTCATGACACAATATAGTTCTCTTTTGTTCCTGCTATATTTGAGAGACACATACATATGAATTATGTAAGCTCATTATGAATAGCAAGAATCCATGAAAAACGTTTTTAGATTTAATTAACAATGCAAAAAAGTTTCTCGACCATTTTCGAAAGAACTTTGAGAATTTTGAAAAAAAGAGAAGAGAAGTTTTCCAAAAAGATTTTGCGATACTCAAAAGCTCAAAGAAAGAAAAGACTCAAAAGAGAAAAAGACTCGATTAATTAAAATGCGCAGTTAAGGAATATGTTCCATTAAACCTAGACCTAGACGCAAGTAATTAAAAGGTTCCCTCTTAAGTGGCTTAGTGAAGACGTCGTCTAAGTTTTCTACCAAGGGCACCTTCTCAATCGAAATGTTACCCTTTTGAACATTATCCCTAAGAAAATGGTGGTGAATCTCTATGCTTAGTTCGCGAATGTTGCACGGGATTCTTTCTAAGGTCTATTGCACCCTTATTGTCGCACATGATGGGAACATCATCAAGAGAAATCCCGTAATCAACAAGCGCTTGCTTCATCTATGGAGCTTGTTGAAAAGCTTTAACGGCACTCACATACTCGGCTTCCGTGGTGGATATAGCAAGAGCGGTTTGTTTCTTGGAGAACCAAGAAGTTAAACAACAACCCATGAAGGTACAAACTTCACTAGTGCTTTTCCGGTCCACATAGTCTCCAGCATGATCCGAGTCCACGTGGTTTCTACGCCGGTCCCTTTAGGATACCATAATCCTAAATTTATAGTGCCCTTAAAGTATCGGAAGATACGCTTAACCGCTTCAAGGTGAGAGGTTTTGAGAGCCTCTTGGAAGCGAGCACAAAGGCAAACACTAAACATGATATCCGGTCGACTTGCCGTTAGGTACAACAAACTACCAATCATACCTCTATATTTGGTGTTGTCTACCGACTCACAATCATCATCTACGGTGAGTTTAGTATCCGAGGCCATAGGGGTCTTTATCGGTCTAGAGTCTTCTAATCCAAATTTCGTTAGCATTTCTTTAACATACTTGGATTGATTAAAGAAAATACCATTGTCCATTTGTTTAATTTGGAGTCCTAAAAAGAAGTTAAGTTCTCCCATCAAACTCATTTCAAACTCGTCATGCATGATTTTGGCAAAGCCATCACACAATGATTTACAAGTTGAACCAAATATAATGTCATCAACATATATTTGTACGATAATGAGGTGAGAACCTTTTTTCTTTGTAAAGAGCGTATTATCTACCATCCTCATGGTATACTCATGTTTTACAATAAACGCTTTAAGTCTATCATACCAAGCTTTGGGTGCTTGTTTCAGACCATAAAGATCTTTCTTAAGATTGTAAACATGATCCGTTTTCTTAAAATCAATGAAGCCGAGAGATTGAGCCACATATACCTCCTCATTGATCAAACCGTTAAGAAATGCACTCTTTACATCCATTTTTTGAAGCTTAAAGTCTAAGGCACAAGCGTAGGCTAAAAGGATTCTAATAGATTAAAATCTAGCTACGGGTGTGTATGTCTCGTCATAATCAATACCTTTTTATTGATTATAGATTGAGCTACAAGTATAGCCTTGTTACGAGACACAACACCATTCTCGTCTAACTTATTCCTATATACCCATTTGGTTCCTATGATGGTCGAACTTCTAGGTGGAGGAACAAGTTCCCAAACGTCATTAGCAATGAATTGATTCAATTCTTCTTGCATAGCGATGACCCAACTCTCATCCATCAAAGCTTCTTTAACATTATTTGGTTCAATCAAGAGACGAAACAAAAGAAGTTTCTTTGATTTTGAAACGTTGTCGAGAGCTTGATCCTTTGACTCCTTAATGTTTATTCCCTTTTCACTAAGGTCTTCAACTCCCATGTTTCTAACATCTTTGGCCTTTATGTCTATTTCATCCAAGTCATCATCTACCAAAGGTGGTGTCTTAGATGAAGGAGGGGTTTCATCAAATGTCACGTTAAGTGATTCTTCAATTACACCCGAGGTTCTATTGAGGACTATGTAGGCTTTGCTAGTTTGAGAATAACCTAAAAAGATACCTTCGTAAGATTTTGGGTCGAACTTAGTAAGGTAATCTTTGGTGTTGAGAATGAAGCACTTGCTTCCAAACATCCTAAAGTATTCAAATGAGGGCTTCTTACCTTTAACAATCTCATAGGGGGTCATTCCTAGAAAAGGTCGAATAAGAATTCGGTTGAGAATGTAGGTCGATGTGTCCACGACATTGCACCAAAATTTTTGAGGCAAAGATTGCTCATTTAACATCATCCTACTCATCTCTTGGATGGTCCTATTCTTCCTTTCAACTACCCCATTTGATTACGGAGTGCGAGGAGCCGAGAAGTTATGGGTAATACCATGAGCTTCACAAAAGGCACCGAATTGCACTTCATTATCAAATTCCCTACCATGATCCGTCCTAATAGAGAAAATTGAACATCCTAGTTGATTTTGAATTCTTCGACTTAAGGTTTCAAAGTGATCGAAAGCTTCATTCGTAGACGCCAAAAATCTAGTCCAGGTGAATCTATAATAGTCATCAACTATAACTAGCGTATAAAGGTTACCTCCATAACTCCGTATGGCGGAAGGTCCAATAGGATCCATATGTAGGAGCTCTAAGCACCGAGAGGTCGAAACCAAATTCTTGGTTTTGTGACTAGAGTGAACTTTCTTCCCAATTTTGCAAGCAACACAAAAGTTACTATCAAACTTCATCTTAGGGAGATGTCTTACCAACTCCTTAGAGACTGGAGATTGAATTAAACGCATATTAGCGTGACCTAATCTCCTATGCCAAAGAGTAGAACTATAATCTAAAGTCGCTAGACATAAGTTGTCCTTTGACTTCCTATTGACCTTCATGACCTAAAGCCCATGCTTTCTAACACCTTTTCCAATGACCTTTCCATCTTTTATGATTTTACTGTCATATTCCGAAAAGATGACCTTACACTTATTATCAAAAATTTGACCTATACTTAGAAGGTTAAAACCTAAGTTATCTACGTGCTTTACGTTTTCTATAGTCATAGAGTCAAGAGAGACTGTACCTTTGCCAATGATATTACCATGTCGATTACTTGCGAATATAACGTGTTGTCCCATGTATTTAGATGATATAATACGAATTTAAGAAAGAAAATAGAAGAAGAAGATGAATTCTAGTGAGAGAAAGTAGAGAGAGAAAAAAGAGAGAATTGGTTGGAACTTGGTGATATTAGATTGAGAAGTAAGAGAATAATGAACAACCAACCCTCCTAAAATGCTAGGAGGGTAGTATATATAGTCCACCCACATGCGGGCTTTAATAGGCTATATATTGGGTCGGGCTTATCTTTTGGACTTTAATTAGTTTAAATCCAAGCCCGTAAACCACGACTAATTAACTACCTATTACAACGTTCTAACTAATGTTACAATAATAACCTATGACCGAGCATTCTTGTTTGACTCAATATTTTGAGGCTAACAATCTCCCCCAATGTGAGGTCATACCCTTTTGATATTTGGAGATCAATGGAGATTACGAATCTCCTCATAAATAAGTCTTGAACGTGTAACATTAGTTTTGTTCCTTCATGCTGTGATCTTTGAGCCTTTGTCATTGTCTTTCGACTTAGTATTTTATCTTGAGATCTTCAAATCATTCTTGACTTGTCTTTGCCATCTCGTGATCTTGTGTCTTCATCCACATGCTCACACTTGTTGAATAAGTCTTTGGGCATGAATATGTTGTTTTTTAATCTTTGACTTTGCTGAGTACACCGTGACGCCACCTTTTAGAGACAAAACAAAGACACGGACTGAATGGCTTGGACATTCGTCCTAAATCGGTAGCGTTTTACCTCCGGTCGATGAAGACCGTTATACGATATTAAATACCGTACCTGTGATTAGGTAGATTCAATTAAGAATCTCCTTTACAGGGTTTCGCGGCTGTACTAGCCGTTCTCTTTACTCGACCGTCTCAAAGCAAGACTGCGAACATAAAGAGTGAATCAATTGGATAAATATCCGCTTGATTAAAGTCGTCAATTCAAATTCCTGGAACAAGTTTGATTCATTAAGAATCTTACCATTGTTGCTTTCTAGTTGACACAAGTTTGATTCATAAGAATCTCACAAGTCACCTACCGTAGCGCTGTTTGATTTTGACGCTAGAAGGATTTCCATTCGTCACTGTGAATATTAATGAATATCGCTCTGAATGTTCTGGCAAGACCGTAAAGATATTGCGTAGAAACCTGAAACGAGTTTGAATCAATTCAGAATCAAACCACTGTTGCTTTTCAGTTTTACACATGTTCAATTCATAAAGAATCTTGCATATGATGTTAACACTGGAAGGATTTCCACTCATCATTGTGAATACTAAGTAGTATCACTCTGAATGTTCTAGCAATATCACAAGGATATAGCGTAGGACTCTCTTGATCTTCATTTGTGTGTCCTACCGAGATTTGATTGATCTCTTGGCTCTAGACTCGATTTGTGCACTTTTAGTGGTCGGAGGCTGGAGCAGATGCCACCTATTCAATATCAACTATCTCGGAGTGAGAAAGTCAATAGAAGTCGTGTTGATCTCCGTGACAATAAAACAAACTTCTTTTGAGAGAAGCCTGAGTAGCTAGGAAAGGGTTGTGCTTCACATCACTGGGTCCATGATGAGTTGTCTTCATGATGTGTTGACCCGGTTTCTGCCTAAGTTGTATGGAGGGCTTCTTTCTTTACACCCGTTATCCTTACATTTCTTTTTCATTCTTCAACCCCTTCAATGCTTACCAAGACATCATTAATAGCACCTTGTTGTGATTGTTCCAGTGTTATCATCAGTACTTAGTCGGCATTCAGCTTCGTTCACATTCTACTCCGTCTTTCCTAAGGACTTCTAATAATCTATTGGATTGTCCCTGGTAAGATCCCTCCGGTTCTGGTTGGATCATAGGACTTAAACCTAACCACCCTTTTGACACCAATAACGTCGTGAATTAAAGATGTTGTGGGTATTTGATCGTAACCATGAAAACCACTTTAAATTCTAACAAAGTGTTTGAATAACATGTAACACCTTGCTAGTTTTGTCGTTTCAGAAATGCTCCCCCTTCACATGTGCATCGATAATCGAAAGTGTTTCGCACATGTAGGTAAGAGTTAAAGTGCTTGAGTCTTATATAAGATCATATTTTAATCACATTTTCTCCCCCTATCTCTAATATGTTAAATCTTTTGATATTAGAGATACCGAATTTGATTAAAATATATTTTGAAAAATAGTCTTGAAAATCTTCGGGAGAAAGATGTGTCAAACTTAGCATGAATTTTGGAAAGCTTCCCCTCAAAAATGGATCCAATGGAATTGTCATTACGAGGATTTGATCCACATTAAACTTTTGAGGATAGGAGTTGTTGAACACACAATTTTTGAAAGATTTTGAATATCATTGAGAAATTCTTGAAAAAATTGTGTTCAACGCTTTTTGAAAAATCAATTTTTTTTTACGAAAAGGTTTTTCTAAACCATAAACTTGAGTTCATAGACTTTGAATGTCTTGACGAATCCACTCAAGTGTAAGAAGATTTAACTTCTTTTGCTAAGGGTAAGAGTACAAAAGCGTACACTCCCCCGTGAATTTAGAGCCGGGTTGCAATCTGAAAGTGATTACAAGCCATTGTGTTGAGCTCAAAACGTTGAATGTTTTGTGACAAGCTCAACCCGAGATAGATTGCTCTACCCGTTGTTGGAAATATTGTCCAAAAGAGACAATTTCCTTTAAAAAGATAGAAATGACATGTTTTGAAAAATATTTACAACTTTCATTCGAGCTTTATGTACACACCCGTGTCGTTATTGAGCGACATTTCTAGGTACGTCCATATTATCGATACTGAAAGACATGTCGAGAAGAATATTTTTGGATTATCAAAGATTTTTTAATTTTGTATTTTTCTTTTTCATTAATATTTACAGGTAGATGTTTGATAGATGAATCAAGCAGGCTTCTTTGCCAGAACCTCCAGTTCTGCTGGAGTCAAACATCTCATACCAATTTACCTAACTAGATACGCAAACCTCTCTTTCGAAAGAGCTTTTGTAAACAAGTCAGCTAATTGGTAATCAGTTCCAACAAAGTATAATTCAACAATACCCTTTTCAACTTGTTCCTTAATGAAGTGATATCTGACATCAATGTGCTTCGTGCGGGAATGCTGTACCGGATTACAGGAGATGGCTATGGCCGACTTTGAGTCACAGTACATAGGTACTTAATCAAAGTGGAAGCCATAATCTGTGAGTTGTGTTCTCATCCAAAGAACTTGAGCACAACACGCAGATAGAGACACATACTCCGCTTCGGCTGATGACAATGATGTGCAATCCTGCTTCTTGGAAGACCATCCCTAATATTAGGGATTTTTAGAAATCCAATTAAAGCAATTAATTGTTCGTTTCCTCTACTCACTCGAATTGATATCCGGTTAACGTGGATCTAATTTGTTCTTGGTAAAACGTATTTTTGGTGTTTTAAACTAAAAACTATTTAATTAAAAACTATTTTAAACTAATAAAAACTATTTTAACTTTTTAAACAAATGTAAAAAAACTATTTTAAACTAATTAAAAATAATAAAACTAACTTTTAATAAAATTAAAATCTAATTTAATTAATAACTATTTTAAAACTTAAGCAAAATGAAAATTGATTTTGTAAATAAAACTTAAATTTAAACTTTTCTAATTAAAAACTTTTCTACTAAAACTTTTAATGAAAACTAAATTTTAAAACTAAATAAATAAAAACATTTAATTAAAGAAATTAAAATATATTTTTTATTTTTTTAAATTTATCTAAACTGAAATTAAGAAAACTATTTAAATACTTTTAAATAAAATTAAATAAACTTAAAATTTGAATTTAAACTAATTTAAATAAAACTGCCAAGATTGATTAAACCTATATTAATTTAATGCTACGAAACAAAACACAAGAAAGGTACTAGAGCAAATGGTAAAGCGTTGGGTTGCTATGCGTGAGGTCAGGGGTTCGAGTCCCCAGACAGACGTTTTTGGTTATTAATTAATTTTTTTTGACTTTATTGAAATTTTTGAAACTATCAGATCAAAAGGATATGTAGTCTAAAACAGTAATAAGCAGATATAATCTAATAATTAGATAGAAAATAAGCCTAAATAAGCAGATATAAAATAAGCAAACAAATAGAAAAGCAAATAAGCTATAACCTAATAAGCTTAAAAACCAAATAAGCAAAAAGGCTAAATCAAATAAGCTAAATAACGATAAGAAAATACAAACAAACTATTAAAACAAATTCTAAATAAAGGCAGATTCAATTTTAAACTAAATAACTAAACCAACAATAATCTAAACCAAGCAATAATCAGACGAGCAGATCCAAACGACTTTAATACCCAAACAATAAACTCAACAGATAAACAGTAGTATAACCTAGCAGACATAACAAATAATCAAACCATTATTAATCTAAAATTAACAGTAAAAATAAAAATAGATGGAAAACCTTTTGATGATTTCCTTTGAGTAGAAGGGAAGTGCTGAACCCCCTTTGTCACCGAATCAAACACCTCCATATTACCCAAAAACAATCATCATCATCTTTATCTCGGACCAAACACTCGAACCAAACAAAAAGTCTACCTCGAACAGTACTTTTTATATTTTCCCAGTGGGGGAAAATAACTACACTTTCCTTTATTTTTTTATTTCTTTTTTTATATTATATTAAAGACGAACAGTAATATTAAAAAAAGAAAGCAGATTAAAGATTAATTTAAATTAAGACTTTGACAGAAAAGTGAATGAGAGAATAATTAATTAAAAATAAACTTTTCATTGATAACAAAAGAAATTACATTAACTGAAAATGAAAAATACAATATTAAATCTAAAAACTAATTTGCAGAAATTAAAATAAAAGAAAAAGTGTTATCTCAATTACATCTTTGATGGGGGTTTTTATAGGCAAAATCCCAAAACCTTCTTGAATCTTCTTGAGTAAGCTATTAAATCTAGGCCATCCATTCCTTCATTTCTTTCTTCTCTTTCTTCTCTTTCTTCATCTAATGGTGGAGAATCACTACCCATCACACGGATTGCCACCGTGGATGGGTAGTGTGCTTCTTGTGTTTGTTTATGGGTGATGTGGAGCAAGTTTATTGGAGGGATTGGGATGGTGATTTGGTTTAACCAATCAAAACCAAAGGGTAGGCCACATTGGATTTGATATGAGGACCACTCCTTAGTGGATCTTCCGATTTTTATGGGGATTTAATTCCCATCCGTGTGAATCACACGAATTGGGTAAAACCCCCAAAAACTAGTGGGTAATTTCTGTGATGGTAAATTAGGGTTAAGTTAAACTGTGTTTGTGTTTGAGAGAAAGGGAGATAAACAGTGAGGGGTTTTTATTGTTTGTATCGAGAGTGGTGTGTGGGGTAAATAAAAAGTTATTAAATGTGTGTGTGAGTTGATAACACGTGTGGGATTGGTAAAGTTGTTATGTGTGAGTTGACTGAAGATTTGACCTAGCCAATTCGTTCCACCGTCTTAATATTTTCTTTTGTAATGGGCTTGTGGCCCAATTTTGTTTCTAACGTCCCATGTTATTAAATCAAATGGGCTTTGCCCAATTGTTTTTGCTACATCTGTATCTTAATAGATGAATTGGGCCATATTGGGCTAGTGTAAAATAACTTTAGCACTTTGATAACTCCAAATGGGCTTTTGATCCCATTAACCCAAATGTGGGACCCACAAGACAAAAATTCTTCAAAGACTTGAATCCGTGAACAAATTTGAACTTGATTTTCGGCTTCCTCTATTTTTCTTTAATCTCGTGATGGTTTAGCCGGTTTTCGTGAACATGGCACACTTTTGGTCTTTGACTTTGTCTTCGTCTCTTTCTTGGACTTTTCTTCAACATTAGACCGTGAAATCCCGTGTTTTCTTTCCTTTTGATCATTTGTACCTATTTTAACACAAAAACACAAAACCACGCGTAATTCCGACTTTTACGACATTAAACACATGATTAGGTCTTGTTTTTCCTTGATTTTAGTGGCAAAAGGATAAGTGTTTACACACTTATTAAATCCCCTACACTTGACCATTGCAATGACCCCATGCAATGCATTATTTTAAAGCATAAAGATACATTTTTCTCATAATTAACCCATCATGGCCTTTATTAAGATATACTATTACTACTACGATGAAAAGATAAAACTAAAGTTATAACAATTTATTAACTTGGAAATTATTTGATGGAAGAAACTCGTAAAGAAATCTAAGACTTGAATTAGGGCTTTGGTGTCATGAATATAAATCACCCTCAAGTTTCACATTCCCCATACCAAGCTTAAAAACGAGATCATTGTTTCCCATAAGTTCTTAGGTTAAAACCACTTATATAAGACAACTGTGTAATACTCTTTCTCCAATTCCTACGTTGTATCTCTAGATTTTATTTGTTGTCATTCACCCGTAGGCTCATTTGACTTATTTGATAATTATTAGTCCAAAAATGAAGGCTAAACGGTGCAAACCCGACACTCAAAACCTAACCTCGTCCTCAAAAACGTTGTCACTAAAGTAAGCCCATATCAAGGATGATTTAACACGATTTGGGGAATAAATTCCCGGACCCAAATTTTGGCCAATAGTACTACTTATTAATTATTCCTCCAAAGTCATGTTGACTTTATGTGGAGTTTAGCAAATTCACATCATACACCCTTAGGCTCTTTAAGATGTAAAAATGCTCCCCGTCTATTGTCCACACCCTAAGGCTCCTTGAACGATAAACGAGGGAATTGATTTTTGATCAATTTTTATTCAACACTTACCATGCCATACACCCTAAGGCTCTAATGACAAGGTTCGTGCTACATGCCCCACACCCTAAGGCTCCTTGAGGTCATGTTTTAATATTATTCTTTCTTTATTTATGATATGTATAGTAGGCCAAATTCCGCGGTCCCATGGTCTGAATACCTCCTACTTAGTGGTTATGAGCCACCTTAGTCGGAAGTCCACAACGTTGGCACCCTCAATGTGTTCATGCTTTAATTACAAGGAGATTAAAGATTTGGCTAAGAGTTAAGATATCTAATCGACATCGCAAAAATCCTCATTTATTAAGCAAATTAAATATACTAGCGGGAAGAAAGAGCCACAAAACTCATATAAGGAAGAAGTAACCCTTAAACTTATTATCAACTCTATCATCTCTCGTTCTCCATAATTTAAAGTCTCAAGGAATGAGACTTGTGGATGCTTAGCCTAATAAACCAATTAAGGTCCATATGGTTAAGGATACTAGCTAGAGTAAACTTGGATAAGTAAATTCGGGTTGAGTCAAAATATTCACGATGAGCCTAATATATCAAAGATATCAAAACTTGTTAAAACCATTTTATTTATTTATTGACTTTATTCTTGAAAGGGAAAATATAAATAAGATGCGATGATAAAAGAAAATAAATGAAAATACTACTAGGCCAAAACAGATCAAAAATTTGAAAAACGTTGAAAATTTTTTAAATTTTCCGGTTAAATGAGGTCAAATTCATGGAAAAGCCCACTAAAATTTTGATAGAAATCCCCCTACACTTAATATAAACATTGTCCTCAATGTTTAAGCATGTGGGAGAATAAACTCCCCTACACTTAGGACATTGAGTACGTTGTTTAAAATCGAGCTAAGGAAAGGACAACTAAAGTGATTACATTTATTTGTTTTATTTTTATACAAGACTGAATCATAATAGCAAAAACTTATCGAAGGAACCGGGTACACGGGAAACACGGGATCACGTGTCGCGTCAAAAACACCAAAAGTGGATCATTAAAGCTCATGTCCCTGCACACAACATCACAACACAAACAAAACTACAAGGCTCCCCCCTACACTTATTGTAGAAAATAGATAAGATAATAGATCATCGGGTTGCCTCCCGAGAAGCGCTTGTTTTTGTTAACCGAGTCACGAGCCTGACTCGACCCCGAATTAAATGGTCCATGGGGAAGCCTCTAATGTAATACCGGGATCAAAAATCTTATCCTCGGTCCCGGAGGAACATAATAAATGAGAGGCAGGAGGATAAGTCATGAAAGGTAGAAAAGTCCTCTCAACATACGAAAAGTATGTGAGGTCGTGATCCACGGGAGGTGGGGTGGGTAAAGGAGACAAATTGTCATCCCCCAAAGACATAGGATGGTCACTATTCGGCAAAGTCGTAAAGGTATCAATCATAGAATGGTCAATGTCACCTCCCGGGTCAAAGCACTCATCCTCCGTAATGGTGTCTAAAGGAGTGGATGAAAGGTGCTCGGGAGGGGGATTGGGGACAATATCTTCATTAATAAAATTATCAAAGAGAATATCCCCCTCCGTGTCATCATCATCAATACCCGGAGGTATTGAGAGATTGTCAATTTCTTCCATATATGGATCATTATTCTCAACGGGAGTAGAAGACGAAGGTAAAGATTCATTGATAGGAGTAGAATTCAACGCTTCAATTTGGGAAATAAGAAGATGAACTTTCAATAATTTGTCGCGAAGAATAACGTCTTCCACCTCATCTAAAAGAGCAAGTTCATCGGTGAACTCCTCATAAGCCGGAGAGAATAAATCGACATCGCCCTCATCTCCCGGTGGAAATGGGTGAAAAGGAGAAATTTCAAACGTGAAATCCTCATAACATGGAGAAATGTCATCCGTAAGAGCGACCTCATCCGTAAGCTCCGCAAAAGTTGGCACATCACAAACTTCTTTAAAGAATTTGTCGAGACAAAAGTCACTAATCTCACTCGATGTATCACAATCCTTAGATGCATTTGGGATATCGAGAGAAGGAATTACAATTTCACTAGGACATTGAGCACAAAGATCATTCCAAGAAATAGAATTCTCATTGTCATCGTCATCATAATAGTAAGAACGCACAAGAGGAGGAGTAAAAGCACTAATATTAGATACTTGCTCTTGTCGGCTTTCGTCATGCGAACTAACTTTGAGTTGTTTTAAGCTTTCTAGAATTTCATCCCAACTAGGGAGTTGTTTCTCAAAAGAAGGTTGATGAACGACAGAGTTTTGTGGGGGTTCAAAATTTTGACAACCGGAATTATAGCACGGAGGTGGCTCATAATTCATCGGTTGACAATAAGAAGTATCATGAGGTCCCCCACAATAGTTGCAATACGGGTATGGAGAAAAACCCGGTGCATTTTGCGGATATGGATCCTCATATATGGGAGAGGTGAAGTACGAATTGGCTGAATAACAAATTGGACAAAATCCAAGTTGTGTATTGTCGAGATGATAGCCGCATCGCTCACATGTACACCATTGGCATGTTTGATAACCATACCATGGTATCCCACATCTTACGCAGTACGAATCCAGGAAGAATTAAAAATAAGAGGGGTTGAGAAAAAGAATTAAACACAATAGAGGATAAAGAATAATATTTTTGGTGTAATACTTTAGGAAAAGTATTACTTTTGGATTTTTTAATTTTTTGGTGCAATTCTTAGGAAAGAATTTGCGTTTGTGATTTTTTTTAATTTTTTTGTATTTTAATCTTTTTGATTTTTTTTTTGAGTTTTGATTTTGTTGCAAGAAATTTAACGTTCAAAATGAACGGATCCCAAAATCCAAACGTCTCACGAAATCGTCAATCGTAACGAGCGAAGCGGCAGCGGCGCCATTTTAATATTAGGGATTTTTAGAAATCCAATTAAAGCAATTAATTGTTTGTTTCCTCGACTCACTCGAATTGATATCCGGTTAACGTGGATCTAATTTGTTCTTGGTAAAACGTATTTTTGGTGTTTTAAACTAAAAACTATTTAATTAAAAACTATTTTAAACTAATAAAAACTATTTTAACTTTTTAAACAAATGTAAAAAAAACTATTTTAAACTAATTAAAAATAATAAAACTAACTTTTAATAAAATTTAAATCTAATTTAATTAATAACTATTTAAAACTTAAGAAAAATGAAAACTGATTTTGTAAATAAAACTTAAATTTAAACTTTTCTAATTAAAAACTTTTCTACTAATACTTTTAATAAAAACTAAATTTTAAAACTAAATAAATAAAAACATTTAATTAAAGAAATTAAAATATAATTTTTATTTTTTTTAAATTTATCTAAACTGAAATTAAGAAAACTATTTAAATACTTTTAAATAAAAGTAAATAAACTTAAAATTTGAATTTAAACTAATTTAAATAAAACTGCCAAGATTGATTAAACCTATATCAATTTAATGCTACGAAACAAAACACAAGAAAGGTACTAGAGCAAATGGTAAAGCGTTGGGTTGCTATGCGTGAGGTTAGGAGTTCGAGTCCCCTGACAGACGTTTTTGGTTATTAATTAATTTTTTTTTTTTGACTTTATTGAAATTTGTGAAACTATCAGATCAAAAGGATCTGTAGTCTAAAACAGTAATAAGCAGATATCAGCTAATAATTAGATAGAAAATAAGCCTAAATAAGCAGATATAAAATAAGCAAACAAATAGAAAAGCAAATAAGCTATAACCTAATAAGCTGAAAAACCAAATAAGCAAAAAGGCTGAATCAAATAAGCTAAATAACGATAAGCAAATCCAAACAAACTATTAAAACAAATTCTAAATAAAGGCAGATTCAATTTTAAACTAAATAACTAAACCAACAATAATCTAAACCAAGCAATAATCAGACGAGTAGATCCAAACGACTTTAATACCCAAACAATAAACTCAACAGATAAACAGTAGTATAACCTAGCAGACATAACAAATAATCAAACCATTATTAATCTAAAATTAACAGTAAAAATAAAAAGAGATGGAAAACCTTTTTATGATTTCCTTTGAGTAGAAGGGAAGTGCTGAACCCCCTTTGTCACCGAATCAAACACCTCCTTATTACCCAAAAACAATCATCATCATCTTCATCTCGGACCAAACACTCGAACCAAACAAAAAATCTACCTCGAACAGTACTTTTTATATTTTCCCAGTGAGGGAAAATAACTACACTTTCCTTTATTTTTTTATTTCTTTTTTTTATATTATATTAAAGACAAACAGTAATATTAAAAAAAAAGCAGATTAAAGATTAATTTAAATTGAGACTTTGACAGAAAAGTAAATGAGAGACTAATTAATTAAAAATAAACTTTTCATTGATAACAAAAGAAATTACATTAACTGAAAATGAAAAATACAATATTAAATCTAAAAACTAATTTGCAGAAATTAAAATAAAAGAAAAAGTGCTATCTCAATTACATCTTCGATGGGGGTTTTTATAGGCAAAACCCCAAAACCTTCTTGAATCTTCTTGAGTAAGCTATTAAATCCAGGCCATCCATTCCTTCATTTATTTCTTCTCTTTCTTCATCTAATGGTGGAGAATCACTACCCATCACACGGATTGCCACCGTGGATGGGTAGTGTGCTTCTTGTGTTTGTTTATGGGTGATGTGGAGCAAGTTTATTGGAGGGATTGGGATGGTGATTTGGTTTAACCAATCAAAACCAAAGGATAGGCCACGTTGGATTTGATATAAGGACCACTCCTTAGTGGATCTTCCGATTTTCATGGGGATTTAATTCCTATCCATGTGAATCACACGAATTGGGTAAAACCCCCAAAAACTAGTGGGTAATTTATGTGATGGTAAATTAGGGTTAGGTTCAACTGTGTTTGTGTTTGAGAGAAAGGGAGATAAACAGTGAGGGGTTTTTATTGTTTGTATCGAAAGTGGTGTGTGGGGTAAATAAAAAGTTATTAAATGTGTGTGTGAGTTGATAACACGTGTGAGATTGGGAAAGTTGTTATGTGTGAGTTGACTGAAGATTTGACCTAGCCAATTCGTTCCACCGTCTTAATATTTTCTTTTGTAATGGGCTTGTGGCCCAATTTTGTTTCTAACGTCCCATGTTATTAAATCAAATGGGCTTTGCCCAATTGTTTTTGCTGCATCCGTATCTTAATAGATGAATTGGGCCATATTGGGCTAGTGTAAAATAACTTTAGCACTTTGATAACTCCAAATGGGCTTTTGAGCCCATTAACCCAAATGTGGGACCCACAAGACAAAAATTCTTCAAAGACTTGAATCCGTGAACAAATTTGAACTTGATTTTCGGCTTCCTCGATTTTTCTTTAATCTCGTGACGGTTTAGCCGGTTTTCGTGAACATGGCACACTTTTGGTCTTTGACTTTGTCTTCGTCTCTTTCTTGGACTTTTCTTCAACATTAGACCGTGAAATCCCGTGTTTTCTTTCCTTTTGATCATTTGTACCTATTTTAACACAAAAACACAAAACCACGCGTAATTCCGACTTTTACGACATTAAACACATGATTAGGTCTTGTTTTTCCTTGATTTTAGTGGCAAAAGGATAAGTGTTTACACACATATTAATCCCACAAGCTTGTCTTGTCCTAGAAATTGTGCACCACCAGAAGTACTTTTACGTGTATCAAGACACCCTACATGATCATTATCTGAATAGGCCGTTAGAAAGAAATCGGTTTCCCTCAAATACCAGAGTCCCATGTGAATGGTATTCTTAAGGTACCGAAAGATCCGTTTAACCTCCTTGAGGTGCTTTTCAGTGGGTCGTGCTTGATATCGTGCACAATAGCATGTAGCATGATGTATATCAGGTCTGCTTGCTGTCAAGTACATGAGGGACCCGATCATGGAACGATATCTCGTTTGATCTATGGGTAATCCCTCCAAATCAGCATCTAGGGATGTGGTTGATAATGGTGTCCCAACGGGGTCACATGATGTCATACCATGCTTTGTGATTATCTCTTGACAATACTTAGCTTGGTTAATGAAGATACCACTTGGGGATTGGTGAACTTGAATTCCTAGAAAGAATTTTAGTTCGCCCATCATAGACATTTCAAATCTGTTGTGCATTACTTTTTCAAACCATTTTGAAAGTTTTGGGTTTGTAGACCCGAAAATAATGTCATCAACATAAATCTGCACAAGCAAAATGTCATCCCCATATTTATAAGTGAACAAAGCTAGATCAATTGAACCTTTTGAGAAACCTTTCGAGACCAGAAATTTTGAGAGCTCATCGTACCATGCCCTTGGAGCTTGCTTGAGTCCATAAAGTGCTTTGTGGAGACGATACACTTTGTAAGGATAATGAGGATTGACGAATCCTTCCGGTTGCGTGACATAGACTTCTTCCTTCAAAGGACCGTTAAGAAACGCCGTTTTTACGTCCATTTGGTAGACAATGAATCTCTTATGTGCAGCATAAGCAAGAAAAATCCTGACCGCTTCCATTCGAGCTACTGGTGCAAATGATTCTTCAAAATCAATACCCTCTTTCTGTCCATACCCTTTAGCCACTAGCCTAGATTTATTCTTGATGATCGTGTTCTCTTCATCCATCTTGTTTTTCCAGATCCGTCGAAGATTTAATGGAATTACATCGTATGGTTTGTCAACAAGTTCCCAGACTTTAAGTCTTTTAAATTGTTGAAGTTCATTCGTCATCGATTCAATCCAAGCATGATCAGCCATGACTTCTTTGATGTTTTTCGGTTCAGCTGTACTCGCTGCGAGTGCGAACATACAAACATCGCCATCGGTTGCGAGTTGTCGTCTTGTACGAACAGGCTGTGAAGGGTTTCCATTTACGTGAACCAAAGGATGATCTCGGGTCCAATGATGTGTTCAAGGATGTCGTTGATAAAACGTGTGCATATTTGACGGATCAACATGGCGAGTAGAAGATTCTCCAGTTTCGTGTACTGGTGTACCGAATGGGTTGATAAATTCGTCTTCGTCAGATAATGTATTGTCTGCTTGATTTGTGTTCTCTGGAGCAATGACAGTAGTTATGGATGTTGTAGGATCGATTGTTGAAGTGATATTCTGAGGAGGTAAATCTGCAGCAACCCGTGTTGAAGTAGATGAAGTTGTATCCGGTTGTTGACGATGATCGATATCATCATTCTTATCATGAGTGACAGCGGAAGACTACGATACAACTTGTTTCTCCTCCGTGAAATATTCATCATACATTGGTCCATATAACATTTCTAACTCTTCAATTGTCGTGTCGACAGTCATATCAGCTCTAGGAACATTTTCTGGAACCAGCGTTGAACTTGACGGTTCATTGTTGTGGTCTTGAGTTCCGAGTTCCGTGCGGTTGTGAACGGAAGTCGTTTGTCGTTGTGGATCGGGACTTAAACTGTTTTGTTCAAGTAACATTTCTTGTAATTCATCAAATCGAATGTGAATGGTCTCGACAATCAATTTTGTTCTCTTGTTGTATACTCTATATCCCTTAGACTGAGTTGCATATCCCACAAGAATATATGCATCACCTTTCTCTTTCAGCTTATCCAAATTTTCACCATCTCGAATAATGTAACAAGTACATCCAAAAACATGAAGGTGTTTGAGTGAAGGTTTTCGATCATGAATTATGTGATATGGTGTTTTTTCGTGTCTTGGGATAATTAAGGAACGGGTTTGTGTGTAGCATGCGGTTGACACGGCTTCGGCCCAAAAGTATAGTGGAAGTTTTGAAGCGGATAATAATGTTCGAGCAGCCTCAACTAAAGTACGGTTTCTTCTTTCAACAACGCCGTTTTGTTTGGGTGTTCGAGCAATAGATGTTTCATGTTCAATTCCTTCGGCTTCAAAATAGTTTCTCAGTTTTGAATTCAAAAATTATGTACCTCTGTCAGTACGAACCACTTTGACTTGAGCTTGAAGACCACGTTGTATTAGTTTAAGAAAGCTGATGAGAACTTTGGGTGTTTCATCCTTGGACCTCAAGAAGTGAGTCTATGTGTACCTTGAGTAATCATCGACAATTACCATAATATATTTCTTTCCATTGATACTATGAACACGCATGGGACCACACAGATCCATATGAAGAAGATCTAACCGTCCTTTAGAGCTTGGTGTAGTCTTTGTTTTGAAGCTACTTCGTTTAGATTTACAAAGCTCACAAGAAGAACAAAGATGATCTTTGATGAATTTCAAACTTGGAAGGCCTCTCACAATATCTTTCTTGGAAAGCAAGTTGATGGTATCAAAATTGAGATGAGATAAACGTTGATGCCATAACCATGCCTGAGTCGTTGAAGCTTTAGCCATGAAGCAAATTGGAGTTGATGAAGTTGTGTCTTGAAGTGAAATTGTGTAAAGATCAGTACCCCGTGTACCGGTAAGTAAGTCATTCCCATCATAATCACGAACAAAACATGTCTTCTTTCTGAAAGCAACCTCCAAATCCGCATCACAGAATTGGCCAACCGAGAAAATATTGTGATTGAGCCCTTCGACGTAGTATACCCTTTTGATTGTAATATTCCCCTGAACCAAATATCCATATCCTAGGATCGGTGCAAATTGATCATTTCCGAATTGGACCGTACCCAGGAACTTCTCCACGAAGTTAATTAGAAGCTTGAGATTCCCCGTCATGTGCTTCGTGAATCCGGAGTCCAGTATGAAGAGAATTATTTGT